>JBBDHG010000078.1:4882500-5251236 GCA_037951165.1 Lophius americanus
GCTGCTCTCCTCAGAGTATAGCTCTGTAACTTTTGAAAATATGTCAAATTGGATGCCTCAATCGATCCAGTTTAAGCTAAGATTTAATCTTAGTTGCAATTTTCACACCACTCCCAGTGATGCCTTTGGATAAAATTAAATAAATATTAATAGTAAATATTGGATCTGGAATATTACTGGGCTTCAGATCACGCTGTCAAGTATGATTATGGGCATATCATTGTGTAATTAAAAAATATTGAAATAACTGAAATAACTTCTATCCTTCAGTAGCAATGGATAAAACAATACTGTGTATGAATGTTTAGGGGTAATAATTTTGGACCCCAAAGGTGGAGAACCAGTGAAAGACAGCGTCCTCTAATGGAAGTTTGAGTCACCAGTGGATCGAGCCGATAACCCAGACCACACCCAAATCTCATGACTGATTTCTTTTGCCAAACCCCCAACTCACTAGAAAAATCAATCATCACTTTTTCTGCGATGCGGCAACACAAACCCACTTTAGCAAGAACTGAACCTCTTTGCTGAATTTTCATATCTACTGATCTCAAACTCATAAAAGTGCAGCTTTTTAACAATTCCCTTCAGTTACCTTTACTCAAGCTACACTTGACACACTTTTATTGAGCCTTGTGTCGACAACAGAGGGACTAACATGACACCTCATATGCAGCAACTCCATCCAATGGAGACGCTGTAAGTTGGTAATCATTTTAATTCCACCCCGCCTGAGCAGACATCTGGTGTACAACAAAGTCAAGGCCAGGGGACTTTCGCTAACAATGTAGAACTCCTGTCACTCAGCTGCATCTGCATGGTTTCCTTCCCCTTTGGGCCCACATCCTCTCACTAAACTTAATAAATGAGGTGTCAATCAGCCAATTGAGGTCTTGACTCCACACAGAGAACAATAAGTACTTCTGTCAACCACCTGATTATGGTGAGATCCTTTTGGAGCTAGACATGGGGATTCCCTTCACACTTAGTAAGAGCATCAGAAGCACTCACAATTGTTGCAGATGGGGATTTGAGTGATGATTTCAGGGTTAGAGGTCTACAAAACTGAGACAGGCAGGTAAGAGCAGAGGAGAATGAGGGATCAGATCCATCCTTTGCATCCTCAGCTGTGGAACTCCTGCCTGATGACCTCAATTACCTTCCTTTAAAGCTTTTCTTAAAACTTGCTGATATCACATGGATCTTCCTGACGGATCGGACTGTTTCTGAATTAACTTTTTATATTGTCTAGAGTTTAAAGTCAAACTATTTAATTGTTTTATTGTAGTGTGAAGCACTTTTTAAGTTTGCTCTTGAAAGATGCTGTATAAAAAAACGGATTATTATCACAGGTGTCGGACATATTGTGGTTGATGAGCAGACAATAAAACCCAGAACGGTTATGTCATTAGCATCATGTCATTTCATGAGCACCAGTTGACAGCCATAAAAACAGCAAAGTAGTTAAAATCGGACCGCAGGTGCAGAACGACAAAGAAATGGGGCCAGTTTTTTTATTCATCCAGGCTAAAAAATAAAAGGAGGGGCCTTTCCCTTTTACAATCCTCAATGTGAATTTTTTTGGTTAAGGTGCAAAAAAAAAAAAACACATCCAAACAATTCACGTGTTTTCTTTTTTAACGCCTGCTTTTCAAGAGTTTGATTAAGTAAGTTAAGGCAACCAGAATAATTATATTTAGGGAATGGTGGTGTTCATGGTTAGAGAGAACTCACCCTGTTAAAGCAGGATATGAAATATAGACATCTGATTAAGTATTTGTATTTGTTTGAGTGTTGGGACAATGCACTAATCTTTCCGGTGAGGACATCAATCAAGTGTGCTGAATTTTATCTGACATAAGAAAGTGCAAATTAAACTGCTTTTCTTTCATTACTCTAATCACAACTATAGGCCTTACATTTTTTTCCATCCACATGTTTTCTGTGAATACTTAATAACCTGTTAAGGGTTGCAGTGGGGCTGGAGCCTATCATAGCTGTCATTAGGCGAGAGGCGGGCCTCATACTGGACAATGCCCCGGTTCACAAGGACTAAACGGAGAAAACGATTCACTTTCACATTCACATTTATACAGTGTCCGGCAGAGGCAAACGCAACGCAACTCAAGAAAACATATAAAAATAGAAAAAATCCAAAGCAAATTAATGAAATATCTTTATCATTTTGACAATGCATTACGAAAAACGATCTGCAAAAGTCGCGAGACAACGGAAGCGTTTATGAAAGACAATTAAATGTGATGCACACCAGGATGCACTATTTTAATGCTTCATTTTATGAATAGAATAGATATAACACACAAGCATTCCTCGATATTTTTATCAGTTAGCTTTATTACAATAGATACAAATATCATGAAATGTTTGTGTATTATATCAGTTTTAGTCACTAAATGAAGGAATAAAAAAGCGTGTCCGGGGGCGCATCCCTTTTAAGTGTCCTTCATAAACGATTCTCTTGCATTGTGGCTTTTACTGCAGGCATGTATTGTAAAATTCATGAAGATGTTTTCTTTATTTGCTGCTTATGCGTTCAAAAATTGATGAAGAAGTTTTCTTAATTTGCTTCTTTCTTTTTTTTTGTGGGACGAAGCTGGCAAAAACAAATGTGTTCTGTTTGCATTCATGTCACATTGCCATAAACTGGATTTAAGGATGTGGTTTTTGAGTTCACATAACCCTGAAAACAAAAGGGCAATGAAAGAAATGTATACCATAGAGCTGACGATTGGAAACTGCTCAAGATTAACCTCCACAGTCTTTCATATGAAACACTGACAAAGTTTCTCATGCTGCTCCAGCATTGAACAACAACAACCTACATTCATCAGAGACGTGTTCTGAAACATGGGAATATAATGTCATGTCAGACCTGCAAGAGAAAACGTCATGGCAATGTGCCAGATTAGAATCACGCAAGGACTTTTGATGTCCTGTTAACTTGTCTCTGGTCTGCTTGAGTCTTAATTCAAGAAAACTTCCGCTGGGCTCTTTGCTTCCACAAGTCGCTGTGAGTGCTCACTGAGCTACAAGAGTAACAATGATTAATGTGCTTATAAAACCAGTTGCAGGCCTTTCGAGTGTTCCACTATATCTAGAGAGGGAGCTCCAGCATGTGCACTGAAGCAAGACAAAAGTAGGAGCTGCGAGTACTGCATCGGAAACAAATCTCTCATCAAACTTTGATGCACTTCCACTTGACACAGAGAAGCCTTCCTCTGTAATCTTATCCGGCTATGAAATCCTTATTACATCTTAAGTTAAGTTACGTTACTGAGGTTAGGACATGATTTTTTTCTGTCTCATGGCAAAAGTGGCCATTCCATATTTTGGTGGAGAAGGTTTTAGGCTCAATAATTCCAGATGTTATTCCCAGTTCTCTCCATTACATTCTGGAGTGTGAGTCCTACCCTCAGCCTCGGTAACCAATCACCATAGGATTGTAGTGTTTTAGGCAGTTGAGGCTAGATTAGTACATTTTTCCTCTTTTGTCACCATTGTATTGTCAAGCAATTATATGTTTGTTCCATATTTCTTGATATTAAACATGATTTTATTTTTGTAGACATTTTTATCTAATTTATTTCAAATAAATTGCTGTATGTAAGGACCCCCGTCATTTAGTCCTGTGTGGCATATATTATCCCCATGAATATCGAATGATGTTGGCATCATTATTAGAGCCCCGAAAAGCTGGGGATTTTATGGAATCGTCTTCGCCTTTTCATTTGGGAACAATCGATTGGTCATTTCCGCCCATTAGGGGATGTGTCAAAATTTGTTGCATATGGATCAACATGAGGAGATTTATCTTGCATATATCATATTTTAGTCTAATAGTTTTATATTACTTACTAGGGGGCCTTTTTTTTAAATTACAAACACGTTTTTACGCATATAAGTTACTCACGTGTCCAATTATCAAGATTTGCTGCTTATTAATCCAATAAAACTTCAGGGGACATATCTTGACTATTTCATACTTTACTTTAATAGCTCAAATTTTACTCACTTTGGGGAGTTTTTTTGTGAAAAATACTTAACATAACTTAGGACATTACTTCACATTTAGTTTGAGGAGATCAATCTGAGAGATTGCTTATACAATGCAGGGGATTGGGGACTTTTTGGGGATATACCCCTTGCTGTCATGAACAAAAGCGTTTGCCTAGTTGATTACATAAAATGCTAATCTTTTGTTGCCATCACTGTCACTGCAGGGAAATGCGAAATATGCTTTTACAGAATCTGTCCCCTATTCTCTTATAGCCACACTTATATCGACGCGGCCCACAAGAGGAAACAATTCACTTTGTAAGTAAAAAACGTAGAAATGTTTTCCTGCTTCACGTTAATGCAGGTTATACTTTCTTCTGAATTTATTACGCAGTTGAGATTTATGGCCTGCCTAGAAGAGCGGTCTTACCCTGGTGTACACATGAACACTGAGCCTCTTTGCTTGTTATCCATTGCCAACTAATCTATTTGAACTAAGTCTATCATCGCCGTACATATTGGATTCATGGAGTCCAGTTTGGGCAGGAACTTATGAAGCCTAGTCGAGTCGTTGTGTGCGTGCGTTTGTGTGTGTGCGTGTGCGTGTGCCTGTGCGTGTTTGTTTGTGTGTGTGCGTGTGTGTGCGTGTGTGTGTGTGTGTGTGTGGAGCAGGGATAAATTGGAGGGGAGCCATAATAGTCTGCCATAGATTCCACCCCTATCCTCTGTGTTTCTGCTCTCCGTTCCTGGCAAGCACACTGAGGGGGCTGTTAGAGAGCCTGTTTTCAAAGGGTTTATTGTGAGCTCGTACCTACTCCCCTATACTTCAAAGTGAGCCTATCAATTTGTTATTTAAGCAGCAGATATTTATATTTGTTAACTAGTGCAAAAGACTACACAACACACTGAAATAGTTAACCGGGGTCACCGTGTACCGCTGCACCTGCTGTCATGTTAAAGAAATCTGGGCGTCTGACAAGAGCCCCTCACATCCATTAGTTTGCCAAATTGTTTCTGACTGGCTTTGATTCTGCTTTTATCCTCGTCTGTCGCTCACATAGAGAACGGCAAGGCTGTTATTATGCAATGGAAATGGAAATAAGTTCTCGGCTGCAGTACAATTGCATTGGAGGCTCTCTGAGTGCGGTGTAAAAAACATTACTGTATCAATGATAAGTGGGTTTCAAGGACAAATCCAATAAGACTTAAGCAGCACATTAAGAAGGGTTTGACTATTTAATGTAGTCAGTTTTCACCAATTTTCAACCTAATTTTACTGTATGTATGTTTCTATAAAACATGATTTGCCATGTGAACGCTCAAAACATTGGGAAAAACATGTTTTGGCTGAACTGTAATGTAGACGGGTATGACATTGCAGACAGACAGGAGCCAGGCCTTTATGCAATGCAGTGCCTACACCCAGGTTATGAAGTAATCTAACTTACTCTTCTTCTTACAGAAACATATCCCAAATGTAGACTCATTGTGAGGGATTCAATCTGGGAAATTCAGGTCTCCTGAAAACCATACACCCACAACCAGGCGACCTGATCAGGACTGATCAGACCTTGGCTTGTCCCCTCGCAGCAATAGTGAAATTAGAACCATCTCGAATTTTCTCAACTGCATCTGTGTGAGATGCCTCCCCCTTCATCTCTCTCAGGTGATTCCAAATGTCGTGAGTGCTTTACAGAGTGACTGCCTTACAAAATCCCAACACCAGCCTCCACAGGCCACTACTTGGCTGTACTTTGTCAGTTGCTCTCAAGCCCATCATTATTTACCCTTTAATGTTCTTATATAAGGGCTCTTATATGCTCTTGTATGCTCTTATTTGACCTTGCATGCTCCTCAATGCATTATTTCAATGAAGTACAGAGTGAACGCATTTTGATGAGTCAGTGCAAGGTTTGCTCCCATCTCCCAGTCTTGTCCAGTAAAGAGCAAACCGTTTGGTTTCTGGTGCTCTGCTGTGAGTCTTTCTGCCTTTCTGCCAAAGAGATAGAGATTTATTAATTAATTAATCAGTATTTGTAGAGTGGATTATGTATGTGTGTGTGTGTGTGTGTGTGTGTGTCTGTGGGGTGGGGTTGGGGGGAGTTATAAGAAGTGGACTCAAAGAGTTCAACTCAGAATACCCAGGACCTGGCTTAAAACCATCGCAACAACGAAGGTTGTCAAAAACCAAACAACCTATTACAGAAAGAAAAGCTGGGACATAAGGCAGAAAGCTACAATTCATAAGAAACGGAAAGTACATAGACTAAATACACTCAGACGATGGAAAATGAGACAGCAGTGACACCAATCAGGGTAGGGCAGATAATTGCAAGTCAACACAGGAGACAGGCTGTCAGAAACGAGAAGACAGACAAGTGGAAAAATAGCCAAAGAAACATTACACAAAAAATATGATGCTTGGCATGAGCTGATTATCCTAGAGCTAAAACTACTGAGTCCAACCTGGAAATCCTGCCATGTTTGTAAATTAAAATAGATGCTTTTGTATTTTAATTAAATACAAACAAAGCTGCGAGTATTAGTGGAAACTATTTAACTAGACAATTGGATAACTGCATGCTTCTTAACTATCCTCCACATAAAGCAGAAGTTGATGCCTGGCATTTACATTACAGCGAGATAGAGCGCAACGCACTGTAATACCGTCATCCATGCTGCGATGAGACTGATGCGCTTTATCTCACTATCTACAGACTAAAGGACACCAGGGGCTGCATGGTGCAATAACAAATATCCTAATTTGAAAAGTATGTGTTTATTCTCTGAATCAAGCCTCTTCCCATCACCACTAACCCACTTCCTGAAATAGATCTGCTCCATTCACTCTCTGAAGTGTTCCAAAGAGAAAAAGCGCTTCTGGCTGCCTATGTCCCACATAATGTAATTATGTAAACCAAACCAAGAAATAAAAACCCTGCATATCGCACAATGCACGATGCAATCAATAGTAGATAACCATTGAGAGAACTATAAATACACTGAAATGCAAAATATACAATTGGTGTTGAATGTGGCGCCGCTGTTCACATCCTAACGATACATGTTTTCTGAATGACCGTTAGCACGAGTGTTTTGTAAACATTGGAAGTATGTTTTATTACAATGATAATAGTATTGATCTTGATATGCTGCTTGGACTGTGAGAGAGACATCCGCTGTGTCCTCTTGTATTGATCTCTAAAGACCGAAATGACTGATTATATTCTGTCTGTTCAACAAATCATTTGGTGCTTCAATCTTCATGAAATGGCCCCTTGAAAGCCTTGCTTACTCACACACACACACACACACACACACACACACACAAACACACACAAACACACACACACACACACACACACACATTCAAGTTAGAACCCTCACATGTGTGACGCCCATGTTTTCATAGATAGAAAAAGTAGAATAGGGATGAGAAGAGCTCAGGAGAACAGAACGAGTGGAAAGAGAAGACATGGTGGTTTAGGGTAGAAGAGCAGCCTTGCATGCATGTGTGAACACAGCTCATTAGTTCGTTCATTAAAAGGAATAGACTTCCCTCTCTGCCAACTGTGATGCTTCCATTGATTATACTGACTCACTTGGGGATGAGCATTACAGCATACAACACTTGTTTGTTTCTTTTGGGGTTCTTTTGCTTTCTCTATTCCTTTCATTTTAGTGAAATGCCATGGTTTACCCCTCCCCCTCACATATACACACAAACACACACACACACACACACACACAAACACACACACACACACAAACTTTTACACACATCATGGCCTATTGGTGCCATTTAAGCCATGGGCATTTTCCTCAGCTAAACCTGTCAGGTGACTGAAGACACCCATAATATGAGGTGTAAACATTTTCTGACCACCAAACCTTCTTTTTGACAGATTCAATTTTTACATAACAGATAATGTCAGAACCCCACATGTTTCCTTTGCAGCTCTGCACAATGGCATGCAGGTGCATTCACCACACTTCCTTTAATGACTACTCAACATATTTTCCAAGAATGCCACAGAATTAAGTGACAAAGACAACTTCCTACTTCTTTTCTCTTGGCAACTCAGTTACTAAGTGACACATTTTATGAAGGTTTCATCATCGATTTTAAGACATTAGATTGAATTAGAAGATATGACAGCCCAGAGGCTTGTGGATTATATTTAAAATGTAAAATCTACATTTTAATCCAGCTATATTCACATTCAATGATTGATTAAGGTGATTCTCAATTTTAAAATAAACCTGGCTTATGCTGACGTCCCCGACAGCAAGGGTATATCCCCAAAAAGCACCCAATAAATCAAGCAATCTGCTTATTGGACTTCAAATTAAATGTGAAGTCATATCCAAAAAATAGGGTTTTTCATTTGAAAAAATGCTCCCCTAGTGTCTGAAATATATTTTTTTTAGCACAAAATATGATATTTAAAAGATATACTTTTCAGTTTATTAATATTAGTAAAATTGGACTTAAACTTTATCAAGGATTTGGAAGTTATATCTGTAAAACATGTTTTTCATAAAAAGCTCCATACATTTTACCTATTACCTATTACATACCTAGTACATTTGGATCTATATGAGTAAAATCAATCTGTGGCTCAATTGAGAATGAAATTTCCATTCAATGTAACTTCAGTAATGAGTGAAGGGGGGGACTATTGTCAGACCCTCACTATTGTGTGCATTCACCGTGTTTGTAGTCCACAGAATCAACAGTGGAATGTCACTTGAAGTTAAGGGCCCTGTGGCACATCTACTTCACACAGGGGATTTCATTTATCCCAGGAGATAATCTTTTCAGGTCTTTCAGGTGTGAAAGGACTGTTTGAATGATATCCTTCAGTTAAATTTGTTGCACCAGCCTCGACACAGAGGACTTAGAGAGCTCTGAGAGGATTAAACTAGTGCCTACATGTCGTACACTGGCGCTGTGTCCTCAGTGGCTTTCATTATTTTAGTCCCATCAACATAACTTTAATAACAATATTTTAAACTAGAAAAAGCCCTCAGGGAGCACAAACGTCCGCCAAGACACAGCAGTAGGAAAAATTCACGCAGATTTCTCCATTAATGTCTGAGTTATTGCCAACCTCTAAATCTACCGACAACTCCAACAAACTCTCTTAGCATCTCTCAATTACTCTGTACTCTGTTTGTCTCCTGGGCCTTCAACTTCAGCATCTTTGTTCAGACCTATGAGCCCCGGCTCAACTTCCGAAGAAACATCAGAGGAGCTATTGAAAGTGAAGTAATAGCCAAATCAGAGGAAGTAGTAGCAACCTTGTGGCCACGCTACTCCAAACAGCTTATTATTTTATTTTTAAAAGTTTCTGAGTCCATGGGCCTTAATTGATAGAACAACTGAAGATTGACATGAAATGGGTAGGTGACATGCAGAAAAGAGACGCAGGTGGAATCGAACCTGTGACCGCTGCGCTAAGAGGACTGGCCTGAGTACATGGTCTTCTCTACTGACTGAGCTCTTTTATTTTATTTTATTGTAAATGGTCTTAAACACATAATGTAGCCAAATGTAATCACCTATATGATATGACAAGACCCTTCTTTGGAGAAACTTTCATGCAAATACATCCTTTAGTACTTTGCGAAGGTAATAATTATTGTTGTGGAATTGATTGATAATTTTAGCATTGATGAATCATCATTTGTAATAAATCATTAATAATCATTATCCGTACCTCTGACTGTCACTCATTCCATCCCCCACGCTCCATTTCTGAAAAATGTATATTCTTCTAGGGTTTCATTAAAATCCTTCAGAACTCTCTCCTTCTCAAGCATTATTGTTGCTTAACTTACCTTATGTGTTGAGTCATACACTTATTTGTATGGACCCACACTAAATGTTAGACGATGGTATGTATTAGTAAAATACAGTGTAAATGTGTCATGATCAGGCAGCTCCCCCTTTAAGCCCAGAACTAATTTTTGAAAGGCGTATGGATGAAGCAAAATGTTTTTCTTTCATCGCTTGCGCTCAACGTACCCAAATGATGTCATCCAATCAGACAGTTGGCTGTATTTCAATCATTCGAACTGCTGTCCTGATATGGCCTTAGCCTCCATGACTGGAGGCCATGTTGTCGATTGAAAATGGGTAAAGTGGCAGCTCTCCCAGCTCCAAAGAACTGGGTGATGGCAAAGGAGGCAGCCAATTAATATTTTAACAATAGATCCTCTGTGGCCTGAGATTGACTGATTAAACTGCTAGCTGTTAAAGCAGTTATCTACTACCATATGGGTATGAATTCAAAATGTTCTATTCACAAAGGGACTTTATTTTCATTGCTCGCCTTTATATTCAGGACAAAATTTGTAACAGAAACCATTGAAAGTGGAGAAAGCTCAAAGGATAAATGAGAGTGAGAGACAACAAGCCAAAACCAAATAGATGCTTGGTGTTGGTGTCTGATGACACCAAGCGTCTATTTTACTCTAAAAGTTAATATTTTACTCACAAGGGGGACCTATTTATATCAACATAGTTTTTTGTCAAATCTAGTCCATATGTGGTGCCTATGTCATATTTTACTCTAGGTGGATTAATTACTAATCTTTTTACGCACTAGAGGGCGCATTTACAAGAAAAAAAATGTTTTTTGGAGCAAACTTCCTAACTGGTCCCATTTAGTCCAAATCTGGTGCATATGAATCGACTCAAGGAGATTTTTCTTGTCTATATAATATTTCATTCTAATAGTTCATATTTTACTCACTAACGTGTGCTTTTTTTACGAAAAAACACTGTATTTTCCGACATATCTTCTTAAACATTGGTCTGATTCAGTCCAAATTTGTTGCACATGAATTAATTCACAGCGGTCCATCTTGTATTTTACTCCAAAAGTTTGTGTTTTACCCACTGAGGGGAGCTTATTCTTCTTTTTTGTTCCAAAAAGCACTTTTTTGTACCTAAATTCATTATTCATATTCGTAGTTCATTCAAGGGGATTGATTTCAGGGGATCGGGCGCATTTTGGGGATATACCCTTGCTGTCGGGGTACAAAGGCATAGGCCTAGTATTTAATACATTACTACCTTCCAGTAAAGGTTAAAGCTAAGACCGTATAAAAGAACTCCCAAAAAGCTCAGCAAGCCTATGAAATGTCAGGAATGAAAGTCTAGAAAATACTTACCTACACTTCATCTGTCCTTTACTTTATCCTATGTACTGCCAAAATATGCAGGACACAGGGAAGTTTATCTTATTTGCAAGATGTTCCTGTTCTTGTAGACTTTAATCTCTTCACTTATCTGCCGCTGAGTGTTGTGAAAGTGGTACAAATCCCAATCCTGTCAAATAAATTGGATAGCATGGCCAGATTTTTTATCAGTAGCTTCCACCTAAAATACTGTCACTCTTCCATGGTTTGGAAAAGACACCATAAATGATCTCCAGGGAAACAAAACGTATGTAAGGAATTCTCCCTGCGAGAATCTGGAGTTTAGAGATACTTTAGGAGCAGTGCTGTTTTGCTATTATGGGAAACTATCTAGGGTGGCATTAGGCGCCACTGGGTGGGAGGTGACCACATGTCAGAAGGAGAAGATGGATCGCCGTTTATATGATGTTCTCATGACAGTTTGATAGGTACACTGTGATTATGCCTTAGTGATACCTCTGTAATGACAGTGTTGAAGTTTCAAACATCCATACTGTGTGGGAAAAAGATAGCCTTATAGCATCTCTGATTCGCAACCAGTGAAGTGAAGCTCATTATTTTTGCCACCCATGATGTTCCATGAAGCGGTGTGTTAGACTTGGATCCTGTCAGAAAGTTGTGGGGCTCATTTGAAGTGTGCCTTTGTTTTCACTCTTCTCGTCTTGTGCTAACATTTCACTGGCATGTTGACAGATTTATCTGTAGGATCGGAGGCTGATGAGGAGTAGCTCCGTGTGTTTAGACTTCCTGATTAGTTGACACAAAATAGAGAAATTGTGGCATGTGGTGAGAATGCAGTGATGGAAAACACACCTGCACAGATTGAATGATTTTCTCTTTGGCTCTCTCCCTTGCTCCTCATCATCTCTGGCAGCATCTTTTGGTCAGCGCCACTGTCTCTAAACCATACAGGACAGCTTTTCTCACTGCCATCTTGTAACCCTTCTCCTTCAATCTTGCTATTACTCTTCTGTAACAGATAACTCCTGACAGCCCTCTCCACCCACTCCACCCTGCTTGCACTCATCTCTTCACCACTATTCCACACTTTCCCATGCTCTTAAAAGTTGACCCCAAGTACTTAAAAGCTGATACCCAAAGCTGCTACCAGATAATTAATAATAATAATAATAAGTTATTAAATATTTTATTATTATTATTTTAAAAGTTGCCCTATCAAACTATGTCAATATAATATATTATATTTAAAAAATCAAGCTCATTAAACAGTGTAAAAAGTTGGATATATGATTTCTACATCTTTGGCAGGGTGTGGCACATGAGTCGGCGGCTTTTAGCAAAGTTTGGGTGACCCAAAATCGAAATTCAAAAATCAAAACAGAATCCCCAGCCACCAAAAAATGGCTGAACAGTTTGTTTATAGCCTTCCAAAGAACTAATAGTCATCATTAGGAGTTTCACTTTTTCTGATGATAAATGAAACAGATTTATTTCATTTGAGGGCTCGAGGGAATATCCATGTGTGCTGGAGTTGATGGTTTTGCCATTCCATGTTCTCTACTTTCACTCGATCTATTTAGGGCAGCCCATGGATCAGCTGACATACCCATCCTCCCACATGCCCACACAATCTTGTTAAAGCATGCAGTTAATCTTCAGAGAAAAGGGTCTCTCTTCGCAAGCAAACACCTCTTTCATCATCCCATTGTATTGCCCACATCATGGTGTCACAGAAACATTGGATTCTCCCAATATCCAGGTGTAAAGACGGAGCTGCGCCCCGTCATTGTCTCTGCGTGGTGTTAGTTGCCTGGGAGTGAGATTGAGATTGTAAATTGGGCATTATCTTACATTCTAGGAGGGTAGAAAGCATTATGTCGCAGGAAAAATTAAAATCTCGCTGGGGATTCTAAATAATATTTTCTCTCTTTCAAAAGTTGGCTCTAACATCAATAATTTATACCAAAGTACGACCATAAGATGAAACAGAAGAATTTAAGTAGTTCTCTCCAGCAAATTCTCTTGAGGTCATGAATTTGGGAGATGTCCTCATATTCTATGCATTTTTATAATCAATCACATGGAACAGAGGCAGGAAAACACACAAATGGTCTCAGTCTATCTTCTCTGGCTTTTAATGTTTGTGTCTCTCTCTCATTGAGGGCGTATTGAAAATAAAAAGTCCCCCTCTCTTTCATTCAGATCGGTTTGCTGTTATTTTAATCTTGTGGGCCTGGCAAGTGCAGCAGTTTTGATGGACACAGATACAGCACGGAAAGAGAAGGGTGTCTGATTGAATTGCCACTCGCCTCTGTGGCTCCTCTTCAGCCCAGACTGCCCAACACGGTGTAAGTGACAGTGAGAAGGTCATCCATAAAAGCAGGAGGGTAACATCCCTGCATTTGTTTGACAGGTGAGGTTTTGTCTGGAGCGAGGGATGGATAGAGCTGCTTCAGTTGTTTGTCTCTGTCATGAAGTGGCTTGAAACCTTGAGACCCGGAGCTTCAGCTCGAGCTTTTTTCTCTGTCCTTGTTGCTTCCCAATATCCCTTTTATGGCCTGTGAAGGAAAATCTCAAAAACATCTTCCATCTCTCAAAAGAGAGAAAGAGAGAGCAAGCCATGCCAAACCTGAACAACTCCCACATAATCACGAGTGTGCATTTTCAGACATAATAAAAATGCTCGGAGCTGTCAAAGAGACATCCATGGACTGATTATTCTCAAGAGGAAAATGCACTTTGAAAAATGAAGCAAACCTCTTCACTCTCCTCCTACTTGTTCTGCTTTATGGGGTGTCTCTGGATTCACTACATCAGATCCATCTATTATATGGCCACTGCCTGAAGCACATTCCCTCTTTTAAATTCATTTATGCTTTTACTTATGTGTCACAGTATCATCAAAAACCTGCAGAACAACTTGTAGAAAAAAATTATTGACACTGCAAATGTGAAACAGTGCTTCTGTCTCAAAGGTTCTTCAATTCCATTTAACTGACCCGCATGTTTAAGTTAACACTATATGTCAGTGTGATGCTCCAGTTGGCTTGTCAACACTGCCATCTCATGGTGATCAGAGTAAAAGGGACACAGCACTGAGGTTCATCAATTTAGCAAAACCTCCGTATTAATTTAATTTACCTAATATATTCAAATCATCATCAGTATAGCCTTTTTTTTTACAAATGCATAGGAAAAGCAATCACTTACATGCTAAGGCAGGTTAAAACAAATGAGTTGTGTTTGAGAACAAATATTCAACTATCTTGTTAATCCTATTATTTCAGATAAAGATAGATGGTTAGATGTTCAGGCTAGTTTTCTGACCATATACTTACATCTTGATGAAATACAATATGACATTTTTGAAAAAGTGAGGTGCTTAAAATCATCCCTTGCTCTTTTCAATGGAGACTTATTCTCTTCTGCTGCCATCTATTTCTAGCCACTGAGCCTCCAGAGAGGAGAGCATGTCTCTGAGACTGTCTCGGAGCGAGGATGAGATGCCAGAGATGGTAGACGGGTTTGACTTTTCCTTCTGTGTGTGAAAGCCATTGAGGGTCAAAATCATGCCTCATGGCATTTTAAGACTTTTTATACCTTGACATGTCTCTGGTCTCCCTCCCTCTCAGTTTCATTTTCTATGTCTGAATGAAGGTTCTGCTCTCCATCATACTGTCTATCTGTCTCCTCTTCCTCCCTGTCCTCCTCCTCTTTGACCTCCCCAATCCTCTTGGTTTGACACCCAAGCAATAAAGGAGCACACCTTTCCACCCCTGATTCCCCCACCTTCTGCTCGCACTGCACCACAAAAATTCGATAGAGCTCTAAGAGGACAATGAGGATGTTCTTGCAGGTGAAAAAGATCATCAGCTGGTTGAGAACCTGCTCTTGTACCATGAGGTAGAGCCGGTAAACCAGAAATGGGCCATCTTGAAGTCCCACTGTGAGCAGCAAGCTCCACACTTCACTAGAGCAGCAGGAGAATACTGGGCAAGAGGGGAGACTACCCGTCCTCCCCTTTTGAGGATCACCTTTTTTCGGCTGTGTCTGAGTGAGCACCAGAGGAAACTGCATGAGTGCCCAAGAGAAGAGAGCCAAGCCGACGATGACGACAGCCTGGTTTGTTTTGACCTCAGGTTCCTTGAAGGTGTCAAAAATGTCCAGGATGTCAGCGCCCAGTCCCACGTAGACCATGAGGAGCTGCGAGAGTTGATCCCGAGACATGTCTCCCTTTGGCATCAGCCAGCGGCCCAGAACCAACACTATGAGCATTGTCTGCTCCAGGCCAGCCACCCAGTTCTCTGGGTCCAGCTTCACAATGCCCTGGGTGAAGGAAAACAAGACAGTTACAACAGAAGTGTTGAATTAAAAAATGTATTTTCCAGGTTATGTTATATAGAGACAGCAAATCCATTTGGTTTCCCACAAAGCTCATCTTGATATCTCAGTCATTCATCTTCATGAATATGAAATATAATACTGCATTGCAATGTTTAATGGGCATAGGGGAAAAGGCTGAAAGGTGTCTCCTCAGTTCTGTTGACTCAACTCCTCATCATGTCAGGGTACGTTGCGTTTATCCTGACAGCACCCCTAAACATTCACAATAGACACACCAGTTTTATAGTTTTTAAAGCTGCCACCCAGTCTTGAGCATTGCAGAGGTGCAATAAAGCTCCCAAATCCTACATGAAAGAAACTCTTCTGATAACACCCCCAAAAAAGCGAGATAGGAGAGTTTTACAACCAGGAGCTTATCTGGACTTCATCTCAATGTGTCCATTACACATTTCCTTCAACTTATAGTTTAACCATTCCATTTCCAGATTTGAATGTTATCTGATATCAGGTGTTGCTTTAATGTGGCTGCATGTAGAGTGAGGCATTGAGGGGCAGGTTTGCAATAGGACGCCTACCGCTGTGATTGGGATGTGAGCCAGCAAGTGGAGCTCAGCGCCAGAGGAATTGTTGACAAGCAGCTTGGACTGCAGCAGGCTCAGCTCCAGAAACCAAATAGAAGGGACGACAGTACTGAGGTAGAGGAAAACCATGGGGGAGAACCTAAGAGACGGCCGCCAATGGAGAAGGAAGGTGGGGGGGGGGGGGTTATTTTAGTGAGATGCTTATTTTGCCACCCGCTAAACAAGAAAGCGTCCCTTTACTTTCCAAGAGGAGCATAAATTTTGAGAAAGGCAATTACTCTCATCATGTATGCAAATCCCACTTGACAGTGCAAAGCCTTCTCCATAAGGAGAGAACTTCAAAGTAAGACTCAGTGAAAAGAAGGAGGCCTGAAGAAAGCTAGTGCTTACTGGAGAGCTTCATTCTGTATGACATACACTATGGTGTCGAATGAGGTGTGATACCAAATGCTCATTTTCTTCGGAGGCCGAAAATAAAGGTTGGTGTCATTTTATGTTTACTCAAGCCAAAAAATGACTAGAACCATCAGGGAACACTTTCACCATGACTGGATAGCAGAGACTGTGACAGGGACATTATAGTGAGCTATCATCTGAAAGAAAGGCAGAGTAGTAGCACTGTATAGAAAAAAAAAAATTGTTTTTGATAGACACCGAAAGAGAGAAAGAGGATAACAGAGAATATGGTGGCAGAGAATATTACAAGTCTCGCACACAAGCTGTCTCTCACTGCCCCCAGCAGATGGCTGTGTAAAGACTTCAGACAGTTACAAGTTCACAAATGATTTGCTCTCCACACAAGACATATTCCCAAAGTCTGACTACTGCACATCAGCTCTCATGCCGCCCTTTTGAAGAACAGGTAAAAGCAGGAAAAAAAAAGTTTCTCTTTTAATTTTAGCCTGTACATTAGTGCAAACTAGCTTATCATCGCTGAGGCTTGACCTATTAAATTAGTGGCTCCATAGTTTTTGTTAAACTAGTAAAAATCCACTTCCCACACTTTAGTATATGAAGATTATTACCAGGCTCTGAAGAAGCTTCACAAAACTAATGGTGTCATCAAACATTACAACACGTTGGCAGGAAGCAATCTAACATTGAATCGTTATCAAGTTGCATCCAGCGTCTTGGACATTTCATCATAAAAGGGACTTAAAGCCAACTATACCTCTGGTTCCATCAGTACCGACAACCAGTACATCATAGAAGTCAAATATTAAAGTTTAAGGAGTATTATATTATCAATATTATGCTGTCAGTATTAGATTCTACGTCATAATTTCCTCTGCCGAGATGATTCAGTTCTACTTCTATGGCCGTTTGCAGGTTAACTTGAAAATGTTTTGGAGAGGTTGGTATGATCAAAGGAACAATTCCTTCGACTTTGGTTGTTATCCAGATCTAGAACGCCAGATTTTTCTTTTGCAGGAATCCTTAGGATTGTGGCATAGGTGCAAATATTTGTTTATAACTTCATTTATGCCCCTATAATGCATTGTTTTAATTGTCTTTTAACTTTGTTTTAATGCTCATATTTAATGATTTTTATTTCTCTGTCAAACCTTGATGCTTATAATACTTGGACAAACACTTAAAATAACAACATTAACATAAGATCTATCATCCAGACCTTGAATGGCAGATCCAGAATGTTTATATTCATAGGCCTTCTGAGAAAACTATGGGCTATCAAATAATAATGCTGCAGACATCAACTGAGATCAAATTGGAGCTGAAACTATCAAAGTAATAATGACACCAATATGATTCCAAATTTTAAGTTTTCATGCTCGGGGAGTGATATTATTATGAGGTACTATTGCTGTTAGGTGCAGTTTCGAGGATGTTTCTTTTGTTGTTCATTGTTTTGACATAAACACCCCATTAATAAAGCTAAGTAATTTTTATAGATATTTATAGACCCTGGATATTGAGACCCAACTTTTCCTCCAGCTTTTTAAAGTTTAATTAATGGGCTTTATATTTAATTTAAGAATTCCTATACCGGAGTCGATTGCTGCTGCATTTAAACAAGTAGAATTTGTACAAACATTCAGACAGCAAAACACCAACCTCATCCTGTCCTGTCCCCTTCTGTTAAAAATGTGCATTAAATCCTGTGAAATGATTTGTGAGTGTTTTACCATTTCCATTCAGCGTTTCTGGTGCACTTCAGAGTGACAGCCATTTCCAGGCCCAGCAGAGCCACACCTGTCAGCAGCAGCCAATAGAGGGGCTCCTCCTTCACAGCCACAACACGCCACACCGTCACCACCCCGTGGAGCGCAAACAGGAAGCGACTCAGTAGGGCCAGCAAGAGGTTCAGAAGATGACACATGATGCTCCAAAGACTATCTGCACAGACCATATATAGACCTGTCAATATAATACAATGTAATATATACAATAATAAATATAACACTATATATCGTTTCTTGTGTGTGTGTGTTTTACAGTGACTGTGCCAAAGCCATCTATCGATTTATAGTAGCAGTAGTTTCTATGCCATACAGAAGTATTCAGTGTATGTAGCAGTATCTGTGTGCCAAATTCTTTCTTGAGAGGTTGATGAAAGTCGAAGCTGATTCAGCATTTTGCAGAAGTCTCTAATACTCAACAGAATGTCCAAAGGAATCATGTAAGTAAGAAGAAAGATTTGAGCCATGAATTGTACAGATGAAGAGCATACAAATAAGAATTACATTTCAAACAGTACCCCAAATGCTGCAGCAAAGTGTTTTCTATTGTTTCGAAATACATCATTGATATTTTATCACTGCAGTAGCAATGGATATCTTACGTGATTCTGTTGCCGAGGCTGCCAACCACCCAACCAGCCATGACAAATTAGTAAAAACCTATGTAACCCTGTGGATCGTTACAGATCATGGTCTCAGATAAACACTCTCCGTCAATAACAATTTCACACGCATTGAAACGCTGCAAGAAGTCAATTAGTCAGCAGGATAAAAAGCTAGTGCCTTTTAAGAGAATTCAAATCGAACAGTAATTAGAACAGGAGTTAGAGTGTAGGAGAAACAAAAGTGCACAATCAATATTTCAACACTTCAGGACTTTCTCTGACGGTCTGAAAGCGTCATGGAAGGCTGTCCCGGTTCCTCGTTGCTTAATATATTGCCGTATAACCAGATTTGTGTGATTTCCCGTATTACTCTTTCTCCTTATAATAAATACAAATGTTTTGACACAATTAAGACACTCTCTATCAGAGTTTTAGGTTAGTGATAAAACATTTATGAACTAGATCAAAGTAAACAGAAGTTTATGAACTATTCAGGTTTTGTTTACATAGCGAGACAAAAGGGACTGAATTTAGATTTTTTTTTTTTCACCATGATGTGATATCACTTTTTGCATGTCTGATGTTCCAGAGGACAGATGTCCACATTAGAACTTACCAAGGAGCATAAGGGCCACCTTGAAAAAAAAAAAAAAACAAATCTATCAAGAATAAGGTCGCAATTTTGTGAGATCAAAGCCGTCATTTTAAGACTGGCAAGAACAAAGGTTTGCAAAGTGGCCTTTTTTTATCTACTGTCTATATTTATAAATTCGTCAAACTTACATTACTATTCAGATGTAGCTTCACAGCACGTTCCTCATTTCCCCTCCAATGAGTAACGTAAAAAATAACTTCTTAATTCTCGTAAAAAGTATGACTTTTTTTTTTTCAATATTATGACCTTAATCTCGTCATCTCAATTTTTTATTTATTTCATCAATGTGGCCCTGATAAAACATTGTAAGACCTAAATACAGGTGACTAGAACTACGAATGTGAGCCATTAGGTACACCAAATCTGATCCGAGATGAAAACGGGTATTACGACTGTAATTTGAACGTATCTTCTGTAATGACATACAGATCTGATACACAGAACCCCTCAAAAGTTTGGACACATTTTATTTTACTGTCTAGACATTCAATAACTAGTAGTTACAAATATAAGTCAGTTACAAATGAAGGTTCATGTTTTTCCTACTTACTAGGAAGTCATCCAAACAACAGTCATATGGAATTATAAGTGATTTGTACAAACCTACTGCAGGAGGTCCTGGCTGAGAATGGCTGAAATGACTTTCTTCTGTGTAGTTTCCAAAAGTTCCCTGCTATGCACGGTAAAAAATGACAATAGCAGAATGGTCCCAGTGTATCTGTTTGACTTTAACCTTTAAATGACCATCCATCAGCCTCAGGCTATTGCTGCATGTGTTCCTGTGGGTGTGTGCGTTGGACTCATGTTCAAGCCCACTGAAGTACTGTATCAGTGACAGGTAGTGTTTTCCACAACTGTTTATGTGTGTGCCTCTCCGTCCCCTCGGTGCCACTGCAGGAGATAACGCTTCCTGCCCTTTGCACCCACATCTTCATCACCATCCGTCATGATGTCATCTCTCCTGGCCCAGAACAAAGTTATCTCCTTGGGAGAAGCTGACCTGTCGCGCTCACTGTTCACAGAGCACCGAGCCTTGCCCTGCTCCCACCCATGGCTGCTCTGCCCCTGCACTGCCCGCCCTGATAACGGCCTCACTCCCTGGCCTCTGCTCAGACAAAAACATGGAGGAACAAGAAGGGAGATGCAGATAGCCACCTGAGAAATCACTACAGGGCTGTGTGAATATTTTAAGACTATATTGAATCGGAGTAGGGATGTGCCGTGAGGAATGTCAATACTCTAGGAGGAACAAAGACAGATGGATGACGAGATGTTCAACATTATTTTAAAAAGGGGTGGAGGACAAACACTTGTCAAATATTGTATGGTATTTACAATACAAATAAAGAGCCATTTGTATATGTTTTGATCACCAGCAGACCAGGAGCAACATTAGAATGCTTATACATGTATGGACTATATTTCTCTCCGCTGATAAATCCAAGTCTATCGTTCACAATGCAGCTCAGCATTAACATTTAGTGAATATCTTTTGAAAATGTATTTAACCATTTTGGTATCTTCTTCTGGTATGTTCTGTTTTATGTGTGTATCTCCAACGAAACTTAATGGTTCTTCAAGAAACTTTCTTGACCCACTTGTGGACAAGCAACAACTCACAGATGGATGATCCGCCATTCTCCTTCAGAATTTCTAGCTGAGAGCAGAATTTATGTTTCCCTCAGTTGGTCCTGACCCAGAAGCAGCAAAACATCCCGACAGCACTTGACTACCACCTGCATCCTAGACCGTTATTATAATGTGCTTCTTGCAGAAGACAGGTTCTGTTTCTTTTGATGGTACAGATCCCTGAATTCCAGACGGTTCAGCTATCATCACAGACCATGTAATATTCCCCAAAAAATCTCTAAGGGGCATCAAGGTAGTGTTGTGGCAAAATTCTGATGAGCCTTGATGTTCTAAGCAGTGGTTTTCACCTCACCACTATCCCATGGATACCAACCTGAGATCTCTGACAGTGGTGCCTCAAACACCGGCCTTTATTAAATGGCGTTCCTGCAGTTCTCCAAATGTTTCCTTTGAATGTTTGTGTCTTCCTGAATGTGCCTTGGCCGTTTTTTAGGAAGTTGTCAACCACTGATCATGATTTAGGCATAGTAAGCCATTGGAGAAACACACCAGCCGACTTCCTGGTTCTACTTTTGTTTTATTAAAGAAATTAATTAAATTGATTAAATTAAATTAAATTAAATTATATTAAAGTAAATTGGAACTGTAGAAATCAGGCATGGGTGTGCCTAGTCATTAATTAATTTAACCCTTATTTTGATGATGACATTGTTTGCCTATTGTTTCCTAAACTATACTAATACTGTATAATGCATTAAATAATATATAACGATAAATTATTCAAAAACGCTAAAGAAATTTATAATGATTCATAATTCTAGACTTTGCTTTGCACTATTACTGGTGTAAACAGACCAATTATATCATAATTATACAAAATCCCCTCAAATCCTTTACTATTTTGATCATACCTGAGAAAAACGACCACCATTTTCTTCTGTGCGATATATTGTATTTCACGTCGCAAGCGCCTACTTATTGTATATTTAAAGTGTTATCCTCTTTTTTCTGGTAAAGGATTAAGAAACCAGTTATATACGTATCTATATTTTAGAAAATTAATTGAAATATTATGTAATTAATTTCCTTATGACTCACATCATTTTAACTTGTAAAAATGCCGTTTCAGCTATATGTTATTTTGTTCTGTGCTCCTTTGCTGAGGCTAGTGCTGAATATATCCTGAGGTTCTGGAGTTCAGCTATTGGTTGTGTTAATTTATAATGTTTCATGTAAGCGTACCCATTTTCATTTGTTCCCTTCTAGGAGAGTGATGACCTCGGCTTTTTAATTCATCAGCTATTTAACAGATTGATCATATCCCACACACACAAAGCAGATATCCACCGGTTACACTGGAATGACGTAGTAAGCTGTATCAAACAGGTCTCAGTTATATTATTTTTTTAAATATTAATGGACCAGGATTAAATCAATTTAGAGAAAACCTCGGAAATTCCTTAGTAGACGGGATTTCTTAGATTCCAGTGGGGAAATTGAAAATACCGTCATAGTCCTCCGAGGATGGATCCTCCACATTTTGAATAATTTTTAAATGATCCTCAGGTGCCCTATCAGAGCAAAATGTAAAAACACAGCTTTAGAACTTTACCCCTGTAGAGGTTCATCATCTTCTTATGAAAGGTCAAAAGATAGAAAATAGATTAGTTTGTAAGTGATGTTGAACAAATATAGAAGAAATCTTTTCTGACACGGAAGCTGCCCTAAAGCCCTAAATTCTATTTTCATTCTCAAATTAAGGGCACAGAGGAGTTTTCTCAATTATTAACAATCCCTAACAATAGAGCTTATTTAAAATGTATGTGTGGAATTTTGAAATAATTTGATGTAGTTAATATTTTCAAGATGGGATTTCAGCATTATTAACTATTAATCTTACCCAACCACCCCTTTGATTTTAGGTTCATCACAAACACACGCACACACACACACAGGTAGTGGAAGAAATCCTTTAATGTTGAGGAAACAGGCAGATCTGGCAGAAGAATGCAAGACTCGCCAGCCAGGGTCCGAAATGAAACAATGAGGAGAAAAGCTGGGTGTGGGACCGGTAGAGGGAGAGGAACAGGAAGGGGTAGCGATTGCAGGGGAAGAGGGTGAGTGAGATATCAGCCATGCAGAATAGTAGTACATCTCCTCTTGTTCCTCTATCTTGGGCGGGCGCCGCTTTTTCTTGTGGTGATAAGAGATGGTCCACTCCAGACTACAGGTTGTAGTCAATTTGGCTAACTATGATTGTTTGGTGTTTGCGAGATGTGAGCTTGTGATCAGTGCTGCAGGTATTCAAGCAGATTGCTTCGTTAGTGTCTTGTGTTGATGTGTTAGTGAAGCTAGTAGTTGTATGTAAAGATAAAATGTCCTTTTAACCATTTTTGTACTCACAACTACTTCCTTTTTTTTTCTTTACTGAGGCTTGACTGCCGTTTACCAGTCTGCCAGCACTATAGTGACACAGCTCCAGTAGACTCTCACATACAGTCCTGGTTGGCAGCCATTAAACAGACCTGCTACCTCCGCCTCCTTATTACATGGTGTATGCTACCCAGTAGATCACGTTCACCACGGCAAAAGTGAAAGGGAACACAGCCCTGGCATAGATGTCGATGGTGTCTGCATCGATGGGCTTGCACACACACTTGGAACAGCAATTCTTCTCCTCCTTGGTCTCCTCAGTCTGCCTTGATCTTCTCCTCCTCAGCTCAGCTTCCTCACTGCTGCCCTCTCCAGGGATTTCACTGCTTGATCGCTGGGCCCGCTCATGGCGGTTGGGGATCATCACACTCTGGTTCATGCCGGTGACCGACAGGGAAAAGAGAACCATGGCCCGTTTGCCATTCTTTACAATGGACTGCATGGAGACAGAGCGATGCATTTAAGCACTATGTTCAGCTAGAGGGCTGCAGTTTTGTTAATCAGCATCAAAACCATATCTAACCAAATTGACAGATCAATCAGCTTCATATTTATGCATACACAAGGGGGTTGGAATTTTCACGGTATTTCATCTTATTTTTGGAGCCAGAATTGATCAGATTTGGATAAGATTGTGCAGCTGGGGAGGAAGTCCAATGCTCTGCTGCTACTCTGACTGCACCTGACAGTCAACATGGTCCGATAGAATTTCCTGCTTTACTGTGTTTTTAGCTATTTTGTGTTTCTATATTTTACATAACTAAAACCATTTTGTTTTAGAGAGCATCTGAGAGAAGCACATAAAACGTTTAGGAAACTGTTTACAGCGATATTAAATCAAACGGTTACAGTTATTGACTTACATGGAGTTTCTCCCTCCATTAGAAATAAGGCAATTTAGCTTTTTGCAGACCCTGGAGCCTCTTACAAAATTTATTATATTATCTTTGGCTAAATGTCAAAAGTGACAATCAGTTTTTTAGTGGGAATATTAAATACTCCTGCTACTTTTTTTTACGTACATTAATCACATTTCACACCACATTTATCACTTTTATATATCCTTATCATATTAAGATAAAGTTAGACGTTTTTATGTTACTTAGACCTTTAACTCTGGTCGCTTTGGATTTGTATAAAATATTTTGTATACTGAAGCATCCCATCCTGGGTCTCTATATGTTTTCAGTCACTGAATCGAAAATTCTATTTAACCTTTTTACAGTTTCTCTCATTTTGCCTTTTTTTTCTTAGCATGTGACCGATATCAATTCACTTTAATTGAAAGTTCTGGGTGATTTTTTAAAAATCATCAAGTCAGCATCGCTGTGAGTAACTGAAGATCGGCAGAATGGATGCTTGGCAACACCGGAGCTTGCAGTCACGCCCCTGTCTACTCGTGAGAGCTGTGCTCATTACCAACAATGCCCCAGATCTAAATTCTTATCTGCTGTATGGGAGTTCATGATGGAATTTCTTTCCTCACCTCAGAGTTGAGCTTGTTGGCTTTCACCTTGGCCTTCTCTTTGAGTCGGTAGTCAGCATTGTAGTGAGCGAAGGCGTATTCGATGAGTGCTGCAAACACAAACACGTAACAGATCCAGAAGTAGACGTCTAACGCCTTGATGGCTGACGCTCGGGGCAGGGAGGAGCGGGCGCTGACCATCAGCGTGGTCATGGTGAGTACAGTGGTGATTCCTGAGGAAAGAACACAGGCACAAATTAGGGATAGGACAATCAAAGCTACATCAATGGTAATGCCAGTCTGGTGGTTTGTATCTCGACAGAGCTTCAAGAATCTGAACCAAAGTTGTTAGATATTCATGGGATCACCCTGGGGATAATTGTTGTTTTGATATATTGATAATTTTCTAGCCCCATCAGCTTGTTAAAATTAAATCTATCCAGTCCTTAACGGTCTAACTGACTTCTAACATTTTTTTAAAATGTTAACATGTTAAATAAAATAATCTAGCTAACATGAAGAAAGCATCGTGTTATCATAACATGTCGCCACATAATAGTGCATGATAGTGTTGGCTGAAGGTGCCTCACGCCCAAGTAACCCCCTATAATGAGAAGACAAGAAAGTCTGAAGCCACTGACAATGTTTCTCCAGAGTAATAAATCTAATCAACATCTGGCCAGATGCCAACCTCATATTCCCACTTCTGCTCTTGAATATTATTGTCAACTCGGCATGTTGCCCTGAAATGAACTGGGCATACCCAGCTCCTTAGACGATGGACCATAAACACTTTCAACATTCATTGATCTTTCCTTCAGGGCTGTCAGAACCAGATTTCCAATTTGTAAGCCAGATGTCGTTATCTAATGGTCAGATTGCTATGAAAATCAAAAATCTGTAACAACAGCAAAAACTAAATACGGATTGGTATGACCGGTTTTATACATCTAGTTAGGACTACATAAGATTATTGTTTCTGAACGTTCAGTCGAGGTCTCGGCATATCGAACGTCCTAACCTCAGAAAACAACACTAATAGTAAATGGGATCCATTTTCTGTTGATCAACAGCAAATTCTTAAATTTAAAAATAGATTGGTCTAACACCAACCTAAGGACACACGAGCAGGGACTGCTGATTGGCTGATCCAAAAGGAAACCCAGGACATGGCAACCAGTAATATGGAGGGCATGTATGACTGGATGATGTAGACCCCTCGATTACGTCTCAGCTGGAAGCGAAGACTGAGCCGTGGAAATCGTCCCGCTGGAAATCAGAAAAGAGACACTGATATTAATTGCTTTACTGGAATAGCTAATTATCAATTTTGCAAAGCCCCAATTGTTCCTCACACACGGTGAATTCATTGAACGCCTGTCTGCTCCTTGTGCCCCTGGTTGCTAGGCTTCAAGATGTAAAGCAGTATTGCAGGCTACATTCTCCCAGTAGCAATCCCTATCATCTCCTAAACCTCCCGCCTGGCTCAGCGGCAAGCCTGACTAGATATATTCCGTCAGTTCTTGGAAAATCACCAAAGCGTTTGAAGTAAAAAAAAACAAAAAAAAAACAACTCAGATCCTAAAAACTCAAGATGGTACACAGGGCATTAAATACTCAGGAAATATGAAAGAGACTTTGAGACTGGCTGAAAAACTGAGGAAAGCCAGATGTATGCTCACCAGATTTAAAGTTCATTATCTCTGTGACAAATCGATAGTCGGTGATAGTGAACTGGGAGAGCTCCAGTTTGTCCAGGCCATGGATGTGTTGCTGGCTCTCCGACCAGTGATACACAATGTCCTCTGAGGAGTAACCGTCTACAATGTAAGAGAGTGACATTTAATCAGCCCCACATACATAAAGGCAACATTTGTTGCCTCAAACAAAGGAATGAAGGAACTGAGCACTGAGGAATGAAGGTAGATTGTATCCTTCCCTTTATCCTGATAATGCATAGATATAATCAAGAAAGCTACATATTTTGCAAAGTAAGAACAAAAAATAGAAACTTACAGCTTTCCAGGTCCAGCATACACTCCTGTTCATCCATAGGATACTTGGTCAGGTCCATATCACATGCCACTGTCGAAGTGATTCTAGGAACAAAACAGCCCACCTAATCAAAACTAGAAGACTAGGGTACATATACGTAGTTACCTTAAGCTTCAAGGACTAGCTGTGGGGTGTGGGGTGGGGGGCACCATGACCAAATTCCACTTAGAGCACCAATTTGGCTAGGGGTGGCCCTGATGAGAGGGGGACAACTAAAGACCTACAATCACCAGTTATCATGAGCGTAAAATATTTTTTCAAATGTTTTATACTCACACAGCATACTGAGATTTACATTGATCAGCCATAACATTATAACTACCGATAGGTTACGTGAGAATAACACCAATTTTCTTGTTACAAAGTCCTGGTTCGGATGTACCAATTAACATTGAATATGTAGTCCTCAAAGTCAAAATGTTGGAATCAGGCAATATTGACCAACATAAGGATCTGGATACAAGGGCAAACCTGTGATGGCTTGACCCTCCAAAGCTATAGTTTTGTGTTGGATAACACCAATCTACATACCAAAGCGGTCTTAAGAAGAAGACCCCTGAGCTGAGGACAGGGTCATGGGCACTGAAGATGAAATAATGAGACAGGGAGAGAAGGCTAGTTCCTGTTGTCCGAAAGATTGCTGAAACGTTTAATGCTAGTTCTGGTAGAAAAGTTTCAGAACACACACTGCACACACAAAACTGTTTTGGCACCAAAAAGTGGACCTACACATTATTAGATAGGTTGTTTTAATCTTTAAGCTGAACAGTGTGTGCCCAAAGATCCATTCCATATTATTTACCAACCTCTCCTATCTCTTTACAGCAGCTATTTTCAAGTGCATCATGCCTTATCAGAATTTGTAAAAAGTAACAACAAAAAATAATGATAAAAAAAAATGTTTACTCTGAGATTATGGTACAGGCAGCGAGGGATTTCTACTCCAAATGACAAATAATAGGAAATGCTTTTGCAAATGTCTTCTTTTTTTTTTCTTTATCAGGGCACATTTGTACAACTACAAAAAATCAGTAAAATTGCAAAATCTTCCTCACAGAAATCAACATAAGAGCGTTCTACAGCTAAGTCTGTGTGTGTGTGTGTGTGTGTGTGTGTGTGTGTGTGTGTGTGTGTGTGTGTGTGTGTGTGTGTGTGTGTGTGTGTGTGTGTGTGTGTGTGTGTGTGTGTGTGTGTGTGTGTGTGTGTGACCCTGAAGGGTGCAGACAGTAATCGCGCTGCTCCTACCTGCTGCTGTATAGAATCACTCCGTTGGGCTGCAGACGGATCAATTTATTCTCCACCGTGACATCATGGAACCAAGCAGATTTGGCATTGACTATGAAAGTGTCGGGCAACCACAGCTTGTCCACAAATCGACTGTCCAACCCCAGTGTCTTGTTGGTGTGATTGTAGGACAGGCGGTCATCGTGCCAGCTCTGCCGCAGGAACACAGTCATGGTGTATTCCTGTCGGGAATCAAACACAGACACAACCGTCAAGACTGAGTCACGACTACGGACAAACCAACTTTTCTGCAGAGAAAATCAACATTTCCAGTATATCTCTCAGAGTAAGGAAAGAAGTGAGTTTTATTATCAGATCATCAAGATGTTTCTTATATAAAATCACAGCATTTTAATGGCTTTTGTTTCTTAGGAGGCATATTCCCTGTGTATAAAACGTAGACTAGAAGTAATCTGGCTTTGCTTAGTCACAAGTTCATCAATTTAAATGCGAACTGGGGAAACTAATTTATGGCACTATCTCTTTACAGTTTGTTCAGATATATTTAGAATTATTATACATGTTTTGCCGACATTGGATTAACTGTCTTTTGACAAGATTAATCACAAACCTATGAAAGAATTCAGATTTTCTTTCGTATGTGGTTTTTTTTTCGTCCTTTTTTTTTTCTTTCTTTTGAGATATAGGATATTTAGTGATGTTTGATGATGACAAAGAGGAGTCCGATTTTCCTACCAGGAGATGGAAAAAAAACGACACATATTTTTATTCAATTATGTATTCCTTGTACTATATATTTCACTCTGATCTTTTCGTTATCTCTGCCAATGAGGGATCTCTTCAGTTTGTTTGACTATTATCAGTATGACACCAAAAAATGCCTTATGGATTTTGATGACAGTTGGTACCAATTCAATTCAATTTTGGATCCAGATCAGGGATTATTTCAACTTTTTTGAAGATCGCAGGATTTTTTTAGTTTACCATTAGACTGGGTGGAAGAGTGAGCGTTGTTCCAGCAAAGGAACCAATTAATTTAAGTGTAGATCAGAATAAAGGGGCAAACTCATGATTCTGCTTTAACAATGCCAGAACCCCGAAGGTAGCTATCTACCTGAAAGGTATATTGCATGGACATTAACCCGAGGGAGGCATCAGGGATGGAAACAGCAGATTCAAGTTTGGTAAGGATATAACCAGCAGGAATTGCACATTCTCCTGGAATAGCTGTTCTCTTTAGGTCAAAAGTCCAGAAACAAAGTTTAAAGAGTATGTTTCATAGTAGAAGAATGTAAATGCAGATTATATATATAAACAGGAATATAACTTGTTTTCTCTCATTAAAGCACAAAATCACTCTAAATTGTGCCAGTGATATGGGCTTTAATTCAGAATAATTATGATGGTTAAAATCTAAAAAAAAAAACATTTTTTTTTTTTCAATAGTGTCAGAAATAACATTAAAGCTCTTCCATAACATTAACCATCAACAAGGAAGGATGCTTCATAACTGCCCACTAAATACTGGTGTGGCCTGGTGAAAAAAACATATTTTTTTAAAATAAGCATTTATGAATGCTTATTTGTAGGAGCTGCAAATGTTTTATTTGAAAAAGAATTTGAGTTCATATATAATTAATATCCTCTCTCTAGATGTAGTTTGTGCTATACAAAATCCACAAGCATCTCATTATCACACGACTTCACCAATATGTCACATGTGCTCATACTGAGTGCAATCAACCCCCAAGTGGGATAAACCTGCATTATGCAAATAGCAAATATTTTATCGTTGCCATACTAAAACGTTTAAAAGTGATAGAGAATTTCACAGTAGAATGAGTGAGCAAATGTTTATATTACCATGTTGGCTTCAGAGATGTGGTCAATGCTGGCCACTTCGATAGCCATGGCTACGTTCACTGGTGCACCTGTGGGGGGAGAAGTGAGAAAAAAAAAAAAACCTGCCCACTTCCCATTTTGAACACACTCACACACCTTTTTTTCTCTTTCAGAATCCATCAATCCCTTTCATAATCAGTCCATCATCCATCTGTTTCCCTCCCAACTGCCATCCGCCCACATCTCAAACACTCCCACGGTGCATAAAGATTAAGCATCACACAGTTAACCATGCTAAGTGGCAAAAGCACACTGTGGGCATTCATAAACATCACAAGGCTTCCACAGATTGGCGCAGAGCAAGCCTCCGACAACTTTCCCACACATACACACACACAATGACATTTTCACGCAATAGCTTTCCATATGATTAACATGGAGTGTGCCTCTGTGATCGGAAGGTGGAGGGCAGAATCTACAGGGGAGCTCACTGATGCAGAACAGCAAGGTTATTTAAAATGAACATTAAGGAATCCTACATTAACATTCCCCACCATTCAACACATTCCCTCACAATTCCTAGCAAATCATATTCCACTGGCCAACAGTCAATGTGAGGTGATTCACCACGGCATGTTTATTGTATGCCAAGGTCAGCAAGAGAGAGTTTAGAGGGTGTGACTTGCAATGCAATAACAAGCACATCTGACATACTATCCTTTAGAGGAAGTCCAGTTATAGTGCTTTGTAAAAGAATTTTAGAAAGCACATAAAAAAAGACATATGTTTGGTTTCTATTGTTAAAAAATATTGCTAAGTAAAATTGATTTGTATTCGTCCATCACCCACCCATACAGAATTGTTTGTATTGTACATTAAAAAAAAAAAATGTATAATGCATTTTAGTAGTGCATAGTGAAAAGTCACATTTTTATTCACATAGCTTCGAGAAATATTTTTTCAGAAGTCTGATTTTAAACTCAGAATTCCCAATAATCAATCCGGTAGCCCTATTCGGAGAATAAATCAGTATTCTGAGATTAAATTCAAAATCCCCCCCCCCCCCCCGAAAAAAAGAAACGTAAAACTCTTATCCTACTTCCAAGTTATAAAATATAGGAAACCTAACCTATAGGTTCACCACACGACGATGTATTAAGATGGTCTGTGTAGGCGTGTACGTGCATCAGGCAGTGTGAGTTTGTGGCAATGGTGGTATACCTGCACATTTTCACCTATGCTCAGCTGAGTTAAGCTGTGAGATTAAGAAATCTATCACTGTGGTCATTGGACGTTTCACATCTTACAGCCATTCTTAGCAAAGTCTCTGGAGTTGTTGAACCACCATTCTTCCCCTTTTCCTTGAAAGACATAGTCTGAAATAATCCTTTCTGCAAAGCTGCTCTTCATAAGAATGTTTTTCTGCCTCTCATTGCAAAGTGATAATCGGGTAAATTACAGTTTTATAATGAAACAAAACCAAACGCAAAAATCCTTCTATCCTCTGGATAGAAGGATTGGTAAATCAAATTTAAACATCTATGCTGCAGCAGCGCTGAATGAGTGATGCTAAGGATGGCTGTAAGTGTGAGGGGGTGAAATGCAACCCAACACCACGAGCAGTAGATCTCGTACTCACCTCCTATCCCAGGGCGAAAATTTCTGGCATAGCCCTTCATTAATTCATCCAGATTAGGTAACCAGGATATTTCAATGTCTCTACCTACATAGTCCCCAATGTCACTCAGCATGGCCCTGAAAGAGACAAACAGCAGACACAGCAACTTTCAGCGGTCGTCCAACTAAGCCTTGTGTCCACAGAGAAGCCTGGCCGAGTCAGGATCCTGAAAAGATAAAGTCACATAAATATCTAAAGGTACGGTAATATTAACTTTAGGTATAGTTGAGTGAGGAGAAAGCTTTAGACGTCTCTGTAGTAAAAAGTGTTTCCCAAAATATCTCCCACTGTGGAAGTCGGCCTAGTAGGATATTGAACACATCCGTCTCTCCAGCGACGCTCTCCAGCTCGTCCCATCTGGAGGCGTTCCCAGGACACATGACATATACAGGAGTCTGTATCCCTCCAGTAAGTTCTGAGTGTATCATGGGGTCTCCCCCCCAGTTGGATATGCCTGGATAACTTCCAAATGAGGGGTCCTGGAGGCATCCTAATCAGCTGCCTGCCTAAACTGGCTCCACTCTGAGCTCCCTACAGATGTCCAAGCTCTGAACACAGCAACCCTAAGAAGGAAGCTAATTTCAGCCGCTTGTACCTCATCTCCATTCTCTGGTCAACTGTAAACTCTGTATCAACTCTCCTTTTTACTTCTGGTTTGGTCTCCATCCTCTTGCTCCACCTCACCAGCTATTCATATTCTGATAGCGTAAACTGAATTCATCAGAGATTTTTCACTGAAAATACAATATAATCTTATTGTACAAAAGTCGTATGAAATTCATGACCTGAAAGAGGTTAAAATCTTGTGAATAACTGAAGGGAACTGTAAAGTCTGTGACAGTTTCAGTGTGTTCTTCACTCCTTGTTATAACGTTTCAAGTTTAAGATGCCTGTAACTTTATCTCTACGCAAGGTACAATGTATGTGTTCAACTATAAAGAAATTAAAAAGTATTGTATTAAAATTTTATTGAGTTTTTATGTCATATAGAATGAATATATATATGAAATATATGAATATATGAATAGTATATGAATATGTCATATATATATATGAATATAGTAGTGGATATACATCCACTACTATAGTCAAAAAAAGGAGATATATCAACAAAACTAATTATTTTAATACATATGAAATTATTTCATTACACTAGATCAATATAAAAGTTAAATATTAAATTCAATGTTTATTTTCTAAAGCTGATTTAATGTGCATTACTTCCATGTATAAAACTTGAATTATAAACACTTTAATAAATACATTTTTTTCTTATGAAATTTCCCTAAAATCTATATGCTATATAATAACGATGTGTAAGCCTTATTTATTTTATTTGTGTTTTGTTTTTAGGTCAACAGTAAAAAACAGTTCAAAAAATGTGAGTTACACATATATACTGTACATTGAATAGGTGTAAAAAATGTATATTAATATTTATATTATATTGACTTATAACGTGAATGTAGCTATAATAGAAGCATTAAAGTTCAAATTTAAATCTATCTATCTAAATGCTCTACAACCGTCAGAGTACTTCCCATCTTTTTAAATTATTCATTGTTGAATTTTTTATATGTGTATATATAAATGGTGGAATAAAAAATTCAAAGAGAACAGGCAGAACAAAGGAGTCAGGGATTCACTTGGTTCCCTCTATTTTCATTCATGATTACTGTAACAATGTGTTTATATGTGTATATAAACACTGTGTGATTTTGTGTATATACATCATAGTCGCCGTGAAGAACATTATTTAAAATAATCTAAATTTAGAATGTAATTATGGAATGATCGTGTTGTTATTCACAGCCTTTTGTTAATAACGTGGCTTCTGTATGGATTTTGTTTATTTATATTGCATGAAAATTAATCAATTGTAAGATGCAGAATGGTAAAGAAAGAAAACAGCATTCAATTCAACTGCAGCTTGACAAAAATCGGTGTGTTTGAAAACGGCACTGGTTAAAGCCCTGCTGACATCATTATCCTCAGTCGTCTAATCACAGCGTGCATTAGGAGATGAGCAGCAGATTTTCTCATTTCACGCATATCAGACTGAAGGGCAGTATGTGCCTCAGTCCAAAGGCTTCTTTACCTTTTTATTTTTGTTTCAAAAAAGAATTCCCATTTGGCTTTATACTGTATCCCCGTTTAATTATATAATGATTTTGTCATAAAAGGAAAAAATGAAAAGTCTTCATGAAAAGCACTCCTCTTCGTCTTCAGGGGCAGCAAGACTCCGAGCCTCTGCCGTTGTTGAGGACTCAGCCAGAGCAGGACAGCTCAAACACCACCAGGTGGCAGTTTTGCATTTGAAAACAACAAGCCTGTAAACATCCATCCCACAGACACAGTTAACACACAAATACAGCATGGACCTTTTCGTTTTTGAGTTTAAGGCACGGGGTCACGAGAGAAATGGCTTTCATAAAACGCTGTCATTAAATGCAGGCATGTCATCAGAAACACACCGCGGTACAGGATCCTTTGTCACCCTGGAGTTGACAGAGATGACATGTGTTTGAATTAATTAAAGGTTTCACGGATATTTAGATAGTCACACAGGCTGGCAATGACAGAGAAATGGAGCCTGTGAAGGCTTAATCGGGAGCGCCATTGTTGTCCGACAACACAAAAACATCGGTTGACCTTTGATCCAAAACTGACATTGTCTATATGGTCAACTTCCTTGAGAGCAAAGCATCACAACAGCGTGGACAACTGACCGCCAACCAAAACAATGTGTACCTTTATGAATAAATAGTATTTCTGCCATGTCATTAACTTTTCTTGGTGAATCAATCTCGTGGTGGCAGATGTATTTTTAGTCTGGTAATCACTGTCTGGCCTGCAATAAATGGGAACACAGTATGACAGAAATTATTCACATTGCGACTGCTGGATTTCTCCACTAATTGTCATTTTCTAAATTTGGGAATGAAGACCTTCTCAGTCAAGAAATCCTTTAACATGCCAAGGTCAAACAGCATCAGGGGTCGCAACGTGCATATCTGCTGGCGACGATTCCAATTGTTAAGATCTCATGACTGTAACTCAAGATGAATCCTGCTGTGGGTCCATGGGGATCAGATTAATGGATTTACTATAATTTCATGGTTTTTCTTCATCCATAGTATTAAAACCCATCACTTTTCCTGTTTGACTTTCTCTTTAAAAGGTGTGCAGTACATTCCCTTTTCAGGCAAAGCTGAAAATGAGAAAGTTTAAATTGAGTGATTAAATCTAGTATTGTTTCTTTTTTTCATTGATATTCGCTACAAGCCAGCAAAAAGGGCATGAAAAAACTGTCAGAGATTATTGAATGCTTCTCTGTAAAGAGCAAGAATATTGAATATTTTGAGAATGCAGTATTAGTCCTCAAAAGCAGCATTTGATGCTGAATTTGAGAAAAATAAATAAAAACTGTTACACTGAGCTCTATAAACTGTTCATATTTGATTCGGTCTAAACCTAATACACAATGGAGGTTGAATAGACGGTTTCCAACTACCACAATGCACATTTCTATTTTTCCATCCATCAATTCCTGACAAAAACATTAAAGTTTGTTTCTCTTCCCTATGTATTTCATTGAACGGCACTCCTGAGGCCTGGATTTGCATCCGTCTGTTTATGAGCTAACATAAAGCAGATGGGGATTGGAGTGGGAGGAGTAGAGACAAAGCTTATCAGCCTCTCTAAAATTTATGATGTCTTCATATGAGCATAATGTGCAGCATAAACTAACAAGCCCAATTACTTTCATAGCCTTACACTGCTAGTTACCTGAGTGCCAGGACCCCGAGCCTTACTCTGGGACTCACTGCTTCATTTGTTTTATTGGTATTCATGCAAGATGAGCAGCTTTTGGATACGTCATGATTAAAAATAAAAAATTTAGTGCATACCCAGCTGCTCAAAAACGGAAGTAGTGACCATCAAACAGCAAAAATTATGGATTGCTTTCATTTACAAAGCTAATCTTCTTGCACATCCTATTCAAACAGCCTATTCATTAATAATAATAATAATAATAATAATAATAATAATAATAATAATAATAATAGTAATAATAATAATAATAATAATAATAATAATAATAATAATACATTTAATTTATAAACGCGCTTTAAATTTTGATCAAATCTAAAAGTGCTACAAAGTAAAAGCAGCTAAAAGCCTCTTTAAAAAATATAATAATAATTATATAAAAATATTACCAAAAAGCAGCAATGTTAATTAAAAGTTACAGGTTCTGCTAAAAAGGAAAGTGTAAGTCCTTTTTTAAATGTTTTCAGTCGTCTGTGGAGCCCTCAGATGGTCAGGGAGGGCATTCCACAGTCAAGGGGCAGCAGAACAGAAAGCCCGATCACCCATGGTGCTGAGCTTAGTCCGGGGAAGGAGGAGGCGGTATGAGTGGGTAGAACGAAGGGATCATGTTGAGGTCAGTGGGGTGAGTAGTTCTTTCAGGTAGGGGGGTGCGTTACCATGGATGCACTGGTGAGTGAGGAGAGAGATCTTATAATCAATCCTGGTGGAGATGGGAAGCCAATGACGGGAATGAAGAACGGGGGTGATGTGTTCGTGTTTACGAACTCTCATCAGGATCCTTGCAGCACTGTTTTGAACATACTGAAGTCTTTGAAGACTTTTATCAGGGATCCCGATGAGAAGTGTGTTACAGTAATCCAGTCTGGAGGAGACGAACGCGTGGATCAGCTTTTCAGCATCACTCAAGGTTAGTGAAGAACGGAGTTTGGAAATATTTCTGAGGTGGTGAAAGGAGATCCTGCAGATGTGTTTGATGTGGGATTCAAAAATGAGTTGAGGGTTGAATCTTACGCCGAAGTTGGTGACTGATGAAGAGAGGGGAATGTCGTGACCAGAGAAGGCAATGCCGGTTCTGGAGGAAGACTGGGTCTAATGTGGGGTGCCAATTAAAATTGCTTCGGTTTTGCAGCTGTTCAACAGGAGAAAGTTGTTTTTCATCCACACCTTTAACTCCTCCAGACAAGCGCGGACAATTGACTGGGGAGATGATGATGAAGATGAGGATGGAGAAGCTACAGAGGAACATGTGTCAGTTTTTATGTAGATTTGCGTATCATCAGTGTAGCGGGGTCATGGGCTGATCCCTGTGGGACCCCACAGGTAACCAGGACCAAGGTGTCCAGGACCTTGAACTTCGTGGGAAATGTATTCTGTTCTGTCATTGAAGTAGGATTTAAACCAGTTTAGGGCAGTGGCAGTGAGTCCATTGGGGTGATGTAGGCGGTCTAGGAGTATTCCATGGTCAACAGTGTGGAAGTCAGCAGACAAATCAAGGAGAATCAAGAGGGAAGGTTAACCAGCATCTGCTGCCATCCGTAGGTCATTTGTGACTCTAAGCAGAGCATTTTCTGTGCTGTGGACGGAGCGGAAACCAGACTGAAAGGTTCAAAGAGTTTTTTGTATTTGAGGTGCTCCTGGAGGTGGGCAGCAACTAGTCTTTCCAGTACTTTGGAGAGGAATGGGACTTTGGAAATGAGACTGTAATTAGCAAAAAGTTCTGGATCGAGAGTGGGTTTTTTGAGGAGTGTTCAAATTATGGCGGCTTTTAGAGCAGATGGAACACAGCCAGCGTGGAGGGATTGGTTTATTACAGCAGTGACCAGGGGACTGATGGAAGAGATGTTAGTTTTTACTAGGGCTGTAGGAAAGGGGTCGAGGGCACAGGTGGAGGGTTTCGTCATCCTGATGATAACCTCAACTTTCTGCTGTGAGATTTCTGGGAATTTACAGGCTGGGAGATCTCAAACTGTGAGTAAGCAGACTGGATAGGTAGAGTAAAATTGTCTTTATTCTACCCATCCGTTCTGTATAAATTAACGTTTTTATGAGAAGGTCCGTGTTGTTCTGCCACTGAGTCGAAAAGTACAGGTAGTAGCAGAGGGGAATCCAACCTCTATTCTGTATATACACGAGCAGAAAGGGAAGACAGTGGAGGTCACAATTTTCAGTCATGTTTCGAATGCGACCCAGAATTGGAAGACTTACAAACAGCTAGAAGAACTTAGTAGCTGACTCAAAGATCAATTGATCATTTGATTGACGGACTTCCTTGAATTCATCCAGAATTTTGGATAACATCCCCTCAGTTGGAATGGGACAACACATGCTGCAACATGGTTACTTTTAACGGAGGATTGAGTGAAACAAGCTAGTGTCTCCGATACTTAGCAGGGAACCAGTCGATCATGAACATCAACATGCAGCTTCTATTTTTGAAACTCTTGTCTTGAAAGGTGGGGAAATTCGGAAGAAAGAAGACAAGACACTTGGTCATGCTTCTTGCGGGACTCGTTGCCGATATTAAATCGAGGAGAGCATCAGGGGATTGTCTGGTCGTTTGTGGACAGGCTTCATAAAAACTTAAAGTAACGTGTTCATCAGATGCAGCATTGATGTTGGCAGCCATGTCCAGACAGAGGAAGTGTGCTGACACAGCGTACACCATACACCATTCCGACTTCACCTTGTTTTCTGAGAGCATCGGTTCAACGAGCTCTCTAACAAATGTGATTAGGCCTTTGAGGGTTTGTTGATTACAGCTGCTCAACTGCACTTCAGTGTGGATTCCAATTGTTTCGTTGAATTGCAGCAACAATTTTGCTTCTCCTTTATGTAAATCTGGTCATCTGTGAGAGCTCAGACTTCCTGATGAATGTTCTTGCTCAGTCAATCGCCCAGCAGCATTTTCCCATTTGGTTTATGTTTGATCCTTCAAGATTAAAAGGTAAAGGAAAAGCAACACTGTCACTCAACCAGAGCTATCTGCCACTCAGTGAGAGCAACCATAGCCACTATGGTTGCTCTCACTACCGCCTGCCATGGTTGCTCTCAATACCGCCTGCACCTCAAATGCTTTCTCACACAAATCCTCCTCCTCTTCTGGTGTTCTATAGCTGCTATAGAGTTAATAACTCACTCTGAAAATAACTTTAAGATTTTGTCACATTTAGCTCCAAATATTGGTTAAAAATCCCTTTTTAATTTTGTTTACAGCAATAGTCATACAAACCCCGATATTTTCTTTTCTTGCAATAGCCTTCAAAAATTTCAATGTTTAATATCGATATTAGTTACTAAAACGAAATGCTAAATACTAAGCCTAAAGGTGAATTACTACACTAAAGATTCTGCTAATTTGATAGTATCTGTGTACAGAAGAACCCCATAGAAATCATAAAACCTGATCCAACTAATACTCTTCACACAACTTCCCTCAAAAGACCTTATGGTCAGTGGAGTGTGAAAGACCCTTTCCCGTATGTATTTATGTTTAACAAAGAAGAAATCATGCCAATTCTGAACAAAAAAATGTATGTAGTGCGGTGAAAATATTTTCGTGATGATGTCGTCTCTACGCTACAAAAGAGATAATTGTTATGTGATATCAAGCAGTGGTAGACAGTAAATAAGTGCATTTAAAAAACAATGTACTAAAATACACATTCGAAGTACTCTTATCTCACTTGATTATTTCCATTATATGCTACTTTAAGGAAAAATTCTAATTTTACTAACTTTACTACCTGACAGCTATAATTACTAGTTACTTAACATATTACAGTTTGTCATTTATACCCTTCTGTTCAGTAAAATCCACATATCTCCAGTCCTGTGTTAATTTTGAGTGCTTGTTATAGATTTAAGTATAGAACTCTACTCTATATTATAGAATACTATAGAATACCCCTTTGGCTAAATTAATTGTTCAAAAACTATTTTGGGTTATCTGGGAAATGGCAGAAATCTATAAAACGGGCTAAGCTTATGAAAAGTTCACTTTAGCGGTCCTACAGACTAAACTACCTCGCAGCATAAAGAGGAGGTATATTGGCAACAACATAACATGTGTGTTCAGCAAATAAACGTTGCAAACTTTTACTTGAATAATATTTTGATTTTAGGACTTTTATTTTTCACGAGTATTTTCACGATGTGGTATTAGTGTTTAAACTGAAGTAAAGGATTTTAATGTTTCTAAAATAAATAAATCCTTTATTTGTCACATACAGCCATTACAACATAGTGAAATACTTTCTCTGCGTTTGACCATCCCGGAGGGAGCAGCGGGCAGCGATCCCTCAGCGATCCCCATCATGACACAAGTAGAAAGCCTTTGGTTAAGTGTTTTGGTCAAGTATTAAGATGTTTAATTAATAAATTGTAGGACCTAAAATGAAAAGAGTTGCAATAGAATGCAATGCTTCTCTTGTAAAATCTGTTATTTTGGTCATAGGTTAATATATAATAATGACATATTACACATACTACATATAGCTTGCATGATAATAATAACAATAATAACTCCAAATATATTTCACAGTTTAATTCTTTAGAGTGTAGGGTTTCATCACTGAGGTTTAAATACTGTATCAGATCCTTAATCACATTTAAAGTAATTAAATTATGATGAATTGACTGAATTACTGATTTGATTTATTGCTGGGCAAAAACCATGTTTAATATAGTAAATATAGCGAACAAATACATTTATTTATTTTATTAAACAAATGTTAAATAAAAAATAAAACAATAATATATTTGATCATCAGAATGTGTCTGTGAACATATTCAACTGATTACATTACCGAAATCCAGCCATAGTCTGTTGCCGTTCATACTGTATCGGGTGCATCACCTCAAACTGAGTGGGAGGCTTTCAGTGGAAGCGCTGGAGTGTCCCCTGCATCACCTCAACCAGCTGCCAGAGCAGTCAGACTGTTCAACCGGTTGATGCTGCCAGAGGGACATGATCGTATCAGCGTTCTTAGAGAAATTTGCCCTCTGGACGGCAGGAGGGGGGATTTGTCCGCTGACTCAGCCTCTTATATGGATTAGAGGCGAACACTGTGTGACTTCACTGCAGGTTTAAGGACAATCCAGTCAGACCAGAGAGATCATCAGCTGTTTGGTTGACATCTCGCTGCATCTCATCTTGCTCAACATATAATGTCCGCAGGCTAACAAGTTTCCCTTGTCTTTCTGAAATTCTATAACAAATCAGTGAGACTTTTTTCCAGATTGTTAGATGAATTGGTATTTTCAGCTGGACATGCCAGATTTATATTGTTTTTTTGTGTGTGATGCCCTCAGCCAAGGAGGTTATGTTTTTACCCTAGTTTGGCTGCTTGCTTGTAGTATGTTTTGGCATCATCCTGGAGATGATTAGATTTTTGTGACGTCATGTCATGACCTGACGACGTGAAATCATTGTGAGACAGGATTATTTTTTTCACAGATTTATGGATAAATCTGCCTGAAAGTAGCTAAATAAAGTGATATAATTGATGCTGGTAACAATAATGTCTACCATTGGTGCAGCTGCTGCCACAGTTTACTAGGTTTTCTTATGGAAACATCAACACTCTTTGGAAATCCAACAAAAAGAGCTATTTCACTGCAGACCGTTTGACATTTTAAAACTAAAAGACTCTGAGGTGCTTCATGACTGTATCTGAATGAGTAGAGGAATCATTCAATTTATTATTTACAATAGCGGTGGGAAATTTGATCAAAATCTTTGATCAGAGTATCTTATGTCATGATAACATAATATGTCACAGTTGACTACATTTATAAACTGTCCTTTACCAAACTACAGTATTCCTTTACCCAGTTCTTGTTGTCTCTAATGCACATACACAAGTCAGCCACACCATTACAATCATTGACAGGAGAAGGCAGCATAGCATTAATGATCTTGCTGCAATGGCGCCTGGCAACTAGTGAAAATTTTATCCTGAAGTAAGTGTCTTGGAAGCAGGAGAAATGGCCACGTGTAGGTATCTGCTCAAACTTTGATACTTAGACAACTGGGTCATCATTTTTGTGAGCATTATCCATTCAATTAAAACATTGAATTCTTAAAATTTTCCCCAAAAACCCAATTCTCATAAACTGTCATCTGGATTCCGTTAATGATCCAGAATTTAAAGGGTTGTTTGTTGCAACAATTTTCCATCAACAGCTGTTCTTTTCCATTAATCTACCTAAAGCACGGACAGACGGACAAACAGAAGCATAACCTCCACCGTGGTGGTAATTAGAAGCCCCCTACTTGGTGAAGTGACGGATGTGTGACATCGGATGAAGAGCTGTGAAACTGATGCCACGTCGAAGGGGTGGAAGCATAACTTGGCTAAAGGCAGTTTTTGTGAAATGGATGAATGAGAAGGTAAAAAGATGAACTGCATAATTCTACTCAGAGGAGGGAAGGGAGGAAAGGAGGAAGTTTGCAAATTCCCACCACTAAAGTTAAAACACCTATATGTGTGTGCATGCCTGATTGCGCATGTGCGGGGGTGTGTTTGTGAGGAAGAGAGAGAGAGAGAAAGGACGAGAGAGAGAGCTGGTACATAATGAGGTGGAAGAAAAAGCCCACTCTCTGCAGTGTACTGAGAACAAAATAACAATAACAGCAGAGAATGGAGGCAGGGGAATCCAATTACAATAGCTGTTACTTCCTCTACTGGTGAACAGCGAGGAGGGATAATAGAAACGATTTGCCCAAACTTCACTCAAAGCTTAAGCTGCTTCACCCTCTGCCCCTTTCAGCGAAGGCATGTGCCAACATATGAGTTTGGGGAAATTCGGCCCATCTGTCGATCTTGTTTATTCTTAGAATTAGATACTTGTCAGCTGCTGCATTCAGAGGAATATACTGCAAGCCTCTACAGAACACAGAAGGTTTTAACCTTCAAGACTCACCATCTGGTTGAGACTCATCCGGTTTACGTACAAAAACGTTATGAAAGTAATAGGTATTGCAACTGTATCAGCGGTTAGTGGATCGCCATGTTTAAGCTTCGAGGTTGGCATTTTGGCCTTTTCTTAAGCCTAAGGTAAACATTCTATATCTTGATGAGTAAATGCAGAGCATGAGGAAGGTGTGAGGAGTCAATGCACAGCTAATTATACTGAATACACTTGAAAAACTGTAAAAGCATTGAAGTTCTACGACGATTTCAAAAACAACAAGAACAATTTGATGTACTCAACTTAAAATGCCAATTTTCTGGTTCACAAGTCATTAAGGTAAGGACCTTTCAATCCCAAGTCTTGCATGCTGCCTTTTTATCTATTTGACTCGAAATTGGCAAAGCAGCATATAGAATCAGAATATTTTGAGGTCTAACTAGAGAAGGTAGGACAGTAAGCAGATGGATGCAGTGCTCATTTATTTCTGCTGAGTTTGGGTTAAGTGTTTTACAAATATATAAATGGTGTGTTTAGAGTTTTTAAAAGGAGTCTGGTGTCTTTGAGGTGTGGAATGTTTTAGAATGTAAGGGCATTAACACTTCTATTTATTAGTCATTGAGATACTAAATGTTAGATTGTACGTATGTGAGACATGACTCATGCTCTGCTTTCTGATTATCAAGTTCTTCCGTCGTTCAGTGATACTTGGCTAAAGACATTTTTTGTGCAATGGATGAATGATAAGGTAAAAAGTGGAACTGCATAACTCCTCTTTATGCAGTTCCTCATTTTACCGCATAAAGAGTAGTAAAAATAGGAAGTAAGAGGAGTAATTTCAGGACTCTGATCTGTTCCGACAGGCGCGAACAGAAAGCAACTCAAGAGAACACATGCAAATTCAGAAAATACTTTAATAAATTTGATAACACATCGAAAACACACTGAAAATACCTCAACACTACTTTCTGACTTCTGCTGACGCCATCACAACACGAAAAGTCCAGTCATAAGAATATCAGCTACAAAAGGAATTTCTGCCTTTGTTAAACCTTGCTTGAAGTAGAATCTGATGCATTTATCAATAATGACATCTCCTTGATGTGCCATTTTTGTCTTAAATCAGTTGCTACATCGGCAATGTGTCTCCTGATGAATGTGATGATGTTATGTTTCATTAGTTGTATTCATGATATTGATTAAGGTGTTCTAAGAACCATGAGCCAGGTGTTGAGCAAATAGCCCTAAACATCAGAGACGGCACTAGACGACAACAACAAATGAAACCTGTCTATAATTTCTCTTCTTTTCTGAAATGAAGCAGTAAAAAGTGCGTCGAGTGGGGAGCATCACTTTTAATTTTCCTCTGGAAACACCCTTGTTGTATTTTGCCTTTGCAGCACATTTTTCTTAATGTGTTGCTTTTTGCAGCATATTTTTCTCGATTCAGCAAATGTGTTGTCAAACCGATGAAGCGTTTTTTTTAATATGCTTGTGTTTTGTGTATTTGCATGTGTTTTCTTAAGTTTTATTGTGTTTTTTCCTTTCAGTAAATGGCATTCTGTGTCATGTTGGTCCTAGATGCCTCATGCCTGTGCTTTGGTGGTATTTTTGCATGTGAATAAGAACTCGCTTCAGTATTCTGAGAAATAGATGGTGACAATGCTGCCATAATTCCCTCAAGTAGCAACACAGACAGAATGACATCTGGTGACACAAAGAAGAAAAATTGGGGGGAAAAACAAAAACCTTTCCGTTCAGATAGCTATGCATCTGATGCCCTCAGAGTTAATGAAGTCATTTTTGTTATTAGCAAAACTTTTTACTATTCACCGCCATCTTCGGGATACACAGATGCCAAGGACGTAAGTATGTGGGTTTAAAGGGATTTGAACTGGACATGTATATTTTTAGGAGACTTATTAAATGACACCTCTCTCGCCCCCTGTTGGCCATTAGAAAGAATGCAGGGGAAAAGTGACGCCAGCCTGGCTTCACGTTTCACGCCAAGTGGTCCAAACTGTTCTTTGACGCAGTTTAAAAATATGAAGTTTTATTTTCAACAAACATGACACTCACAGATGTAAATGAAAGTCGTTGTCATTACTCTGTTATTCATTATTCAGTAATCAGATAAACCTGTTCTTTGTTCTGTTGGATCAAATTGTAACCACTTCTAAATTTAAATCTCACCTCACTTAAGTTCAATATTACGTGTTAATTTCATAAACACTAAAATATGCACCAGTTACAGGATTTAGTAGTTATAGCAGTGGAGTATTTTCTGGTGGAGGCTGTTTCCCTCCCTTTACTTCTGCTTTTCAAACTTCTGAAGACTGCCTTCTTAAATTGACTGTATTAGTCCTGTACCTAGTTCGGTTCTTATGCATGTGTGTCATACAACTACCTGACAGGCCAGAAGGCGGGTGCCACATAACAACGCACCCACACACCTCAGTGGTCATTCACAACCATAATAAAAGAGCAATACGCCCTCTCTGAGCATATCTGCAAACCCCAACCGGTGAGATTATAGCTTTGGTTAACACATATCTTGAAGTAGCTGTAGGCTATTTTATGTTTGGTTTGTTATTGATAGCCCCGTCCTTACAAGTATCCTCATGATGAGATTCATCCAATTTTGGATTCACCTACTAGGTTTTTAGCGAGCACCGCACACAGGCCTGTGGCAATAAGACACCTGCCGAAAACTTAACAGCAAGGCTGATCTCACCTGGTGAAAATGTCCCCTCCAAGGAAGAGCAAGGCAAGGTTCGACAGCAAGAAAGGTGAGACCTCCATTCCACGCGCTCTTGGATCAATAAATGATGGCAAAGAAAAGTTTCCAGGAATGCAGAGCGGCGGCAAAGCCAAAGAGTTTTATTTTGTTGCGCTCTCGTCGTTCTCCGGCGATGCCAGGAAGAAATCGGTGTGCGGTGCTGATGCTGATGAAGACGATGCTGATGATGACCCCATGATCAGCCAGCCAAATCCAACGCGTCCGAGAGCGCACAGAGGAAACGCAAAACTCCAATCCGACCGCAACTGCGAGCCGATCCACCGCCGCCTCCCCTCCACAGCACCAGAGAGAGAGAGTGAGAGAGGGAGGGAGAGAGAGAGAGAGGGAGAGAGAGAGATAGGGAGAGAGAGAGAGATGGGGAGAGAGAGAAATATGGAGGGTGCGTGGGAGGGATGGAGGGAGAGATGAAGAGAGACTCGCTAATCTGTAGATCCCTCCTTTGCTTGGCCTCTAAACGTCAGAAACATTTGCCACAGTGTGTGGGGGGGGGGGGGGGGGGGGGGGGGAATGGCACGAACTCTTCATTTATTATGTAATATTTGACACGTTTGAATCAACTCCAGTTGATTATTGACGCTAATAAAGGGGTGAATTCCATGATAGATAGATAGATAGATAGATAGATAGATAGATAGATAGATAGATAGATAGATACGCCAGACCGCTTCCGCATTATGTTCATCATTTTTTAAGAACTATAGAAAAAATCATAAACAACGCTTCAACAATAAGGATAAAAGACAGATAAAAAGTTTCTAATATTTAAGAGTTAAAGTAATGATAATGAAAGTGACTAAAAGCACAAAGTCCCACTCCTCCTCCCTATTACATAGTTTTACAGTCTGATGTCACAGCAGAAGAGCAGGAGCTCCTCTGTGGAGGGAGAGAGGTGGTGCACAGAGGGTGGTTGACATCGACCATAATACTGTAGACAGCAGTTTGTTAAGTGCTCTTTTCTCTCCCACAGCCACCACAGACTCAAGCTCCATGGCAACCGCAGCGCCGGCCCTATCAGGCTGTCAGACTGTGGTTATCCCTCCTCTTGGTGATGCCTCCTCAGGACACTACAGGATAAAAAAGGATACTGGCTGAAACTAACTGGTAAAACATCTGTAGGAGATTCCTGCAGAGGTTAAAGGCATCCAGTCCCCTTAAAAGAAGAGCCAGCTCTGCTGAGGTGGTGCTGAGCAGTTTGTTGTCCAGCTGCAGTCCACGCTATCTGTGAGACCAGAAACCTTGGATCCTGCCGTTAATGTAGATGTTCCTGTGACATGCACCACCGTATAAATGAACGTTTGCTGCAGACGAAGTACTTCATGTAAACAGTAATCTCTGATGGCAGTGGCCTATTTCAGCTGTAATGGGCCAGTCCTCACTGCAAAACTGTTTAGGATTGTTTTTAGGAAGACCGTAAAAGGTTCAATGTGTTGAATTGGCCTCTAGATTCTCCAGATTTCAATCTAATTCTAATTGCTGCTCATATCAAACAATCCCTAACGGGACTCTTCAAGGTTGATATGAGTTTTGGTCATCAGAGTAGGCTCACCGGAGACACTAGTGTTGTCAGACAACATCTTCATTCATTCTGTTATACAGTCTAATAGAATTAAATAAAAATAAGGTCAAATAATTCTGATACTAATTATGCTCTAAAGCTCATTTGGTCTTATAACATTATTCATGTCAGGGCATATAAAGACCATAACTAAAGGAGTTACCCTTGGGAACCCACTAAATATCAAACCTTTATTAACTTGGTAGATAAGTTCACTGCTTCACTCTTAACACATACCTAATACAAATTAATATGAGGGGTCAATTTGATCAAGGATCATCAATCATCAATGGTTAAATCTATCAATATTGGTAAAATAAATAACAGAGTGTTGGATGGTGATGAGATTAAACATTAGCCATATGCCAATTACTTAACACCATTTACTCTGCCATGGATGCCTAAACCTTCAAATTTCTTGTAGGAGTCCTTGTTTGGAGTTCAAATGGTTTCAGTAGGATATAAGTGTCTGAGGCTGCGAATGAGTCTCAGAGGTATGATCTCATAAGAATTTAAATAGACGTCTGATCAACAATCATTGTGCCAAAAATGCAAATTCTGGTTTCACCTTTTTAAACATAACCTCTTTTATTTTCTGTAGGTAGAGTAGTTCAGCATTTAGCTGCAGCACTGCACCTGCCCTGGTTTTCTGCTGCCTTGCCCTGGGGAACGGAGACAAAACTGGAGTCGGTGGCTGTGGATTCAAACCACTGCGCTTCCCTCCCACTCGACCTAATACTTATAGATTTGCACTGTAAATTCATTTGACATGAAGATGCGAAGCTGCGGTTGCTACACACTGCAAAGCCTCTGCGAGTCTGATACACAAACTATTTCTTATTCCTTTGTCTTCTACTCATAAGCTTGCATTCCCTCTCTCTGTTCAGTCTGTTTTCCTACAGATGATTTACTCATCAGAATCATACCGTTTATGTACTGTATGTTTCAAGTCTTCCATGGTAATATGAAGTATGAGGTACAAAGATATTTTTTATGCAAATTATCCTTAACATTTTCACAATTTATGTTTTTATAAATTTGACCACAAATCAACAGTTTTGAACTGTGAAAATTTAAGTTTTTAAAATAGTCTCACACTGGCTAATTCTGGCTACGATGGCTGCCAGTATTTACAGCAAATTACACTATATATATATATATATTTTTTCTTTTGCCTAGCTGTCAAAAGCCTATCTTGCTGTAACGAGCGTTAGTTCAGATAGGGTTATACCTATCTTGCAAGCTTGTAGAGATTTTTCATAGCTCAGAGATTCCGATTGTTTCTGAAACAGCTGAGGTGTTTTCTGCTGAGTACTGCTCTGTTTTTTCTGGCTTTTTGTAAGACCAAATGGATCAGAGAGATAAAGATTAAAAAGAAAAAGATTATTAGGCTACAACTTACTCCACCATCTTGAAAGGGTTTTGATAGACGTCAGACCCAGTGTCCCCCTGACTGAACTGATTCTCACTTAGGTTAACGTTCTTTTTTCCTTGAAGAGAAGAATGAACCCCAGAATAAAAGCTTCATTGCAGGATTACATGGTTACAAAAATTTCCTAACATAAATAAAAAAATGCAATAATAACTGAAACAGAATGCCCCAGAAGATCCTTACTGCTTGTGGACATCAAAATCTAAAACTCCTCCCTCTGACAGACACTTTATAGACATGTAAATTCCAACCGGAGTCAAAACACTGCATTTTATAATGCATATTGGACATTTTCCATTTATTTTCCAATTCATTCATTGGACAAGTGCAATATTTTACTAATATTGTAAAAGTATAATACTATTTGTTTGATGTTCTTATATTATAATAATATACATTCTCACTCTCCCTTTATTTTTATACATATATATTTTTAAATTCTTTTATTTCTTATTCTTATTTTTTCTTCCATTCTTAAAAGTTTTTTAAGGAGAATCTGTAGCGAATTAATTTCCTACCGGGGATCAATGAAGTATTTCTGATTTTGATTCTTATAACCTCGAAGTTTCTGTTATGTAAATATGTAGATTTTACTAGGTGAAACATTCATTGCATCATTTAAAGAGTAACATAAAAGTATATTGATCTTCTGTAAGAACCATACCCAAAAATCCTCCCATCTTTTCAGATAGTTTTACTTGATGTCTATTGATGATTATCAATAAATTTATTGTAGATAATATTTCATTACATTTCCCCCCTCCTTTGGAATTGCTATATTTGGTTATTTACTGACAAAAATGTGGAAGATGTTTTTCTTTTGAGTGCGCAGGTGTCAGCACCCTAACAACCATTCAGTGAACTTAAACCTAAACCTTTTTTTTGTCGTTTACAATTTTTGGCGTATATCCAGTCTCACCACTTAAATATGAAGCTTGATCAGCATTACACAAAACAGTTTTTTGTAAAAATGGAAAAATAATGGAAAAAGAGAACTCACAAAGAGACAATGGGAATTCACTCAACTCTCACGTAAAACAAGAAAATAAAACCAACAAAAATCCTTACCCAGAAGAAATCAAAAATCTGTTGGGGGGGGCAGGTTTAGTTACGTATAAGCGTAACAAGCCAGACACTGGTGGGGCTGCACTGTATTTATGTCCTTATGAAGTCATTTATCTAACCACTGATCAGGTTGTAATTAATGAAAAAAGTTACTGAAAACGTTTCCATTACTAACTAAAAATACACTTATAGCCACTGTTACATGCTGCTTTTGCAGTAACGTATAAATCGAAGCAAAGAAATATGACACTACGCCAGACCCCACCCCTAGTGTTTCGTCTCCATGGAAACACTAACAAACATGGCGGAGTAGTTATGTGGGAAAAAAGCAATTTGAGGAAGACGCCGCATACGGGAGAAAAGTACAGCTAATGGATGCTTAAGGTTTGTTAAATGAGTTTTTATTCAATATTACTAGTGTGACTCTAACTTTCTGGGCTCGTGTCTGTAAGGGGAACACGCCATATTCCTTTAAGAAAGTGAACTACTAATAGGAAGATTGTGCTTTGACAGCCCACGATATTGTGTCTGGTTTGGTGAAGGACGTTTGATGTGTCAAGAAAAATATCTAATGTCTGCGAGGGTAAATCAAGTGTAATCTAGACTTTTTATTTATTTTTTAATCCAGAAATGCTGTCCATATTCGTTTAATGACACCTAACCATGTGCTGGACATACATTTCTATGACATGCCGTTTGTAAATTTGCACATGCCGATTTTAATAGAAACAGTTTGTTACTTTTAGATTCGAACAATTTCCGAAGTGGTGTCAGATTTTTAAAGTTACTTTATTTAATCATATTTACAGCAATATTTATGAACGTAGTCATATTTACCATCCTGTAAAAATACAAAATTTATAAATATTTTAATCAAAATGTACATTTTACATGTATATGTTAAATCAAAAAGTAAATGTTATAAATAAATATTAAATGTAAATGCAAACGCTTAAGGAAAGGAAAAGGAAGGGGAAACAGCTGAAAGACGAATAAGTGTTGAACCTAATTTTTAATATGACACCCAATATTTTGCTGGTATACAAATTTACTCAACAAGTCAGCGGAAGTGCCAAGCTCGATGAAAACTGCCTCTTCTAATTAAGGAAAAGTGGTTATAAAAAAGAACCAGGTGCTAGAGCCGTTATATGTTTGTTTGTTTGTATTAGCCGGTTAGGGTTTCCACCGGCTTCAGTGTTTATTTAGACGTCATTACGTCTCGGCTTCCCAACAACGTAAGCGCCGAGACAATCGACATAAATGACGGCCACCGTCCCCTCACAGGTGTTGGCTGTTGGATTTACGTGAATACATCGGCATCCAAACATGACTGCTTTAGTGGATTCATGCTTCCCGCTTGTTGTGACAGCTGTGGAGGATATATCCGAGAGGAAAGGTAACTATATCCAATTTTTCTCAACCTGAACCTAAGATGCTCATGCTAGCCTCTGTTAGCTTCGGGCTACATCTAACCACTTAAAATCAACTTTACTGCTGACGATCATGTTTTAAGTAATCAAATAAATTAATATTGGTACGTCGATGTTTGTCTTGACAGGTTGTCTGACAGCTGATGACCGGAAACGGACCTGCTGTGTACTCCAGAACATATATTAGAAAGATAATGTGAAAGTTACACTGCTGAACATCCAGTCACGTAAACATTAATCTTCCTGTTTGGGCATTATGACATTAGAGGGTTTATAAAAGGTCTACATGAACATGGGGCAAGATAACTAGCAGCCCCCCTGCATGTTTTTTAATTCAACCTTATCTGTTTTAGTATTCAACCACATACTGTAGGTGCTTTTATTTACATGTTATACAGTCACATTCAAGAAATATAAAAGCCTCAATATTAAAGTGTGCAGTGCTTTGTAAATGTGTGAGATGATGTTTTTTTAATAATAAAAAAAAGAATCTTGACACTTCAGTGTGGTTTGTTTTCTTCAGCTGTGATTGAATAATCTCTCTTCTGTCCTCTCCAGATATTGCAGTGGCTCCTTGTTATTATTGATTCTCTTCTCCTGTGCACAAGAATAAGAAATAAAGATTATTACCATGCCAAAAACACGACTGCATGTTATATTGTAATACTACAGTTGTCCTGTATGTGTTTACTTTATAACAACGTGATACATAAAGTAACTTTTTTTTTATTATTAATAAAGTACGCCATGGTATCACCATACTTTACCTTACACTATTTCATGCCCCAAACTATTCTCATTGTCTATATAATACTATACAATCTAATGCTTTCATTCAGATTAATGTTTTTCGTCTGTGTCCTCTTGATTTTCATAAAAGAGTTGGAAAAGGAAAATCAAATAATTTTTCAAATTTTCTTTGATCTTTTTGATATTGAACAGCAAAAATGTCTTATTTAATTTTGGTTATTGTACCTCAAAACGAAAATTTTCTGAAACGAAAACGAAATACCGAAATATACATAAACCGGTGAGGCTCTGCACAGTAAACAACAACATAAACACGAGAACAATCATTTAACAAGCTGAACTGTCCATCAAACTTAATACAATGTTTACCTAATGTGATGACGGGATTAAGTGACGTCAGGCGAGACGGCGGTAAAGTTAGCAGCTAGACCGCTAACCGGTAGGTTACCGGTATGTTGACAGACCGACTGCCTGTCAGTTATCGTCACCCCAACGACACAAGTGGAAAATTAACTCACCGGGTTCTGACGATCTTTGGAGTAGGTCTTCATCCACCATCGACGGTCTCCCAGCGAGGACCAAATTTCTAACTTTGAAATATAGGATTCAGTCCCGCTGATTTCCGCGTTGCAGTTACTCCTGTATAGTTGTTAAGCTTTTTTTTTTTTAATTCTTTATATATAATTATCTAAAGAATCGCCTACATCGCTCAAATAGGCTTCTCAAGCACAGCGGACGAAGACTATTGGATTGTTACGGCGGCATTGCCTCTGTCTCTGACGTCACAGCTATTTGATTTTAGCCGACCAAGCTTCTGACTTTTCTTGATAGGGTCCTGGTCCATTTCTTCCGCAGTGGCTAAGCTAAAAAACAACTCCATGGTAGGCACTGGCCCAGAACTACACCAGAAATCACCCCAGTGTTAATTTGGCCACCTTTCCTGTAGATAAATAGCTTTGTTCATCAAGCTTCTTTAAATTTGCACAGTAGGCCAAATATTTAGTTCTGTGCTTCACATTTAGGTTTAACATTTAGACTTGGATTTAACATTTAAACAAAATATTTACAATTAGATTCAACATTTTTAGATAATATTTACAATCAGACTTAATATTGGGATATAACGTATATTAGATTTTGATTTAAAATTTACAGGATAAGCAGTTACGTATAATGAAAGAATAAATTTAGATTTAGCCATTTTATTTCATATACTCATAGGAAAGTAAATATGACTAAGCAAATAAATATTGCTGTAATTGTGACTTTATTAAAAAGTTGGCCCTGTTTTTTCAACATTGGAGCTAAATGTGGCAAAAGGTTGCAGTTCAAATAAATATTTGTTCCTTTACGTATGGCACTCATAGCTTTCCCTGTTAAACCAGATACTATGGTTACAATTGTCTACTGTCTAAACTACTAAAATTGTTATTTTTTATGAGATCCTTTTTAGTTGAAGCAGAAACAACACAACTATTGTTTAGACTTGAAGATGTTTGAGCTTCATCCAAGAGGCTTCCTCATAAGGAATCATTTAATAATAACAAAAATTATTAATTTATCTATCGCTTGTCAGACAAGACCTGTGCCACATTGTGAAATTTATTTTCTGCATTTAACCCATCCCTGAGGAAGCAGTGGGCAGCCCCTGTGAAGTGGAGGGGATTTTAGGGTCATGCTAAAGGATATACGGCATGTAGCATTGGATTGAAACCCCAATCCTTCGATTGTGGGAAGGTCCCTTTCACTGAGCTAAAGCCACCCCTAACGACGGCCATCCACCCACATTTAGAGATGTGTAGTCATCTGTGTACTTGTAACCTAATGACTCTCTATGTAGCCTATCAAACTCCTAATGGAGATTAAATACCTGACTCCCGACCAGTTAGAAGTGAGGAAACCTCTTGGCTGAGGAAGTGTATGTGTTAGGTTGTTCTGCATGTTATTCCATGTTGCTGGTGCACAATAAGAAAACTCTGATATTCCAAGTTCAGATAAAACAGCTGGTACTTGCAAAGTAATCCAGTCATTTGAGCTTGCTTGATAGGATCCCCCATTAAAAGAAAGCAACTATGTGATATATTTTCTCATTAACATGGCACCTGTCAGTCAGTTAGATACATAAGTCAGCGAGGGAGAATATTGTCCTTTAGGTTAATATGCTGGAATCCCAGAAATGGGCAAGCATGAAGATCTTAGTGACTTTGACAAGGGCCAAAGAGTGATGACCAGAACTGGGTTAGAGCCCAGTCTGCATTGGTTAGTAGCTACCAAAGTGGTCTATGGAAGGACAAGGGGTGAACTGGTGATGGGGTCATGGCTGTCCAAGGCTCATTGATGTGGGGAGCAGGCTACGCCGCGTTGTCCGATCCCATAGAAGAACTACTGAAGCACACATTGCTGAGAAAGTTCATGTTGGTTCTGATATACAGGTGTCACAACACACAGTGCATCACAGAGCTGTTTTGGCAGCAAAAGAATTACCTACGTAATATTAGACTCCTGGTTATAGTATTAAGGCTAGTCGGTTCAACCTCTCTGTCGACAATCTGAACCATATAGGTGGTTACAGAGATGAATGAATGGTGACTGTGGGGAAGAAATGTCTTCCAACAATTTAGACCTCTCCTCGTTCAACTACCTTTTGTTAATCTGGTAATCTGCACCTGTAATATTCAGAAATAAGGTGAAATGGATCTCGAAGACATGGAACAGCTGGAGGACTGCTCAAGCCTTGATGATCCTCAACCGTCATTCAGCCTTGAGGGTGAGTAACAGCTTTTGTTGTTGTTTAAAAAATCCACTTTGTACTATTTACTTTTAGTCACTGAGTGAGCCTTTAATTCATACGTTGTACACCTGTTTTCTGCTAAATTATAAAAGAAGAAACAAGAATATACTTTTTTATGAATTTTAGATGATGATCCATACCAGGAGACCCTGAACAATGATGACCTCACCCTTCCTTCTGATTTGGAGTGGTTAGAATCCTTGGATGAGTGGGTGTTTCTTGCTTTTCTGTCAATCGTGTCATATTTAAACTATGCAATTATGTATGTGTGTATTAATCCTTATCCTGTTAACGTCCTCTAAATAGAGCATATACTGTTGCATTTGGAGGAATATTTCAATAGAAATTGGTAAAGATTTATTTTGAATGTCATGTTTTGTACATTGTAAAAACTGAGTACTCTACAACAACTCAAAATATTAGCAAGTATATTTATCTGATTTCTATCTCATTGCACTTACTTTGAGACACAATTACTGAACAAATAATATTTCAGTGAGATGAAAATGCTTTTTTCTAGACAGTGCAACAGAATATCTGGTTAAATCGCAGAATTTTTCAACGCATCTCAAATGCTCAATATGAGTATTTCCAGATAACATATTTATACTTAATACGCTAAGTATTAAATATACTTAAATATATATTAAGCATATGACTTCTTATTTCAAGAACGTGATTGTCTTACACCTGCAACAGGGTCACTATTATACAGCTTAGAATTATCAAATGCATCCCGAGTGAAAACCATGACATATAGATAAACATAAAAACAAAAACGTACTTTAAAATTTGTAAAATATAGTTTAAAATGAAATTAAACTCCATCTCCTCTTTCAAGATCTCCTTTACTAAATATCATGTCTTATTTCAAGAGTCTGAAAACGCAAAGTTTCACTTCTTCTATGGGCAGGTTTTTAAATTTAGTAGGAGCTACAAACTTCATTGTTTTCTACTTATTTTCGAAGAAAGATTTTTTTCCAGGTACAACCACTTTATAATACAATAGTGGAATATTTCTATCTTCTATCTCATGAAATTTTCCCTAACTGTCATTGTGCATCCGCCCTAAGAGAAGACGGCGGGGATGTCATCGGTGACGGTGACCCTTCAGTTGCGGCCCCCAGCCGTAAGAAGATGACCTTTGCTAAGACAGCACGGATGTTCAAGCTGAGACGACACCTTGACCAGCTTGACCGCTTTCACCAACAGAAGGAAACGGAAACGCTGAAAGCCAGGTCAGGATCCAGCGACAGTAACTCTTTTATAAAAAAAAAGAACTGCGTGTACTTATTTTAGACCCTACTAAAAAGTGTAATACAATTGTATTTTTTTATTGCGTCTTTTTGTCAAAAACATTTCTGCTTTTCTGTGTAACTGTAATGCACTCTCCCTGGTCTGCCCATCTTGCTGCAAATTTGCAGGAAATGATTTCAATTGAAGAGGGAACATTTCCTATAATGTCCTCTCTCTCCACTTTTGTTCCCTCCTTTTTGTTCGACTGCACCGTGAGCCATTAAGCACCCGATGAGGCGTGATCCCGAAGCAGAAATGGTTGCCATTTTCCATGAGCACAAAAAATCAAGGGGTCGGATTGAAGCTATACTGTGCAGTCTGCAAACATGAGTTTTATGGAACCCAAGCACTAAAGGCTTTTAACCAATCTGCTGCCTTTTTGCACCATGTCCTGTGTTTGGTTTTTGTGTCGCGGATTGGCGTGTTAAATTCCATTACACTGCAGAACGGGCATCAGGCAATCTGACCTGTTGAGCTTTCTGTGTCCACTCTCCACTCTTCATTATCTTCAATTGGTTACCTGGTGGACTTACATTTACTTCTGTTACAATAGCTACATGGAAATCTGTTAGATGACACCCTGAACATTGAAGGGCGTCTGCGGCCCTAACATGTTTCATCTTATATGAGTTTTGATCTGGAATTATTCTCTTTGTCAACATTTGAACTTGTCTCTCATCTTTTCCAGACAAGAGCATAGTCTCTGTCGTCAGAACATTGACGGTTTGATGATGGAGAGGGAAGACTTGGAGGAAAAGATCGAACAAGAACAAGTGGCACAAAACAGGTGAGATCCAAAGTATCAGTCACTTGTCTCTATTTTTATTATTAATAAATTGGTTGTTTCCTATTTATCTAACTCTTGTTTCTTCCCCCCTGGGTTTATTTCATCGTGTAGTGCGGCACTGTTCACTCTGCGAGCCAAACATAAACATCTGTGTCAAAAACTGCAGCATGAGGAGGAACTGGAGGGCCACATCAGAGCTAAGCTGAATCAGCGAGAGTGAGTCAGAGTAGAAGGCTTGACAGGAAGGCGGTCCTGCACATGAAAGACCACCAACATTACAAGGGAATAAAAGTATCTCACAGAACGTTAAGCCGAGACTTTCACCACCAGAAATGTGAATGATCTTAAAATAAATCACTGGTTCACAATCATTCTATTGTTAAAAGGTATTGATATTTTTATCTTTATTTAAAACAGGAAAGTTAATTACAGGAAAGTTACAAATTTAAATATCTAAAATATACATGGTATATTACTATACATATAACTTAAACTATAACTTAAATTTAAAAAAAGACTAAAGACAAGGACATGAAAGATAACATTATTTTTTCAATTTTGGACTTTGTATTACAAAAAAGAAAAATTCCAATGTGTTCTTGGCCATTTTTATTTGTGTTAAGAATCCTAAAAGGAATCATCACATATTATAAATGATATGTCAGGTTTTCTTAAGGAAAATTCTGCTTTGTAATGTTCTGGATACATTTCATAGGCTTTCATTTCAGTCATTCCTTGAAAGTTTGCTTTATAAAGCAACAGATTCAGTTGACTAATCTTGTTTTTAAGCATAACTTATACAAAAACTAACAATTAAAATGATCTGTTTGTGCTCCAAAGCCCCATATTAAATGTCAGGCCTCCTACCACAGCCACAGTAAATGACTGTACTGGTAAATAATGCATCAGCAATAATTTTAATTTGGTGTTTTATCTACATTCATCTCATTCTACATCTTTGCTCCTCAGACTGGAGCTGATTGAAGTGGAAGTGGAGCTTGGCAAGACCTCCCCTCTTCGACTGGAGTTGCTGGAGGAGGAGGGTGTCTTCCACGTCATTAAGGCCCAGAAGACCATGAAGAGGATGCAGCTGGAGAAGAAAGCCAAAACAAATTTGCAGCAGCATCTCAGAAAGTACTAAAAAAAAACAAGAATTGTGTCCGTTTGTACTGTATAAATGCATTTCTATGTATTACTGCTATTTTAAGTGTGCAAAACTTAAATTTAATTATTAATCTCATTCATTCTCATTCCTTTCGCTCATTCATTTATTTATTGAAAACTTATACAAACAATGATTACATATGCTCCATATATTTGAAAACTTATACAAACAATGATTACATATGCTCCATATATTTGTAAACTTAAACAAACAATGATTACATATGCTCCATATATTTGTAAACTTAAACAAACAATGATTACATATGCTCATATGGAAGATTGAAAAGTATTACTATGCAGGTGCAACATATGAAAGTAGTTTCTGTCCACTGAAATTGTTAAATACGCTTTATGTGGGAGGCCTATTTGGGCAAGCTGACAGATGAGTATGGAATGATGTGAAGGCTGATGTGTTTTGTTTATAAGTGTCTGTATTCGTACAGTAAACACGCTGCCATGATGAAACAAATGGAGTCTGAATGTCAAAAGAAAACTGAAACAGGGCTGGCAAACCCGAAGAAGACTCCCAAGTACTCTAAAGAGGTCATGAAAAGGTAGTAAGCTGTTAACCCTTTAATCACTTCAACACTTCATTGCTTTGGGCCAATTATTCATTTTATATCTTGTATGATTTCATAATGAAATTCTGTATTCCATGGAATATAGTCCATTTTATTTAGAATCTATTAGATTACTTCAATCTTTCGGGAAAGTATGTTTCTTAAAAACGATTTAACCCTCATTATACATTTAATAATTGGGCCTGAATTCAAATATTCTGGTTATTAAAAGCCCCATTTCACTAAGGGTATCTCTCGGTAACTACACTGTCCTTTGTTTATTATTTGTCTTCTACCATGGTGATTTGTGAGCAAGCAATATTTTCAATGGCATCTATATGTATAATGGGTTCCTACATTTTACCAATACATTCCATGTGAACAAAGAAGATATGATAAACTTTTACACTCAAAAATACCAGCTAATCAGAGGAGGGCAGATCTGCAGGTCCTTTAAACAGAAGAACATCCATAGGGTTTAAAGGCCAGAACCATTGATTTATTTCTTTATTATCTTCATGTAAAACTTAACATGTGACAGCTCAAAGGGTTATGATTAGAAAGAATAAAGAAATATTATGAATAATGGAGATTAACATCATTGTTGATGAAGTGGTAGTAGTAGATTTTTTTGTCCTGTCTTCCGCGTACAAATGATAAAGCGCTCTTGTGATTGTCCCCATTTCATTCAGGCTGCATCAGCAAGAAGCTGAAAAGGAGCAGCAGAAGAAAGAGTTACTGGAAAAGAGAATGGAGGCTGTCAAGTCACTGAAATCAAACATAGCAGCTACGCACGTAAGCAACAACCCCCTGCCACTCTGAAGCTGTAGCGTTATGGTATGAACAGGGATGACATGCACAGGCTGTAGCGATATGTACTTTTTACACCTTGTATAGCTGCCATTTACTGAAACTGTAAAATATAAGAAAGTCTCATGAGCTCCCAAGTGAGCAACATCTTCAGTACAAACCCTATTTAGTGATGCATTATATTCTCATAAATCCTTAGAGATGCAGTGATACAGCGTTGTCTATTAGATTGGTGCTCAATGCAAGCATGACTTGTGCACATGGCTTTTGTCTTCATTACAGCAGCATACACGTTCTTAAAACCCAGTATCCGCATTTTTTTAAACCTTTAGTTCCGAACAACGTGCTACCAGTGCTTGTAGACATTGGGAAATTATGGTCTGATTAGAATTAGACGTTATTAAACAACATGTTTAATGGTAACCACACAGAAGTAAGAGTTTGTATTGTGAGTGCTGACATATTATCAGAATAAGTTTTGTAAAGTCAGTTTTATTTGTAAACCACTAAAACACAACAAATGTTATCTCATGGCCTTTTCCTAAAGGAGAGCCTAATTCCTGTTAATAAATGTTTTTCACTTGTCTTTAACACAACTCTCACCTCACATCACCATGGGTAAAAAGTAATTACTCACGAATAACTTATTTGGGCTCTTGTGTGCACAACTAAACGGAACATCTTGCTAAATAGCATCAAGATTTTGTTAAACACATATCCTCCACAGCCTGCCCTGAACATTTTCCACTGGGCTACTTAACTATAAACTTTCAAAGCAAAGACAGTTTTGGTGAAAGTATAGCAAATGTATCATAAATTGTCTTGATCCGACAAGGACAAACATTTCATCATCGTCTAAGAATATTAATATGAAGGAATAAATGCTGAATTTATAGTCACTACTCTAAGTGCTGCAGACATTGTATGGATGGTCCCGCTGATACGATGCTACCGCCACATCTAAAAGCACATATATCTATTGTGTGACCAGTAACTTTGATTCATATTTTGCATTCACAATTTTTATCCTATGGCAACTTATAGCCTCTGTAGACTGTTTTTAAGATTATGAATAACAGTGTTCTTAATTAGAGATGTTTAAATGTCATATTTATACAAATTTTGGAAAATGCTTATTCAGGGTTGCAGGGAAGTCCATGATCATGTTAACTATACATTCCACATTATTTAATTGTACATATATTTGAATTTTGAATTTAAACCCGCTGGTAAAACTTGGTCTGAGAACTGGGAAGGACTGAGGGATAATGGATGTGCTCATAGTCTTAATTCTCCTCCTAGCTAATAGAGAGGGACGCCACTATTGTATCTTAAAATGTGGTAAATTCAGCTATCGATATAACTGTTGACAGGAAGGTGTGAGCTTCTAATGCTATTTTAATGCTAATGTTATCATATTTTACATTTCAACACACATTTACATTTCAGAAGAAAAACTATCGAAGTTCAATTGCCCAACTCTTAATGCAATTTAATATTATGTAATTATTATGGTGTGTATCTTTTTTAGGACAGCATGCGGGTCAGACAAAGCAGAGCCAAAGCAAATGCCCAAAGGAAAGAGGAGGAACAGAGACAGTTCGAAGAATCTCTGAAGGCCCAAGGAATCAATGCTATCAAATATATGCACCAACGGAAAAAAGAAGAGGAGACAAAATGTAAACAAGAGTACGTACTCCTCTTCTCGTCTCTCCCACGTGAATGTACTCTGCTCTCACCCTTGGCAGCAGTGTGTGGGTGTTTTCTCTCACTGCGTGCTGTGGAAAACATACCGCATTTCAGTATCATGCAGTTTTGTTGATTTTACCTCCTCAGGGAAATCACCAAGAGGCAAAAGTCAAAGAGAGCGGAGATTGTGGCAGAGGTCCTCAAAGATGAAGAGCTGGAAAAGAGCAGAAAGAGGAATAAGGCAGTGCTTTCAAAACCCCCAATCACTAATAGACTCCCACCCTTAGAAAATAATATAGAGAAGCTCCTGTGCCACCTGAATCCCATCCCGCCATCAGCCACTGAGGACAAACCCACATTAGTGAGTAGATTTTATTATCTGAGAACACATTATTCATAATCAAGTACATTTTGAAGAATAGAGACCTAATTTTTCCAGTATTTAAGAGAGGTCATTGGCAGCAGCACCTCTTCACCAGCGCCGTCTGATGATGAAGACATGAGTGAAACTGTCCTCCAGGAAAAGAAAAAGCAAGGTATTGCTGAAGACCTGGCAGAGCCTGAGTTCTCTGGGCTCTGGGACCAGAACTATAAGGTGACCTAATGCAGTGAATCTCACACTTTTTTCGGTAATGTACACCTTTAAGAATTATTTTTTAGCCAAATTATGCCTTACAGTTTTTTTCTTGCTAAAAATTACATTCAATAGCATACTTTGACATATGTGTCTGATTTATCAAATATCAAACTTAAAACTTACAGTCACATGCTACAGTTCAAATGTTTATAATCCATCACTAAATACACGACAAAACAATTTGTCATCGTGCAATAGAAATTAAAGATGAATTATTGTAGTTGTAATTAAACTGAATAACTTTGTCACATCTTTTTCACCTTTTTACGTAATTCTTCCAGTTTTCAGCTGCATTGATGCAACAAATGTTAACAAATGCAGTTAACTTAAAATAGCAAACTATAATTGATGGAAACAAGCTGAATCAGCAGATTTGTTTTTCAATGGTTTAATTGTGCTGGTTGGAAAATGTGTGTGTTGAGGGTGCATGGGTAGCGAGAGATACTATTACAGGTTCCATCCCCAGGAAATGTTCATCAAGCTTGTTAGAGCATTCCAGTGAAAACAAGTGCCTTGGTTTGCTCATGGGAAACCAGTGAAGGATCACTCCTGCACTGCAGGCTGTTAGCTGGTCAGGACTAATTACTTTAGTGGGCGGAGTCTGGAGCGAAATCGCTGAGGCTGATCACCGGGAAAAAAATAATTAGCCCCAGTCAATCTAAGCCCTTTGTAAGTCAACCATCACATCACGATGTTGAGAAAAATTGAAATTGCTTGAGCAATCCTAGCTTTGGCCTGCTTGTACGGACATTTTGAATGAAAGTTTTTTCAGTCTGTCGTGGTTTGAATGAAAGAGTTTACACGAGGAATGTGAGCGATCATTGCTTCAAAACAGGGGTGTCCTGTTCAATACAATGTTATTGTATTATATATTTTTTGTAAATCAAGGTGCTGGATCCAGATTCTTAAACAGCTACTTTTTCACTCTTACATTTGAAGCATTAATGTGTTTGGGTTTTTGACCGCTGGTACAAAACTCCAGAATTGTACTTTTCAACATTTTCTGAACTATTCCTTTTGGATAACATATTATCCGACAGTTCAGTTCAAAATGTATGGTATTGTAAATCAAACTGGAGGGATTTGTGCTTTCTGTAGATAGACCTGCAGTAACTGAGCCTTTAAAGGTGAGACCACTGCACTGTGTGTTCTGTACTCAGAACATGGGCATTTATAACACATGGGCCCACTCTGTCTGACGTCTCACTTAGGTTTCTGACGACCCATTAGGAACAAGCTCAATGTGTCACCGCCATCTTCCCTAACTCCACTAACCCTGGTTCCTAGCTGCTACCTAGATGTCGGACTTGTAGCCGTTTTAAAATAGCTTCACCCTGAATTATGCATAATCTTAAGCCTTAAGAGGAGTACAAAAAAAATCCCCTCTATTGTTATTAACAGGGTATTTATCCGCAGAGATCTAAAGCCTTTTTGCACCAGAGATAATGATCCCTGGCTAAACTCATTCATCCATTAATGCTCTTTTTTAATGCTACTTCTGGTATAATTACTGCAGATGACTTTAAAGAAAATGACGAAACCATAACGATGATAGTCATTACCTAACATAAATACGGCACATAGTCACATCAAATCAGACCAAATTTAAAAGGCCAACAAGCGCAAGTTAGCTATTTTACTCATGTGCGAGTAATACTTACACATGAACATACAGCATAATGATGGCTGCTGCAGACAGCTACCATTCCAGTGCAGCTTAGAACACTTTGGACCTTTAAAGAAATTCATAACTGGAATGATCTGTTTTCTAATTCTCTCAGTATGAACTGTACATTCCATCACATTGACTTTGAGTTGCATCTCATCTGACTGCTCTTGAATTTGAATCTGAAGTATCTCTACCTCACTGTAATGGAGGTGAATTGGCTCTCTCACGTTTAGGCTTTCACACACTTGTAGGGTGATCACTTCTCATTGAGCCAGTGCCTTTGAGGAAATGTTTGGTAACTAAGTAATTTAAAGCATTTTAATATGGAAATGTATTTCCCCATATTTAAACTGATCTACCATAACAGTAAAAACATCTGACTGATAATGTGTAGGAACCCTTTTACCATCAAAACACCTCTGCTATGCACTATGTGCTATGACAGCTTTATATCACCCCACATACCTCAGTGAGCATCAGGCTGGTTCACCAGTTATCATTTCTGAAACCACTTTGGTAGGTATTTACCACTGCAGACTGGTAACACCCAACAAGACCTCCTTCTGGGGATGTCCTGATCTGAAGTCCTCCAGCTATTACAATATGGCCCTATTCAAAGTCTCTCAGATCCTTACTTGCCCAGTTTCCTGCTTCCAATACAACAATTTCAGACACAACAATTTCTGCAGCTGCTTAATATATCCAGCACAATGACAGGTACCATTATATAAAGATAATGGGTGTTATTCTGAATTTAGTGACTGTCAGTGGTGATAATGGCTTAGCTGTTAGCAAATCCACAGCCAGAATATTGTGCACAAATCTCAATATTTTATAGTTGTACCTTTCTTTTAAATTTGTTATTGTGAATTTTGAGCTTGTTTTGGTACATCTACAATGTTTTTATAGTGAATTAGCTATAGATTAATATAGATTGTTTACAATTACTTACTCTTCCCTGTGGAGTTACAGACACAGGAGCCGCTGAGTGAAAATACTGCGTTGGCAACAACAGAAGTAAAAATGAAAGCACCTGCGTGTGGAAAGCTCCAAGCGTCGGTTAAAAAAATGATGGGGAAAGGGACTCCTTTCAAAAGTAATCCAGAGATCATTCTTTTCAAGGTACCACTCAACTGAATCTGTAAAAATATCATGTCTGAAAGTACTTCACAATAAGCATTCATGTCTTTTAGCAGAACAAATGTTCATCGATTTGTGTTTTTTTCGTGACACATAGTATAATCAACTGTATATTTCTGTCTAACAGCAGCATTCTGACGTTACCCACATTTTTTTAGGACTTTGAATTGGGGAAAACATACAAAAAGAAAGTCGTCCTGACTAACATCAGCTACATCACCAACCACTGCAAGCTTCTCGGCGTCTCCGACCTTCTGAAGGACTTCATCTCCATCACGTAAGAGTCTGTACACGGAAGATAATAATAATAATAATAATAATAATAATAATAATAATAATAATAATGATGATAATAATAATAATAATAATAATAATAATAATAATAATAATAATAATAATAATACATTTAATGTATTACATTTGGATCAAATTTCAAAGTGTTACAAGGTAACAGCAGATAAAAGCATCAATAAAAAGAAAATCCGATTCTACATTTTTCACATAACCAACATCTTCAGATTTGCTTTCAGTGGGACGGACCGATCTCTGTGAGGTCAAACACTCATACAGTAGAAAAGCACAAACAGAATCTCATCTAAGGAGCAAATGTGAATATTCATCTCACAGAGAAAAAGAGGCACACCTTTCAATATTTAGACTTTGGTTTCTAGAACCGAATTGTAGTTCTGTTATAACACCAGTGAGAATGTTTATAACCACAAATGTTACCGTCTTATGTACTCACTATGCAGGGGTTTAACTGCTTTTATTAACATCTGGGAACATCTGTTCATGCATCGTCCCATTTATCTAATACAATCACTTCATGTCGTTTTAAAAGAGGATGGAGAGGACGGGAAAGTAAAGCCTGTCCTCCCACATATGGATCGCCATCCTCACAGCTCCTCTTCTGAAACAGCTCAGTGAGTCAGTAGAATCTTCTGCTATCTCCTCTCTCTCTGCCTCCCAAAAGCCAACAGGCAGAGCAGAGATGCATTGTTCTCCAGGTCACTCACAGTCTCACTTCCCAATCATCTCCCCCGTGTCTTGATGTGGATTCTTCGGCGCTCTCCGTTTTGCTTGACTGCGTGTGGAGTTTCTCAGGCTACAGCAGTGGCAGCTAGAAACTACTAATGCTGTTCATGAGACCACTTGTCTGAAAAGATCACCTTCTAGCTCACTGGTCCTAACTCCCATGCAGCAAACATGCACTTTGTTATCAAATGGGAGAATGCACACATACTGTAAAGTTGAAATTATAGCCCCTAATCTACAAAATGTCCTTTACATGCAACTGAAACGTGACAGTGTACTCAATATTTCCAGAGTTATCATACACGTGCATATTCAGAATGTGTGCATTTTCTTCAAGCAAGCAAAGACTCAAATGAATGAAGATAGTCATAATAGTTAGACCACGATAGTTCCTAATTACTTAGAAACTGGGGGAAATGAGTGCAGGCAGGAGCAGATTCAGTGCACCATTATCCTGTGCTTTAGTTAGAAAGTCGGGGACATTATAGAATCTTCATCGCTGCAGTGATGAAGATTCACCACTGCAGATCCTTCACGTTAACACGTTAACTCAAAAACTATGTCATGGATCATTTTCATATTTTACACCCACATAGATCTTAGTTGGAGAAAGAAATGGAATGATTTTGGGAAACGTTGCTTTTATGTTTCCGACATTACATGGGGAAGCTTTATTTGTAAAAGTTTTGGGCCATAATTTCTCAACCATTGGTCCGATTTAGTTCAAATGTGCTGCATATGAATCGACTCAGGGAGATCGATCTTGTTTGCATTTTCTTTTACTCTAATGGTTTATATTATACTCACATGCAGGAGCATGAGATTTACCTGGCATAATTGGTATTTTACTCTATAAACGTACGTTCATATTGTACTCTCTGTGGGGAGCTTATTTAATTAAAAAAGACTCTGATTTTAGACATAGCTTCACATTTAATTTTAGGAGATCAATCAGGGGGACTGCTTGTACAAGGCAAGGGATTTGGGGCTTTTGGGAGGTGTATTCATGCTGTCGGGGATGACAGCGTTGGCGTCATTCTTGGTGTCTGCAGTTGCTGCTGTTTATTGTATGTCCCATGATCCAACTCTAACTGAAGTTTTGACTTTCCACCAGTTACACAGATTCTGTAAGCTGATGCTGTGAGGATCACCTCTTTCTGACATCACAGTGGGTGTATTAGATTTATTAGGAAACATCCAACTGATCATTCAAACAATGTAGGAAATTTGTCATCTTCGATATTTGCATGACTCATCAAGCGGAAAGACAAGCTGTCTTTATCAACCCTTTCATAAAAAAACAGTTAATCACATTTGTAACGAAATCGACATTTAGTGTCTCACCTTACAATCCCCATCAAACATAATGCTAATACAAACTGCAAGTTTTAATATTGCCATGGTAACCACTTCAATAACTGTAAAAAGTATGATGCACATAATTTAATGTAATTAGATATTTCTTGTCCGTTGTAGTACGTTGTAGTCAGGAAACAGCAAATTTGAAAAGTACATTTTATCCCTACTCATGTCGATGAATCATGTCTCTCTCCACTTTATCTGTCATACATCCTCCTTTAGCTACCAGAGTTTGTTCTGTGTAAATCCAGATGAAAACTTCGGCCATTCAGCACAATGTGACAGAGCGTCCAAAAACACACACTATGCTTTTGTAAACCAGTCCACTGTTCCCTCCCCTGAGCATCAACGGGATTTCTAAAAATGACTTCCCATCCTCAACATCTCCTCGCCCAGAATACTTGCATTGTGCCGAATGGGCTGAAGCGTATCCTTTCACTACTAGTGGGAAAAAACACAGCCCAGTCATGACAGACGAAGTGGAAAAATAATTATTTAGAAGCTGTGGTTTTGCATTTAATGTCACTTCCTTCCTTTATTGCTAATAACTGTGGCTGAGAAGAAGGCATCCCTGTGGGAACTATGACGAGATAGAGAACTCTGATTTTCATTTTCATTTGGTCCAAATCATACAGGGATTACATACAGTGTTTGATTTTTTATACCAATCATAAAATTAATGAATGACAAAACTGTTCAAGGAGAAAAATGAAAATGGATCTTCAAGTATAACTGAAATTAAAGGAATTGAATTGTGTTATGTGCAAATTGATTTAGTTAGAGCCACTTCAAAGTGGGCCTGAGGATTGTAAGAACCTCAAACATGGTCAGCAGGTTACAGTATCATATAATAAGAGCTGAAATAGAAGCTTTCAGAATGAATTAGAATCCAGCCAGAGTTTGATGCTTTTTCTAGTATAGGCTACTATGAAACAAGAAGACAACAAGAATATATGCATGTGAAAACTTACACATGTGAGTGCAACAAAGGGAGAACTTATTCTATTAATATTTTTTCATTTTATATTTCATATATATATGTATAGACAGTACACACACATATATATACTGTGTACATCCAGGGTACACGATACAAGTTGAAAGTATTCCTGTAGGCCTATATAACATCAATGTGGGCCCACAACTAGCTTCCTGCTGTCCAGCAGGTTAGTAGGTAATATCAGTAAAAAAAAAATTATCATTTAGCTATATTAATTAGTATATATTATACAATAACTACCACTGTTGGACTCATAATGAAAAAACAAGGGAATCTATGAGGTCATTAGAGACCTGAAGGGAACCTTAATGCTTGCACCAACTACCATGGCAATCTGGGTAAAAGTGAAGGAATCTCTTGCATGTCAAGTCCAACTGAATTCTGAGCAAAACCCCTTGTATTTATACAGTCTGTAACTTGTTTGATAGTGTTTGCTTGTCATTAAGGTTTATTCCAGTAGTGTATTATGCCAAAAGAAATCAAAAACAATGCCTTATTGCCAAGGTAATGTTTAGTTTAATTTGTCGACAGTTGGTAGAGATTGGACTGTCAGTATGATTGAGCAAGATTCCCTGCTTCTGTGTAGTTTTTATAACTTCTAAAACTAGTGTGAAAATATGCATGATGTTGCAGCCACCAGATGTAAAAAGAAGAAGAGATCGCTCATGTGAAAGAAGCATAACAGCACCATTGTTTAGATCAGTTAACAGAACGATGAACTGAAAGTTGTCGTTGATTTCCTGTCGAGGCGAATGGGAAGTCACTATAATGTAAAATAGAACAGACAGCATAGTTAGACTCGACAGCCACAGCCTCATCCTGCTGCAGCTCATTTTACAGTATGGCCTCGTTTGCAGTTCTTTTTTTCCAAACACTCAGCATTTAATCCCAAGTGAATTGCTCTATTGTATTCTTCACGTGTTGTTTTAGACCACCTGTGTTTAAGCTAGGACTGAGAATGGCCCAAATAAGGAAGATCATTAGGCAAAGAAGAAAAAAAAATTCTGATGGAAGAGTAAGTTGAAATCATTCCACTTGCTGTTTGGAAGTTTCTGCCAGCTTGCCAGTGGAATTAGTTCACTAGACAACTTGACAACAACTTCAAACAACCGACTCAAACCCACGATTACAGTACTTAATGATGTTGGAGCTTTTTGTCAAAGACGTTCAAACATGTTCCAGAAGATAAAATTATTTTCAGCCCTGTTTTTAGGAAAAGACAGATTTTATCTGTCTACTGTATTTCACAACAATTTCCAGCCAATGCAGCCACAACAAACCCATCATGTCCACAGGTAGCAGCTGGGTCACACTCGAGGGGAACCATTGTGTCTCTGTTGCAATTAAAATATTTTCCAGTAGGCCATGCTTCAGTAAGTGCGTTTCTAATGCGGTAATAGTGCCTGAAACTATTACGTCACTTGTGCCACCCAAAAAAGTGAAGCCAAAATATTTGATTACCTCTCTGTTGCTGACTCTGGTATATATTGTGAAGTAAAAACATCATGCTGCTATTAGAATACTGATTTCTGAAAAGTTTAGTTCTAACCCTTTTATGTCCTCACCAAGAAAAAAAATAACCTTATGGAAAAATTATTTGTTTGCATTTTTTATTTCTAAGGGGTATTTATTCATTTAATATCTTGGAAACTCTAAATTTACGATATGACAGATTATTTGCTGTAGGATGTTTTAAACAATTTTTGGTAAAATCCACTCCTCATTATATTCAGATTTGCATGTTTTAAATTTTTTGCTTATTGACTTTTGAGCTTACTCTCTGCATTTATGACTGGCTGCCTGCCATGTCCGTATTGATCTGCCCTCTTTCTGCTTTTCTGGAAAGACTGCAGGTTATCAAGCTCCTCAGGTGGCGTGGGGGTTGTTGTAGACATGTGCAGTGAGGAACACGTGTCGGTCTGACAGAGACTGCGGTCCTTGTGTTTATTTTCTCGTCCAGAAACAAGCTTTTATTTTCTGCTCTGCAGCCATGAGAGCAACTCTCTTAGATTTACTTGTAATATGAAACAAGTCTACATCATTTCTGTTCCACATTGCGTTTTTCCCTTGTTCTCTGTTTTCCATGCAAGGCAAATGTAGCTTTTGGTTGTGTTTGACCTTTCCTCTGTCTTCCATTTATCTGCCCCACTCTCTGGAAGTCTTCATTCTTCAGTGTTTCATACGAAGCTGCTAATATTAGATTGAATACATCGTGTTTCTATTTGTTCCTTTAAAATCAAAATTCTGCCGCTGAAACTTGTTTCTTGTTGTGACTGAAGCAAAGAAATGACATCATCATAGAACCTGATACATTTGTTACAAATTGTATTGCTCATCAGAAATATGGCCCTGAAACATTTTACTACAGAGAAAGTCATCTTTGTCTTAATTTAGAAATATCCAGCAAAATAACCATAGCAACAGTCTTCCATATTGTGATGCATTTATGACACACAGAGAATTGGTAAAATACACGCTATGAGGAAATAATTTGGACTAATAATTTGGCTGGACTTTTTTTCTGCAATGGTTCAACTGACTTAATGTCCCAGTCATGGCGTTCTCTGCTCTGACTGGTAATACTACAAATAATAATTTGTTTTCAACTATTGTTTGTGATATTTTTTGCATTTTCAATATGTTATGGTGTAGCAAGTATGTTGTAATAAACTGATATAAACCCGCTGTTGCATGAATTCCTGTTGATATTTGCCGAATCCTCAGGGCATCAATACTGTTTCTGGAGTTTAACATGTGAATGTAGATTTTTCAGTCAGAAATCTCCAGACTGCAATGTTTTTAAACGTTAATCCTAATTCATTGTGATTTGTCTTTCAGCTTTAACCCCCCCGGTGCTTTATCTCCTGGGATGTCCTGCGACATGCAGTGTGGGTTCAAACCTATGGTTAGTAACAGCAACATTTATTTTGGCATCTCCTTTGCGTGATATAGCTAATATATTATTGTCTCAAATCTAGTTTTGAGTATGCTCAATGTTACAGCAAATTATTTTTCAACAAATTGGAATGATGTGCAGTCAGTAGATGCAGTCAAATCTGCTCAACTGTCATAAACATGTGTTCTTTATAATGTTTTTCATTCTACACAATCCTGCTTTATTTGATTCACAATTGCGTATAAGACGTGCAAAATGGAACCTGGGCTTATATAAATGCCTTTGCACGTGATATATTCTATGACGATCCTGCTTATTGTGATCATTAACTGTGCAATGCAACAACATGCAGACTGGTGCAGCTTAACTGCTTTCTAATCCTCCTCAATAACCAAGTTATATGCCAGTTATTAGTTCTGTCTTGTTTTGCAATCCATCCATCCATCCATTATCTGTAACCGCTTATTCTGATCAGGGTCACGGGGAGGCTGGAGCTTATCCCAGCTGACTTTGACGGAGAAGTCAGTTCATATGTCTGAGTTATGCTATACCTTTATTCCGATGCCAAAGTCTTGTATCCTGCTCCTTTATGAAGCTAAACACTGTCCCATTATCTGATATTTGTAGATCAATGAGGACATGGACGGTGAGGTCAAGTTTGTATCAGCATTCGGTGACTTCTCTGTGCCCATCAGATGCACCATAAAGAAATGTGATGTGGGTAATGTGCTTCAGAGTCCATTTATGTATTTTTTCTTACTGTTGTTGTTGTGTCACTTTAGGCAATCGATAATGTAATCGTAAATGTGTACTAGGGAGAATGATTGCTGGATAAATATGACAATACAGAAAAGAGCACTAAGTGAATATCCTGACGTAACAGTCTAATCATACCCTGGATGTATCCTCCGTAGCTGGAAGTTGACAGCCAGTCCATCGTCTTTGGTGTGCATGTGGTGGGTCAGACTATTTCACGGACTATCACCTTGACCAACAAGGGAGCACTGGGTACATGCTTCAGCTTGGACACATCCACATGTCACCATCCAGAAACTAGCCAAGCCCAGACCTCCGACACCCAGGTCCCGGCCAGCAAACACCAGGTCAGACTGGAAATCTGAAACTAACAGTAAAACAATCAAAAAGTTTCTCTTTCTTCGATGGCCTGATTAATAAAATGTCTTTAAAACTGCTTATGACAATTCAATTGAAGATTGATGTGTTGGAATGTGAAGATGATATGTGTAGTTGTGTATATGTGTGTGTTTTTGACTCGCAGGAAATAAGCAGTCAAAGCATAACATTTGAAAACCAGGGGGCTGCAGCCACGAACACCCAAGAACTCCAACAAAAGCTGGAAACTCAGGAGCTCACTGAGGCGTTGCAGCAAGAGCAACCAGGTGTGGATATTAAACATGTACACATACACACCAAATAATTGTTTAACACCAAGTTCTAACCTGAGCTTGAGTTTGGCATGGACACCTGAACCTGTTCATACAGACCCATTGGATCCAGGCCGCTGCTGCCAGATTTTTCTTTTTCTTTTCCCAATTAGCATTCAATTCCTGCTTTCAATAGACAAATGGCACATTCCAGATCTGTTAGAAGGACTCTGCCCTAAACCCAAATACCCATCCTGATATAAAATTACAGAATGTTTATTTTTTCTGTTGAACCTCATCAGAATTCAAACAAGATGGAGTTAAAATTGATTTGAAGGATGGTGTTGCTTGAAACACCCTCTGAAATACAGCAAATGAGGATTTACAAAATCTACAAAGATTAGTGTGTGCATCCGTGCACACTCAAAAACATCAAAGCACAGAGTTCCGCTGCCCTCAGCAGTCGGGATAGAAAGACATTCTCACACGGAAAGTCTTCATCACAGCATCCAGCACTCAGCACCTTCCCCCACTCATGTTTTGTTAACTGTTTAGTTTTTGGTCTCTACTTTATTGGCTTTGGAAAAGACCGTGTCTAATTCCTTTTATTCACCGTGCAAGGAGACAATGTTGGATCCTGAACACATTTTGAAGCTGCTGAATTCTTGCATTAAAATTTTTAAAGCCTAAAAGTCTGTTTTTAAAACCATGGTCAATTGCAGTTTGAAATCACTTGCAGGGTCTAAAAGAAAGTAATTGTATTACGTCTTGTAGTCCAAACTGTCAGACTCTACTACAACCTCTATTCTGTGTTCTTAATAATATCTATACATTTTTGAAGTTCACATCCATACCATTTAGTCTTTGACACTCCTGTGCATGTGTGTGGCAGTGTCAGAGACTTCAGCTGCAGACAGAGAAGCTCTTCCTGATGTGGATGTTCAGATTGACCATTTCTGCTCAGAGTCTAGCGACGTACGTCTAGGAGATGTGAGTATTTAATCGGATCGCAAATCTTCCATTTTGTCTTACAATAACCGAAGTACTTTGTTGATCCAGGTTGTGACTCACTCATTAGGCTCAGAAATCTTTCTCTGTTGTCCATCCATCCGTGTGTTGGTGCATTTATTTGTTATTTTAAAAGAAGTCGAACAAATTATCAGTGTCAGTTTACATAACTGGACCAACAAATGCCTTCAGAAAGAAAAGAAACTACTGTCTTTGTGTCTGAAGAAGCCACTCTGTCCTGTTGTAGCACATGCTGAGCGTTCCTTGTGGCACATGTGATGCTCAGGGTTTGTTTGAGGCTCATTATGTCTCTCTGGTCGGGGCTAATGGTGCATCACCTCTCCCTCTGTGCTTGTTATGAATGTGTGTGTTGCATCTGCCTGCATCCCTCAAGCTCCATCATTGTCAGTTTGACTGATATTTTCATGCTGTGTGGCTGAAGGCTGGTGTCTTCAATGGCAGATTATTCATCAAACTATCACAGTCCCAGAATATTGTGTCAGCTGCTGTGTTTATGGCTTTCTCCTCTCCTTTGTTCCGTATTATTGCTTTCACCACCTTAGTGCTCCAGCACCCTCATCTTTTCACTGTAGTTTGATTGCGTGCCTTTTGAAACTACACCACTTCCCATGAATGGATGGAAATGGTCTAATGTTATAACACAAAAAGACCAAACTCATGAATCTCTGGCGAGATAGAGTAACGCTGCCATGTCATATAATGTACATATGTGATGTACATTTCCAATGTTTACTGTCCATTTTACATTTGATTTGAAGAATTGATTAATGATACAGACTATAAAGTTTAACATTTAAAAAGCAAAGTCTTTACTTGTCCTGTTTTTCAGGTTAGAGAGGGAGAAATTGGACCTTTTGAAAGCATCAAATTGGAGGTTATATTCACTCCCACCATTCCAGGAGAGGCCAAACTGGACTTCAACATCAAATTCTCTGATGTCACCAGCAAACCAGTAAGATGCAACATGTTTACTGTCCTGTTACTATTATAGATAAACAAGATGTCTGGAGCCCTGAGCCATGAATAATAGTTTGTTTTACTAAAATTACTTTTTTTTACTTTTTTTTTTAATCATAACTGATAGTCTTTTGTTACAACCAGATACCCATCCAGGTGAGGGGCATGGCATGTAGTGTACCTGTATGGGTGGTCCAGCCCATCATTGACCTGAAGATCTGCATGTTTGACCGTCTCTATCAGTGCAGTGTCATGATCCAAAGCAGGTGGGTCCACGAAATGGTTGACAGCTTTGTACTACATATTGTCTCCATGCTGCTTTGTTCCCAACACACTGATTGTGTCACTGATTGATTAGCCGTAAGAGCTTGAAGTAAACTAGCGCTAACTCTGTCATCCCCGACAGTTTTGTGAATCACCGAAAAAGCTTCCAATTCCCCTGATTGAACTCCTCAAATTCCGAAATATGCTCTAAGGTAAGATCCCATAGTGCGGAAGATTAATACAGTTAACTATTTTTAATGAGCATGGTAATAACATAAAACAGATCGCCTTGTGTCGATTCATGAGATTAAGCTTTATACATAGTTGGACTTAAAGTAGGGAAGTAACAAGCAAAATACTGTTTTTGGCAAAAAGCCCCCCAAATGAGTGAGGTTTAAGCATTTATAGTAAAATATGACAACTACAAGTCTGATTTTCTTGAGGCGGTTCATGAGTTAATTTGGCCTCTCCATTGCACCTGTTGTCACTTTCATTGTCAACATAGGCAGAGTAGGCTTTAAACACTTTTTCCATTGAATATTTTCTCTGTTGTATATTTATCTCCTGTGCCTTTGTCTGTGTGTTTTTTTTTTTGTTTCTGAGCAAGATTACGGGGAAAAACTACAGGATGCATTTACATGAACTTTTACCAAGAGGTTTTAGTTTGGTATTTGCTCTTCCTTACTGAGTTTTGAGCTGGGGGCCCAGTGTGCTGAACGGAGGTGGTGAAGTGGATGGCGCAGGAGAGGAGTGGCTGCAGAGTATTTGAGAGATACTGGGATCGTTTGTTATAGTTGTTGGATGATTTAAAGGCTTGTAATAACTCAGACATTAATGGAAGAAACTGCATGTTTTTTTTCTAAACCTGGGGTAGTACAGGAGGTTTGCGCTCTCTAAGCGTTTTTTTTTAGTTATTTATTTATTTATACTCTTGTATATTTCTTTTGTTTACTGAATGTGGTCTACACAGTTTGGTTTGAGTATTTCACTTGTCTCTTCTTGTATAATTTGCTGCTGCTGTAATGCTGTATTCCTCCCCCTGTGGGATGAATTAAGTATCTTCTTATTTTATTGTGAAATGTGTTCATGTCATTTCCAATTTATTTACAATCTTGGGATAGAATTTGTAAAATATATAGAATGCCGACTTATCTCCAGGGCTTATCTGCTGAATGCAGCATTAAATTCCTTCATAATCACTCATTCAGTCTCTGTCACGAACAGACAAACGTCTCACAAAAAAAACACACCGAATTTTTTCGGGCCAGCTTACTTTATATGTGGCCTGACGTAAACTGCACTCAGAGCCAAGTCTAAGCAGATATGATCAAATAGACATGTATTAGCTGATAAATGTTCCTAAACACAGGATGATGTAAGAGCCAGAGCAGTAAGCTCATATACCCACAATCCTCTTTGTCAATTCAATCGCATGGTAAAAAGTAAATCCTTCATGATTGCGGATGTGATACATTATGAGGCACACATTAGTTTAAGAAGAAAACACGGTGGGCAGCAGCATTGCAGACATGTAGTCCGGCACCTAGCCAGTCATTGTACCACATCATGCAGGGGAGGGAGTGCATGTGTGGGGGATTTGTGAAAACTGCCATCTGGTGCGCTGGCACACCAGCACATGTGACATCGTGATGATGACAGCCTCTGTGTGAACAGCAGTTTTTAAAAGTTAATGCGTGTACCAGCACACCACTCAATATGTCAGTACGCCTCTAGACAGTGATTTGAGCACAAAATAGCTCGGCAGGCATTTTGGGGAAACAATAAGGGAGCGGCTGCTCTCATCAAATAATTGGTACTTTCTCTTTTCAGTAGATGAGATGTCCCACAAGTCCTTCTTATTTTGTGACAGATTGTTAAGAGAACAGCCCAAAAGCATAATTTAATATGCATCTCTTCACTGTGAGCCAGTGCACTTTTGCTTGAACCAGTGATTGAAATACTCTGCAATCTGTTGGTTGTCCTTATGGAACCTTTTAAACCCTCCCCTATTGGTACTCAATAAGAAAATCAGCCTAGTTGCCCGAAACCAGTTTATGAATAGTTTGTCACTCCTTCCCCTCCTTATTTTTTTTTTGTTTACTGCATCTCTAATGTATATTCCTGGACTATTTTTTTTTTGAATGTTTAGCCTGTTCTTGTTCTTAGGATTGATTCTACTTTTTCATTTAAAAAAAAAGAAACTTAGTTGTTAATAAATACCTGTTCTTACAGCTAGATGAGGTGTAATAAATTAAATAGTATAAAGCAGGCAGTGCTGCAGTACGGAAATTGCCTAGAATTCTTGGTATCTCATTAGGCTTTGGAAATGCTTGTTGAGTAAGCAAAGTGCAGCCATGGCCTTTTCAAGAAAGGGCTGTAGCTGTCGACACTCAGAGTCCAGCTACTCAGATGTTGAGCTCTGCATGCAGACCCAGCATTTTTTTCTGCAAATCTGACACCATTGTCACCAACCCACATACACACCATGATCAGTGTTGGCTCTTTGACATCAGAATAGGCCATCTGTTGCATTTTTCCCTAAAGATTTAAAAGGAAAAATGTAAAAATTGGCTAAAACAATGTGGACACCTGAGATTTGTTATTTTGTAATCGTGGACAATCCTTTTGTAAAATTCATGAGCACTAATTTGGTCCAAAAACAGCCCACAGTCTTTGGGGTCCCTTTCCCCAAGTTTTCACATCGCCTCTGCCCTTCATCAAGCATTCAGCATAAAATAATTTCTGTCCACCGTTGTGTGTTAGTATGCCCTGGCTTGTATTCCAGTTCTTCCTCAATATATTAACGTTAAGACTGAGTCCAGAGCTCGGATTAGGTCGGTCAAGTTTTTTCTCACTGAAGAATTCCTCGAAATACAATGACAGAAATGTGTCCTTCCATGGCTCTGATAAGACTTCATGAATAGATTCAGCATTAAATATTTCAGAAATAAACGGATCACTTGCAACCAAAAAAAAAGACAGTATCAGCAAACTGCATGCGTTCATTAAAAAGCCCTGTTTTCCTGTTTGATTATGTAGCCATTAATATTCCTCTGAGAGTGATTTGAAGGTTATCATTTGGCTGGTAAAAAGAAAGCGAGTGAATATCCCCCAAGTGTCCGGGAGAGCGTCCTTGCCTCGGGGAAACCACCATCTGGTTCAAATTGCTGTTTAAAGTAGGTCGCTTTATTTGAGAGGGGGGGTCGCAAAAATTAAGTGTCCCTTATTCTAACTGGTCACAGCTTATCTTTTGTATCGTTGGGCATAAAATCAGCATAAAATAGTTTCCCTGTATTGGCTTTTTCCAGCATCTCTATGTGAGGAAATATCAGCATAGACCGTAGTTATAATATACAGGTATGCGTTGGAGAATTCCCCAGGTAAGAAGCCATTTTTATCACAATCTATTACTGAGGCTAGTTGCCACGGGCTCAACCATCTGTTGGAGCTCCTGGAAATTGGGCCATTTAAGATACATGGCCTTGGGGCACGACTCTCTGCCAATTCTGTAGGTGTCACCAGACAATACTATTTTCGCCGTCCTTGCTGAGTCTGTCTGGTTTCTGATGTCCACTGGGCAGTTACTTTGAATATATCAACTATTAAATATTCGCCATTACCATGAACTTTTTATAACAACTTTGTTGTTTTTGTTAATGTAAATATTATAGGAATAAATTTAATGTTTTAGGGGTTTTCCAATGCCAATGGAAATAAAGTGGGGTTAAACAAAGGTTTATATGTGACATTTTCACCTACGTGTTAGAAATGTCTGTTTTCAACAATTTTGCCATACTCATGCATGGCAGCGTATTTCCTTACCTCTTGCAACTTTTTCAAGACTAAAGGGATTTTTCTTGAAAGATTGCAATTCCCAGGAATATAAAGAGGTAATTCTATGTTGTGTTTTAGTTTCTATCTGGTGGCCATGTCATAAATTTGGTAACACAATCCAAACATTATGGAGGCAAATGCATCCGTACAAGGAAATCACAATTTTCCAAGTAATGTCTAGCAGTACTGTGATGCCTGTGCTTTTTTCCACTCTGAATTGCCCTCCTTCTTTTTAAGAAGGCACCTGGTCTGTCAGTATTATGCTAATGAAACATTCTTTTCACTGACAGGGCCAGCGCAGCTTTAAAGCTGACCTTTGAGGTGTGTCCAGAAATGAGGAAACACATGGAGATCGTTCCAAAGACTGGCTTCATCCAGGCTCAATCAAGCTTTAATGTTCAACTCAGGTTCTTGCCAAGGTAAGGGAGGACACACATAAGGTGCACTGACAACGGAACAATTATAGTCTTATTTCAGATGATAAGCTTGTATGATTCTAAAAATTACTAATGACAGCCAGAGGGATTTCACTCAAAAGGAGATTTTTGATATCCATTGAGCCGTGCTTTCAGTTTTTCACACCCCTTATGCACGGCGATTAATGCACGGGTTTCCTGTTGATTAAAATCTGCTGTATATTAGATACACTGTGTACAATAGAATAAGGGAGGTGATAGTAGTAGACCTGGAGCAACACATCAACCTTAAAGAATAATTCTATCTGATTACTACTTGGGTCTTATTTTAGACATTTTGCCATTATTCCTAATAGTGATAATTACATGACAATTAACTAGTTATTTAATGTGCTCTGGCAATGCTGCAGAATTGCTCAAATAAAACACTGAGTAAGCAGGAAATACGAGGTTTTAAACCTCATCTGGAGAAGAAAATGGAAATGAGAGGTGAACTTATAACCAAAAGCGTTTGTAACTCGTCAACAGTCACTGACTTATATTCTCACTTCAGACAAAATGGTTATCGTCTGGCAACTTACATTTTGTTCTTCATTTAACTTATACTATGTCACCCAGATCTGATCTTTAGGTAATGACATCTTAAATGATAAAAGTCGTGGCCAAAGATGCAAAAATAAAGGCCAAGTTATAAAATCTGCGATTGAGGAGGCTTTCTAACTAACCCCAAAATACAAAAAAATACATCCACCTCTCAAATCAACTACCCAATTTCAAATTAGAGGAATGCCAAGATGTTATGTCATCTATTACAAGTATATCACACATCTTTCTTTTTTCTTTGAAACAACCTGTGGAGTCTTCCAGTGGTAATAATGGCATCACACTCACACTGTGAACAATTTATTTCAATGTACCTGCACCCTGACCACAATCATAATGGTAAATCACTTTCAAAGATGATTTTCTTTCTGCAACAACAAAGACTCTATATTTAGATACAGAGGCAGGAATTGACCTCAGCATGAATGCCAAGAGAGCGGACAGGAGACCCCCAGGTCAAATATCAGAGGCGTTAAGTATGTAAAAACTCAGCGTGGGCAATAGCACTTTTCTGCCAAGCCACATTTTTCATCCTTCACAGTCCAGCAGCTTTGCATGCGGATAGTTGAGAGTATATAGATGCAAAACTGAAAAAGTGGAAGACATTATATTGACACATGGTAAAAGTTCAGAGCATCGTCTGGACATCACTCCGCCAAGGGACAGGAAGGGAAAGTGTAAAATGTTAGTAATCTGCCTGAGGGAATCAGCAGGGTTTTTAATGGGAGGATTAGAGACTAGCATTATTCCTGCTGCTGAACCATCACAGCTTCAGCCGCCGCCCACTCCCTACTCCCTCTGTATTATACTTCTTCTCTCTGTCTCCCTTTGACTTCTTCTTCCTCCAACTCTCACACATACTTTTCCTTTTCTTAGCCTCTCACTCCTATGCTCAGTAGTACTTTATCTGTTTCTCTCTCTTTGGTTCCCTTAATCTCTACCGTCCTTCATCACTGTGCTTCCCCTATAACGTTGCATCTCCTCTGCCTCTCGTTGTTATTCTCAAACTCCGTTCATCCCTCCATGCGTCTAATATCCACCAGTGCTTAGTGCTGGCCCTGATTCAACTTACATAACTTCAGACACCATAGTCAGTTCCCTTTTGGTTTCATTGACATCAGGGCCCAAAGGGAAAACATTTGAAAGAAAGAAAAAAGAAAGTTTTTCATAAATGTTGACACTAAAATAATCTAACAGAAGTTGAATTAGGAGGGACCGTTGACCAGAGTAAAGATGATTGTTCATCACAGCAGTGATAATTAGTCCGTCAGAAAGTCTTTTGTTCTCAGACTCTTCAGGGAGATCTTGATTGAGGACTATCGGCCCTGAACAGCAGCTTTAATTTATTTCTTCGTCCTTTTGAGATGTTTGTGCACATTTAGTTGGCTTTACGAGGTTTTAAATGTAGGTGTATTTAGAATCCAGCTAGCTGCTATTGTGCTATCAAACTCATCGAATGAATTCATTCTAAAACAAAATGTGCACCATTACGTATTTAGTGGTATCTCTTTAAATAAATTAAATAAGACATTCATAACTATATTTTTTTGTGTACTTTCAGCTGAAAGTAAAATATATATATATTTAGAATGTTTGTATCGGAAAAGCTCCATTCATCTCAATAATAGCTGGAGGAATTACTTCCATGTGGAGGCTACCGTGTTCCTACAGACGGAGAGGGATTTCGTGTTTTAACTTGTTACCTTGTTTTGACATATTGAGGATCACACTTATCATTTAGAACAAGAAAAGGCAACGGAGCACCAAGCTGAAATGTTTAGATGTAAATGGTGGGGTCCGCTGGCCCAGAGGATTTAACTGGGATCTGCGTTGCCAGCCTCCATAGCAGCCGCACAGGCAAGGAGGCTGTCAGCATGGCCGTTCTCTTCAAAGGCCCCCATCCCATGATTTCAGCGCGTGAAGTGGAAGGACCCCACCAGGATGAGCGCTTGATCCCGGGTCACATCTCCTCTGCAGTGGTGCTCCGGGTCACATCTCCTCTGAATGTGGTTGGTGGTCGCTACCCTGAACTATTAGAGAAAATATAATTTAAACAAGATAGATCTCCTACAGTTGATTCATATGCACCAAATTCGGACTACATTGGACCAACAGTCGAGAAATTGTGGGCCGAAATAAAGCTCCCTCTAGTGTTGGAAATATACAACCAATCTCTCATAAAATCAATCTGGTTCTTCCTGGCACTACGAGGGTCTATGAGGTATAAACTCTGTAAATAATGTATGAAATAGTTTTTTAGATTTTGCATTAACACAAAGGAACTGTGGCGGACGCAATGCTGATTCCATTCTCAATCTGCCGTCTCTTACTTTGTCTCCAAGACGTCTAACCGTTTAATGTTGTCCATCATCGTCAGTTTTCTCCAAAGAACATCTTAACATCTTCAGCTCTTCCTCCTCCAGCTCTGCCACATGTCTATAATCCATCCAGCAGATCTGCTCTCACCACAGTCTTGTAAACCTTTGCCTTCACTCTTGCTGCTATTCTTCTATTACAGAAATCTCCTGACAATTTTCTCAACCTACTCCACCCTGCCTTCATTTGCTTCTTCACCTCTTTTCCACATAACCCATATTTCTGAACCGTTTACCCCAAGTACTACACACGTACCAAGTCTTGCTGCGACTGACTTCATTCCTCTTCTCTCCAGCGCAAACTTCCACCTCTCCAGGTTTGCTTCCAACTGCTTAAGGTATTCTGGTTACCACAACGTTGGGCTTTTATGGCACACAAGATGGATGAATGTATATTTCGTTAGCTATGGAAGAATCGTAGAATCGGCCCTAAATAGTCGCCAACACCACAGAAGAAATTTACAAAATCATGTTGCGATTGGGAAACAGGTGTGTTTGCTGGATCTCAGGAATATTCATGTGTCATTTGTTCTAGTCTCACCTAATACTCTATTCATGTTATGTAGATTTTCTGTTTTTCACACATTGATGGTATGTCGTTTCAAATGTCAGCACCAATTCTTCTGAGTCAGAGCCCATGAAAGGATTTCAAAATGCTTATGAACCACAACGTTTTTCTCATACGCTGCTAATATGAATTCTAGAATGACACATGACTTTCATTTAATATAGGTGTTTGCTTCCAGGCATATGGGAGAGGATGAGCATATTCTTTGTTTTCTGCTCTGAAGGATTGCGCTCAACCTGCCCACATTCTTCACCATCTCTCTTTTGCTTCATCCCTCTCTGCCCGTCTTCCTCCACTTGTATTTGTCACTGTCCAACCCACACGCCTCACATATACAAGGGATTGTTCCTTGCGCTGCATAGTCTTCTCTATACACTATTTATCATCATGCATTTTTCAGAATAATTAAAGAAATATCCAGATATAACCGTTTCTGCACACGTACAATCTGTAGGATTTTCTCAGTCCCATCCTGACTTTGTCCTTTTTTTCTCATAATCGCTCATGGCTGTAGATACCTATGGAGAAATCTGCTGCCCTATTTTTAATCCAGCCTAGCCCCAACAGAAAAGCAGCTATATAGATCAACTGTGCAAGCAGGGGGGGTTGTGCTGGATCTAACACACAATTCCACCAGGACACCATCGTTTGTGTCATGTGTAATGCCAATAACCACTGACCTGTTTTATGATTTACTTAACTTACCTCATTGATGTTACTTAACTTTACTTATGTATATTAACGTAAAATACTATGTAACAAGTACAAGTAACCCGCTGCTCCTTCTTCTCATCAAACCAATTCAAGTCCTGTTGGTGCTTAAATCGAACTGATTGTTTCATAGATATTCACAACCTCTTTTTCAGACAAATGTTGGGAATGGTCACATATGGCATTTTATGGTACATTGAAAGTCCACTTATATCTGTCATGTTGAGGACATGTTGTTATCATATCAATAATGTTAACCTTTTTTCATCAGTAAAGCCAATCATCCAGCAAAACACACTTTGGAATTATGGCGGAACAAATCAAAGGTGTTTTACATCATTTATCGTTTACATTCAAAAAAGATAAATACTCACACCAGTATCACAAACTTTAATGATACCATTAATTGCTAGTACGCAAACAAACAAAATAACCTGTTTGGTTAATGTTATTTATTTATTTATTTATAGTCATTTACCAATATTTGTCAGTCCATCTATTTCCCCATGTGAGAAATCCCTTAGCCTCTGAATCTGTTTTGTAATCCTTTTCATAATCACTTTTTTAATGTTGAAGTGAAATCCAAGCTTGATTCCATATTGAATTATGTATTGAAAAAGAATATATACATTTGAAATGCATCCTATGTTTCAGCTGATATGTACTGTATATCATACATATCAGCTAAAAGGAAACAATAAAATCAACCACTTAGTTAAATTAATCTGGTTTCCTGATGTCCTCTGTGCGTATTCAGTCTTTACGTCATGGATTATAGGCGACCCTTTGGCCCGTTTGACTCCCCAGGTTTTTAAATTGATATATTGTCCAGTTAAGTCATTGCTTTGAGATGGGATCTTTTGGAGTGATCCACTGCAGCTGTCTTTGAAATTCCACAAAGTCAGAACAACAATTTCAAAGCCTCCTCTAATCTCAGAAGCATCATTAAAGACTATGGAACCCAATTACTTTTGGATGAGGCAGTGCATAATCCAGCTACAGAGGAAAAAAAGCACACAAGTAAATCCGTGAAGGACAAATATCAAACCCCACCCGCATAAATTCTCCTAAGCATATGGGCCTGGCGACATCTCACCATGCTTTTCCACTCTACCCTGCCAAACTAATTCAAGAGTGACACTCAAGCTGTGACTCTATTTGCAGGCAGAAAAAGGTGCTTCCTTAGATAAATCCCGTTGTTGGTCAAGTTGTGGATGGAAGAAAAGTATTTTATTTCATGTCACACCTTTGCAGCATTCAGTACTGCAGTGGAGCACCGTGCTTACAGCAATGGGTCCTGGGAAATATGGAAAACAAACCTGACCTGGAACCTGAAGCTGACAGATTTGTAGAAGAGCTTTGGTTTTAGCAGTGTGGAGAGAAAACATACTGACATCTGGAGAGCCTTAAAACCACTGACATTTCATAGCATTAGCTCCCAAGCCTTCAACAAGCATTAGAGAGGGAAGGACGGAGAAGGCGGATGATAGCGGAGAGACAGTGGATTAAAGACAAGTAATGGAAGGGGGGAAAAAACAAAAGGATGCCGGGAGAAGGAGAAGGACAGTTTGAGGTGGGTAGGTTGGATCTGTGCCGCAAGCTGCATTTGACATTTGACCACGGTTTACATGTTTACATGATAACGTAGCAAACACACATGGTTAACTACAATGTGTCCGTGTGTGTGTGTTTCATATTTCGGGACTGGTGTTTTTCATCAGCCTGTGCATGACTTCTGGTCCTCTTTGAATCATAACTACGTCTCACATCACCATGGCTACAACCTACAGTAGTGTGGAGGCGCGCTCTACTTCTCTCTCTTGCTTTCCCTGGCTATGCGACGCTTTGGCCGTGGGCTAAAGTAAAATAATGGATCTTCACAGTTTGTTTCTTTGAAACACATGACGGAGGTTTGCGGTTTTTCGACTGCTGATGTCTAATGTACAGAAGATAAATAATAACTAGAATGTGGTTATATGTTTCTTATCAAGAGTTATAATTGGTGCTCCGCTTCTTTTAAATTTGTCTCTATGTGTCTCTCACAGGTGCTCATTATCCAGAGACGCAAAGAAGTTTTTTGACAGTGATACAGGAGTCCTCGAGGTCCCAGTGACAGTGAAAGTGGCAGGCCAGGTTTGCACTATATGATACACTGAACACCTTCTTTTTTTTTTTCAGATGACTCAAGCAATTCAGGGCTTGTGTCCTACTCAGTCCCCAACAGACACAGGGCAGCTGAAGGTTCTAACCTATTTTGCTCGTAATAAGCTAAAATTATCTCCCACCCCAAGGCCCAGTTACTTCTTTGACACTATTAACTCAGGCATAAAGGTTAGTCCATATTATTACACTGAAAAGGTCTCAGGAAGCTGAGCACATTTGTCATATATTTTATTTATTTAATGCTGTAATTACGTAGAGTTATTATACATTACTATACATATTACATACATATAGCTATTTACGTCTACAGTACTTCATACACATACTTCATACCTCATTATATCATATATTCATAAAACATGTAAGAGTATATAAATGATGCAACCTGCGTAGACTCTCATAAAAACTGGCAAGAATTGCTCTATGTTAAGGCAAGAGCTCTTTTTTGGTGAGGGTAACCCTCGTCTGTCTCTCCGAAAATTCAAGCCGCTGCTTGACAGAATTTAATGATATTTCACTTACGCTTTTTAGGGGCCCAAATGTTGTGCATCTAATTGCTGTTTCTTCAGTTTTCTCAGTTTTCCATTAATGCGCATTTGAACGAGCCAGGGTTCATGTAAGTTTGCCCACATTCAGCTCTGATAGGGTGAATCATCTATCCCCAACAGCACACATTCTATGGTTCATTGGTTGGCTGTTTTAAAAGCCAAACTCTGTGAGTGCATGCCTACAAACTTAAATTACCAATTTAATGTAATGACCTTTATTCTTTTGACTCAAACAATAACGCTGATATAGCTTTTTCTGTTTGAATGCCAGAACCACACTGAGACTCATAATGCACTACTGTTATTTTCAGTTATTTGAAGTGAATTTGAACATAATCAATTGTTGTAGTAAGAGAAAAGTTGCCCTTTGTTTTTGTTTTTTTATACAATAATTAGCTTATGTTGCAAAGTATACTATACTTTTAAGTATATGAATGGGAAGGTATGATAAATTTTTGCACTATCATTACCGGAAGCAAGGGCATGTCCCTGAAAAAGCCCCATTCCCCTGTGTTGTACAAGCATTTCCCCTGATTGAGATCCTCAAATGAAATGTCACTCATTAATGATCTCAAACATTCAATATTTTTTCAACCTAGGAACTATTTCCATGAAGTCAATATCCTCTAAGATAAGATCCCATAGGGACTTGATAATGAAGTGAAAGTTAACTAGTTTTTTCTGAACTCAGTAAAAAAAACAAAAAATATCCTTGTGTCAATTAAAATTAGCTTAATTTAGACACAATTTGACTTTTATTTGAGAAGTAACAGTAAAAAAGTGTTTTTTGGGTTTTTTTTAACCATTACTTCATATTTCATTTTCAAGCCTCCCCTTGGAAGTGAGGGGGGGCGTGCAAATGTCCAGGGAGCGGTTGGTCGGACACTGGTGGAAAGGGGAGGCATCACAGAGGTGCCGAGTTCAACAAGGTGACAGCCTTAGAGAAGAAGATGCCCCTGTGTCTGGTCTGGTATGGGAGAAACCTGTAGCGTCTCCCAGAGGGGAGCAGGGAAAACAGTCTGTGGCTGGGAGGAGAACAGTCCTGCGTATAATAACATGCAAGATCCTCTCAGACCAACAGTTTGGACGTTATGTCCAAAGGCCATTGTTTTCCTTAAAAAGAGCTCCCCCTAGTGGGTAAAATCTGAACTATTAAAATGAGGATGTATACTATATATATATATATATATATATATATATATATATATATATATATATATATATAAGCTAGTTCTCTTGGAATTGATTCATATGGGCCAGATTTTGACTAAATGGTTGAGAAATGATGGCCTGAAAAATGGGATTTTTGGAGATAAAGCTCCCCCTAGTGGGCAACATATGTGACTGATCTTTCCAAAAAATAAATCCAGTTCTTCCTCGCACTACTTAAAGTTCGGTGGGGGTATACAATTTGAATTGATCTATGAAACAGTTTTTGACATGAAGGATCTACAGTGGATGCAGGCGATCACGGTTATATAATATTCCTGTCTTTCGGGGACGTGGCTATAGCTACAGTGAATTGTCGTATATATATTATATTTGGTTTATGAAAAATCATGGTAAAGTTTTGAAGTTACATTCTTGATTATGTTCTGTTTCACTTACTTTACTAGGATCATGTGAATACATTAATCCACCAAAAAAACATTACATGTTTGACAAGTTTGCTGGCATGAAATGAAGAGGATAAAATTATATAGCATCAAAAAATTATTTTATGACGCACACATATAAATATCCTCTTCTTAAACTGTAATTTGCATTGTTAATTGTCTAATAATAACTTTAGAAATCCTTGACACGGAATATTCTCAAACTCAGCAGCCGCAGCCTTTATTAAAAACCACAGAGCAGCTGCTTAGATATTCATGTTGCATTGATGCCAGTTCTCTTTCTCCCAGAATCTAAATCTAGATGGTCTTTCTGCGTAATCATCGGCTATGATGAGATACCAAAGACTGGGCCAGGATGCTCCTATGGAGCACCAAAGCTGTTTCTGTTGGCCCCAGACTCTGTACTACTCATGTAGCAAATAAACACACACACACACACACGTACTCTCACATACACACACGCACACACACACACTCTCACACACAAATACACGCAGACTCTCACACACACATTCACTCACATGCACACTCACACGCGTACTCTCACATACACACACGCACTCACACATACACACACACAGACACACTCTGTTGTTTTGTAACAAGACAGGAACGCTATGATGTGATCGGTAAACAAGGTCATCTGAGCGCTGACATGATCGAAAAAGATTTTAATTTAGAGAGAAAATAGTCCTCTCTGAAGATCATGAGATTATCAATCTTCTATTGCTTAGCAGACATAACAAACGTAAAGGAGTGAAAAAAGATATAGTTGGTTTTATTCTTTTCTACTCTAGTTTTATTTTTGCCATTGGATCCAATAAAAAAGACCAAAACTAGGAAGTTCAGTCTGTGTATCCAAACATTTTATAGATCTCAAGGTATAATTAGCTTTGCAGTAATAAAGTAAAACATAGTGTAATATTGTATTTGTTTGGAGCATTTATTAGTTTAAATCTCAATCATTCTAAATTTAGAATAAAATGACCAATTGTTTGTTCAAGCATGTTTTAAACACCAAAAGAAAAATCAGACTGAGTGTGACATGTTTTTATAGAAGCTAGTCCATTTTAATTATATTAGCTCATGCTGGTAAAGTAGGTTCTCAGAAAATTATTTGGTTGTTATTGGACATTTGTTTCCATTGTATCAAGTTACATAATTCTATTTAGTAATTTTGTATTCACATGCTTAAGTAAGCCAGAAAAAATCCTACTTATCGAATACGACTTTCTCAATAGCCATGGTTAATGCCGACTCCTCGTTGGCCCCTTGGACATGTGGTGTCCCCCAGGGCTCCATCCTTGGCCCCTTACTTTTTAACATATACATGCAGACACAGAGTCATATAATATTCAAGTCCAGTCAATTGGCACACGCTTTTCAAAAAGGAAACAATGACTCAAAATGTGTTCAACCAAACAGCTGAGCAGGACAGTAAAGGGTTAATGTGGGCCTATCATCACAGTAGCACATGAATCTGGTAGTGGCCTGAAGTCATTTGGTATCACATCGGTTTTGATTGTTGCAGTAGAATTATTAAGCATCATTAGTAGGCATCATTAACAAAAAGCTTCCTCCCCAATCAGTACACCTTCTGTTGTGAATACAAAGCAGTGAGTATTACAGAGCAATCCAAAATGCTATTTATGTTTTTTTAAGGCAACTTGATTAAACATCCTGCCACAGTTAAGCTGCCAGTATGTGGGGAAGGACGACAGCGACATTCCTCCATTTTTCTGAATCTGAAAATGTCTCATGATTTAAGAGCGATACTACTGCAGAGCAGTAAGGATCCCTGTTATAGTGGGCACATAAATAGCTGCGCTGATTTTTGAAATGTGTGACAGACATGCCAACGTCTTCATAAGAATTAAATGAAGAGAATTAGTTCAGAATCAGGGCTGTGGCATTAAAAAGGAAAAATGTCAGTATGTTGACGATAATGAACACATTCTAGTAAAAGAAAAAAAAAACAGTAAAAATTCTCTTCATTTGTGGTTTCAGGAAAAGCTGGTTGAATTCATGGTCCAGGCCGTTGTGACCACGACGGACCTGCAGTTTGACCGGACTGAGGTCGATTTTGGCTACTGCTCCGTTCACCACTCATGGACGAGCAAAGTCCGCCTCACCAACCTCTGCCTGCTGCCTCAGGAATTTGGTTTTTTGGGGGTTCCAGAGGTACCACACAAGTAACAAAGACATCTACAGTTTTAGTTTGCAGTGCTTTGAATAACGCGTTAACATGAGTTAAACTTTTATCAACTTTTAATCGTAGCTCAACCAGAAACTAACCCAGACACAATTAATCATCAAATACATAGTCTTTCTAGGTGATGTGTTTTCTATTTATTAGGATGCTGTGCGTTTATTTCCCCAATATACATATGTGGTTACCAAGGTAACAGTAAATGTAGATTAGTTCTCCAGCAAGCACTCATTGATTAGCTCCAATGTAACAGAAGAGCAGGAAGTCATTCCATTAATGCTGGAGGTGCGCCCAGCGAAAGAAGTTCTCCACACAGCAGCAGGGCTCAGTTCCATGTGCAGCCCATCATGTTTATTTAACTGCTCACTGTGGCTGCTCCTCCCTCTGCCGTGCAAACATTAAAAACAATCTTGAAACATTTCACAATCACAGTTGGTGCTAAATAGGATGGTAAATTAAGATATCAATTTCTGTTGCAGCTCCACAGTAAAAGTCAGACCGTTTCGTGGGATTTGTTCCATTTCCTGCTTTATGTTCTCTCAGGGTAAACATGTGCTGTGAGACAAGCGTCCACATTTTGACAATCTTTGATCCAAAGCTGCACAATCAACTAGATTATAACCAACGTTCTGTGTGTTCTGTTGCTATGGTGACCATTTTCAGGAGCTCTTATGCTGAATTTTTAAGTTTGATGGTGTAGATGTTACCTCTGCCAATGAGGTTATTTTGTTGCTGTTAGTTTGTTTGTTTGTCTGTTAGCAGGCTTACACTGAAAACTCTTTGGTTGATGGAGTTTGAGAGGAAGCATATCGTTTGAGAAATTATCCTTCAGATCATTTTATGTTTTTAAAGATATTTGCTCCTAACTTCATGTATAATGTCTGCAAAGCTTGGACAATAATTACATAATGACACAATTGGGTTCAAAGTAATATTCCAGAAAAATTCCAGACTTTTCCTTTTAGGGTCAATAACATGCAAGGCGTTGCGTTGGCAGGTTACTATTTAATACTTTACAAACATATATAACCCATATGATTTATTCAAAGGAATGTTGGTACGCAATCCTATTTATCCAAACGAAAACATACTGTGTCTTTGCTGTGAACAATCTGATCTAATATGTATTTTATTGATAATATCATTGAATAATCAGATTATTGATCAATAGTCCCATTTGGATGAGCCTAGTATCAGAATACTTACAGACAAATTCTGTTGATCTGTCAGATTGTAATAGCCATATCACAAAACACCAAATCCAGGACCTGACAGGCTAAAGAATCTAACTAGGATGCATTACCAGTCCGTTAATGTCAGAGTGCTGCAGATGAGAATTTCACTGATTCAGCCACATTAGATTCACAAAAATTAGATATAATATAAATCCCCCCCAAAAAGGCACAGTTCCACCTCCACGGGAAACAGGAAGTTAAAAGACAAAATCGTTACTTTATCTAAATACAAAGCATTTAAATGGAACAAAATGAAAAGATTGTGGTTTGATTTCATATAAAATTTAAGGATTATCCCTGTGGATTTCAAATGCACTAAGTTTGTGTTGTTTGCGTTTTTTTACTCTACAGTTTCTTGAGGTCCAGCCTAACGATGGCTTCGGCACTTTGCTTCCACAAGAGACCCTGGAGTTTAATCTGATTTTCAGCCCTCATGAGGCCAAACAGTACAATTTCCAGATCAGCTGCAAGACTGTTATTAACAGGTTAACTTTGAATCTTGCAATGTGGTTGAATGAGATTTTATTGATTACATCATTTTTGACGCCCAATTCATCCTACGTTTTAATGGTTGGATCTTGTTTTGAGTCTTTGCATGTCTAATATGACAGATATGATTATGTGTATTTGATTATATGTGCATTCATATACGAATAAACATTTTCTTTATCTTTTTCATCAGAGATTTTCAGCTGTCTTGCCGAGGATTTGGTGTCCGCCCACCATTAAAGCTCTCCCACTCTCTGATCCAGTTTGGGGCAACAGCTTTAGGCGACAGCTCCACTGCTGTGCTTCACCTCAGCAACCATGAAACCAGCCAAAATCCCACCAAACAACCACTTCCTCCCGCAGACAAGGGCGCCATGGCTCCTGCAGCATCCAGACTGTTCTCCTTCACACCCCCCAAGGATTCAGACATCAGCATCACTCCTTCTACGGGCAGCCTGCTATCAGGAGAGGTGGAGTAAATCACATAATTTGTAACAAAAGGCTTTTCTTTCCAAATTAGGATTGGTAATATTCTATGTTAGAAAATGGTGCTATTTAACTACCGACCCGAAAAGCTTTGATTCGACGGATCTCAAGGTCGAACGTCACAAAAAACGCTTGCACTTTTTCTCGTGATCAGTTAAGATCAAGACTGATTCAATGATCATGGTGTTGGTTAAAAACAGCTAAACAAATTTTTGAACCTTCCTCTTCCTCTAGTGTTACAAAGTATATTAGTAAATAGTTGGAATGCTCCTGAAATGTGTGCTGTTATCATAAACATGGGCAGCTGAATATTGTTTTTACCCTAATGATAACGTTACCTCCGTGCATTCAAATAGAAGCACAGTGAGATAACTAGCTGCTTTCAGTGGATGACTTTATGGTGAAATGAGGCCCTCTTCTGGACACCTGAGGGAAGTCAACAAGGTGTTGTTATTTTATTTTGCAGCTTCTGTACTGCAATATCAATGCACTCAGAATGTGATAATAAAAAATAAAAAAAAACAAAGTTCCTGCTGGATCCTCTAAATCTGACTAATTAGTTGCATCTCTCCTTTTATTTAGAGATGTGTGGTCCTGGTGACATTCAGACCCAGACTTCCGGAGCAGTTGATCAAAGAGGAGGCACTTCGTATCTTCCATCATGCCAAGTTGATGCATGAGGAGTTGGAGGAACTGGGACTAACTGGACAGGAGGTACAGTGATACAAACTCCTACTTCAACCTCCTGCTGCCAGTGAGAGAGTCAGTCTTTGCTGCCAAATGGGTTTTGAATTTAGGCATATCATCAACTGCTTTCTTTCTTCACTTTGAGAAAAAGTGGAATCTACATTTATCTAATTTTGATATGAGCGTGTCAGTCATTTTTGTTTCTGTGTCTTATAAGACTAAAAATGCTGTCCCAGTGGAGGCCAGCACAACAAAAAAGATATCCCTCAAAGGCAGTAAGGAATCTGGCGGCTCTAGTTCAGACGATGAGGCTGAATCACCAGAACCTGACTTACAGCCGGGGTAGGAGGATTTAATTTCTGTAAAGCCTTGATTTAAACCTTACTGAAATCCGTATAATTGCTTTTTTGTGTGTCACAATTTGTTTTTGAAAACACAACACACTGGAGGGGAATGTGAGCAGAGCAAATAGTCATTAGAAATGTGATAAGAGATTTCCTCAGTATTCCTGTGATGGGGAAAATAAGTTTGCTGATCCTGTGATCTTCTAGGTTAGATGCTTATGAAGAGGCCAAGGCCAATCTGATTTACTCTTTCACCAAAACCTACAACGAGTACATCATTCCCTGCATTGTCTCTGACGGAAACCCTTCGGTGGAAGGCAAGGAGCCCGGATGGAGGTAAGACTGAATCAACTTCCATACAACATCGTGTAGCACACCAGGCCTGTCATGGTGTCCCTCTGTAAGTTCACCTACTTTCTCAGTGTCCCTCTGTGTTTATCAACACAGATTTTAATCAAATGCAAGCTAGCCCATCTTCATGTGATAAGAGTAAAATATCTCAACCAAGTACACATGATTCCTGAGTGACAAAGGCCACCCATTGAACGCTGTTCCTCCCATGTTCGCTGAGCATTGTGGGTATTCATGTAATCTCCAAGTAACCTATACATGCAAACTGAGGGCCTCACATGACAACATTGAATTTGACCAATACATCCAGTAAAAGTATAATTAACTCCACTCAAATTAACACAGATAGACTAAATGATCAAATACAATGTTTTATTCTCAAAGATTCTGTCAGAATGGCCACCAGAATAGAGAACACATGGTTTCTTCTGTGGTACAATCTTCATTCTATTTGATCTATTTACATGTTTTAGATTTATTATTATTTACTTTATTTTTATAACAGTACATTTAACACAACAGTACACATAATCCATATTTACTTATTATTACTGTTCCCATTGCCAATGTCTCCTCAGAACCTTTGACACCCTGTACTTGAAGCTGCAGTGTCCGGCTGTTCAGCCCCCTCTAGTGGTCATATCTGAAAATGGAAGCGGTGTCATAGACTTCCAGCAGGTGGCAGTGGGTGAGTGGATTTGAAAGTTAATATTGCATGAATGATCATAATACAACTTTTCCTTCATTGGTTAGTGTTTTAGTTTCTTGGTTTTTCTTTATTAGTCCCAAAAAATATCCCAAAGAATTTAAATTCTGAATATAATTGGTTGATTGTTTTATGATTTGGACTCTCTCTAGACTGTCTTTTTTTTTTCATTTTCAGGAGAACGGGTGATCAAGAAGTGTTCAGTTCAGAACATTTCGCAGGAGTGTTTGGATGTATCCTTTCTCCAGCAATTATGGATCTCGCAGTCCGATTCAGAACGCATAAAACCACAAGCAGAGTTATAGAATAACGTTTTAGTACACTGAAACATTATGAAAACAGGATGACATCTAAAGTTTAATTTATCTTAATTACAGTGCCAGTATAAGAGAGGCAGATGTTTTTAGCTGCAGGCCCGTTCAATGGTGTATTTATGAATCAACAGAAATAGTGGCAACTGTCTTCAAAAACTTTTATTTTAAATACCCCGTTTGAGCCATTTCCACCGTGCCTATCGGGTGGTGCTGTGGGTGAGAACACGCCTATTTCACTGATAGACCGATTCAGACAAGTGTCTATTGATTGTTGACTGAAAGTGGCAGCATTAGGCATCCAAATGGTGTTTTATTTCCTTTAGGTACAACAAACAAATCCCATAGTCAGTCTTTGGCCCCTCATTGTAAATGTTAATCCTACTTTGACACCATTACTACAGGCAGATGCTACTACTACAAATAATAATGATATTGATAATAATAATATATCATAATATATATACTGTTTACTCTGGTTGTCTTTGACCATTTGAAAGCTGAGGTCATCAGTGCTGGATATAGATGGTACTTTTTCCCTTCTGAACCCTCTTGGATGTATAAGACCTGGAGAAAAGCAGACCCTCCTACTGGCCTTCTATCCATCTCAGGAGAATAAGGTGGGTTACCGGTGTAGATCACCATAGAGCACTGACGTTCCCACTAAAGAGAAGACTCAGATTGAAGTTAAACAATCCTTTTTTTAATCCATTGGCACTCTCCGCTGTCCATCTCAAACAACAAAACAAGATTTTAGGAACGTTGTGAATATTGATAACCCACCCACCCTCTTTTGTTTTCTAGTACTGCGACACTCTGGAGGTGAAGAGCCAGAAGATGACCCTGGAGCTGACTCTGCGTGGGGAGGGTGTGGTCCCTGTTGTCACCTTATCCCACCCTGGAGATCTCCTCGACTTTGGCTATATCTTGGAGGAGGAGACCACCTCACAGGTCCTAATGGTCAGTCAACAGTGTGCTGATAGTAAACGGACAACAAGGGGAAGCACAGGAAAGAGCTCTTGTTGGTTTCGAAGAGACTTTCTGTTTAGCAGACTGAGAAGCATTGAATTTCTTGACGCTGCAGCCTTGAAACTGACATCTACCCATTTTTACTTTTTGCTGAAAGCTGCAGAACAACTCAGTGATGGCAGTGAGTTTCAGGGTGCAGCTGGCCAGCCAGTCTCCCTCCAGCACAGAGGATGTAGGTGATGAGGTGGCACTCCTGCTGGGCAGATACAAAAACTCTCAGCTCCAGCCGACTGTGGGTAAGGTATAGTGAAAACTGCAGTAACTCATCAGGAACTCAAGTATTAATTAAAGGGAGGAAGAACAACAAATTCAAATGCCTTCAAGACATAAGTGCTCACTGAAGGTGAAACGCTTTTGGATGATCTGCTATGACCTTCATGTTGTCGTATCCAGTTTTTGGTTACTAGATCAAACTGAAATAGGGATAATAGGGATTTATTTCGGTATTTGTAGATTCAGTATGTAAATAAAGTTTGAGAGTATTTGTGTAGGACACTTTATAACATTCACTTCTTAATGCCTCACAGTTAAGTCACTTATTTTAAAAAGGTAACCACAAAAATAAGATGTGGATATTTACACAAAATGGCCTATTCCATATATTAAATGTTTAGCCTTTTTGAGGAAGAATCTTTTTTATAGTTTTAAAATAATAGTGTTCAAATTTGTATTTATATAATAATTACTTTAACATGTTAGAAAAACTGCAATAATTAGTACCAACTCAACTCAACTCAAAGTAAAAATACATTTTTAGACATCACTGATGACATTTTCATCCAGATGAATTTCGGTCCCAGTAATATTAGAAATTAAAAATTAAAGAATCACTAACAAAATTGATGGCTTGCATGGGGTGTGTATTGATAGCATTATCAGATCATTATTATTATTATCCTTATCATTCTTTGAACTACATAATATCCACACCCATCTTTAGTTGTGGCCCTTTTAGTTAACATTTCTACATTGAGCTTTCAACTGTGAGACCGTGACACCGTCATCTTGAAAAGACAGTGAATAGTTCTATATGAGAGCTCAGTAAAGACATGTAAGGTTTATTTCAACAGAAGTAGCAACAATAGCAGTAAATGTATTATTATTATTATTATTATTATTATTCTTGTCCTTTTCTGTCTCAGGAGCCCAGAACTACAGTGGGCTGAGTGTGTTCACTGTGTGGCCAACAGAGGGCAGCATTGATTCAGGAGAGAGCCACAGCATCACTGTCACTTTTCAGCCGGACCACCCATCTGTCAACTATTCCGACAGACTCACCATAGAGCTCTCCAACAAGGTCGGTAGAGGAGCTCATGCAGGGAAGCTCAAACCACGGACAAGTTTCTTCACTAAACCTAACCATTATGTTAAAGAGATAGTTCACCTAAAAATCAGAAATGCATGTTGTTTTCTCTGATCTGTAGCGTTATTTATCCATCCTTCTTGTTTTGATGTGAGCTGAGTTTTGGACATATATTGTGGTGAAATGTCATTGTTTTACTTGATTATAATAGAACTTAATGGCATTTTCAGCACACGTGAAGTTATCCTTCCTTGGACCAATGGGATTTAAGGAAGTAGAACTGGTGAACCTATGTCAGTCATGGAAGCCCAAGACTAATAATGTGTTGAGCGAAGGCTAGTCCATATGGTCAAATCCAAAAAGAGGAACCGTCATTCAAATTGCTGAAAATGTTAGGGCCGGTTCTAATAGAAAGCTGCAGGACTTTATTGGCAGCAAATAATAATAATAATAATAATACATTTAATTTATGGTGGACTCAAACAATATTAGGCGGGTGGATTTAATATTATGACTGATCAGTGTATGTACTCTATCAATCCTGTTCTTCATGATAAAACAACCTAAACCCTGGTCCACATCTGTCTCACAGAGTAAATTGTGTACGACGAATCTGAAAGGTGCAGCTTCTTCATATAACATGTATCTTTACGGAGGAGAGCAGCTGGCAGTGCCCATCGAGTCCCTCCTACCTCCACCTTCTGCTCAAGCTCAGCCCACAGGTATCAACGCTCGTATTGCATAATATATGCAATGATTGTTTAATGGAATAAATATTTTAATTGTGGAACTCATCAATCCCTCACTGGTTAATTATTTGTGGAAATTATATATAGATATGCATTCAAATACATATTATTTAAGATACTGAGGCTCAAGCAGAGGAAAGAAAGACAGACAGACTAACAATGACTAATAAATACAAGAAGTAGTAGTAGAAACTCTCCAAAAATAATTCTCCGTAGTATATATCCAAGGCAATATGCAATACTCTAAGCTCGCCATGTTTCATGTACTTCAACATTTTGTCCCACTTTTTGAGGGGACGTCTGGGCCATATGTCAACTCCAGATTAATAGTTCAGGATTTACCTTAAAACCTGTAAAATGCATTTCTACTTCTCTGTATCAGCAGAGTCAGAAATGATGGTGAAACACACCCTCTCCGCACTGCTGAAACTGCAGGCCAGCTACAGTGAAGACGCCGTCAGACCTGCAGTGAGCGAGCTGACTGTCGGCTGCATCCGCTCCACAAAAACCAGGAAGAAGGTGCAACCATATCAGCGAATCTATATATACCAAATATCCTGAGTAGTAGACACAGATGATTCCCCCCAACATGCAGCTGACTGTTGACACATGTTTCATCAATTCCACTATAATGAAACATGTGTTAGAGAGATAATAAATTATTTTTGCCAGGGATCATACAAACATTATTAATTGTACGCAAAACATTTTTTAAATTTTAATTCTGTATATTCCCTGTGAAGATAATAATAATAATAATACATTTCATTTATAACACACTTTACATTTGGATCAAATCTCAAAGTGCTAAAAGATGCTTCTTAAGCCTCCGCCATGGTTTAGTCCCTTCCAGCATCATTAGGGAGTCAGTGAATTTATACATCATATAATGATACCTGCTTATATAATGCCTTTTATGCCATTTTCTGAGTAAAATGTTGATCTATACTGACTTGTTTTGCATGTGTGTTTAGACCCAGTGTGAGTTTGTCTGTGACAACATAGAATCTCTGCAGCAGCAGGGCTTCACTGTGGAGCCTTGCTCAGGAATTATGGATGCAGGACAAGAGCAGACCATCACCGTCACATGGACTCCCCAACAGGGATACATGGTGGGACACAGATTATTCTCATCACTGTCAATGAAATAAGAAATCACCTTTTAGAGCAGAGGGTGCATGACGTGTGTGAGGTTTGAGATGACATAATCTGTATTTTACTCAAAATGTTAGGATCTTTTATTTTCTGTTGACCATTGTTATAATATTCCATACAACCAAACTCTAAACACGATCAAACATGCAGTTGTTTTGGGTTTTAAAATGAAACGTAGTTATCATGCATTCAAAACATCTTTCTATTAAAGATATAATTGCCAGATAGATTTGATCTTAACTGTTAGGAGTTTTAGTATTCTAGTGTTTGAAAGCTGTCTCAGCATTTCTCAGCATTCTCCCCCCTGAAAATCAGAACATGATCTTAAAACAGCTGTGCAGTAGGCAGAGGTCACTAGTGTTTTTTCTCATCACCAAATCCATCCATTATTTTCACGATTAATAGTTTTGACTCTGTAAGTTTTCAAAAATCGGGATATCTCATCAGGATTTCCCGGAAACCAAAGTAAAATAGCAAACAGCTACTTTTGGTCTAAGAATTCAGACTCATTATTTGCTATCAAAATTACAAGATGAAGCAAATCATGGAAATTAAGAATAGATTAATAAATAGTGGGCAATTAACTTTCTTGGTTCAGCCAATAATTGATCAACTAGTCGTTGCAGCTTTTTTGGACACGAACAAAAATACAAAAATATTTTTGAATTTGACATATTACAGAGTAATTACTAGGTTTTTGTTTGTGAGATCACTGCCCTGACTAAGTTTCTCTATGTGTTTGTTCCAGCCCTACGAGGTGGTGCAGATATGTATGCCTGTCACTTTGAAGGGGAATGAAACAACGGTTTGCAGTGTGACCCTGTTGGCTTTTGTCTCCAACACGGCTGAATGATCTCTGCAGTACCTGAAACCGACTGTATGTTATTCTTAAAATTGAATCTGATAAAGCATTTTTTAAAGGAGCTAATTTGAGTCATTTCTTTATTCTGTTATATGTTTTTACAGTTTTTTTTCAATCACCAAGAAACATTTTCTGAAATTCAGTCACTATTTTCTTACAAAAACAGAACAGATTCTCAAAAAGTCAATCTCCGCTCAAATAAGACATACATCACTGCCACCTACACACTAGGGAGATTAATGCACACACCAAAATGCTAACTGTATTGAACTTTGTCTGATCAGTTGAATGACATGCAGATTCCCTGAACAGGACGGCCCTATCTACGCAGACAGAAATGAAAATACTTCTTTTTTTTGAGGTATGGTGCCTACAGCACGATTCATGACACTTAGATTTAATTTATATGCACATATTCAGTGAATCAGCATTTTTGCCTGGCTTTATCTCTGATTTTATTTATGACAGCTTTTTGAGTTTACTCCATATTTGAATTGTATCATATGTTTCTACCTATTCTTCCCAGTGCCATGAACATCAGTACACCCTTTGAAACAATGTTTACTCGGGGAAACTGAGAATGCTCGGTTGCTCGGAGTATAGCTTGGTTGTACAATCACCTTGACAACCTGAGCTGTACAAGCTTGAATGTATCTTTATGTAACCACGTGTTTCAACAATCAATATACTTATAATTCATGTCATTGCAGTGAATGAACATCTTACTTTAATATTGTTAGCATTCGTGTTCAGATGTTTTGGGAATATTTTAATCTGTATTTTTCCAGAGTGTAGTGTTGATTATTCATTGCAACATCAGACCTGATTCTTATGTATTACTTCTTTACAGAAAATTCAAGTTTCCAAATTTTCCAAATTCCAAATTGTTTAAAATGTACATATGTAGATTAGGGAAATCAATAAATGTTTTTGGGGGCATGCCCCCGAACCTCCCTTGGAAGCTCGGATTTTGGATCTTGGTATTTCCAAGAGCTTCAGCAAATAAGGAAATGTTTTTAAACAGAATTGGGATGCTTTTTTTCTAATTACTAAACATATTCTGACCAATTTTGTAATTTTGAGAGGGAGGGTATGACTCAAGATAGACACCATTAGATAGTGGTGATCCGCATCATTTTCTAGAAACTTGTATTATTGTTAAATGCTTACATTTCATTCATTATCCTTAACCGCTAATTACTGTTTGACGAAATTTACGTGACATCCCCAAAAGATCCAGCACACATAAGGGCATGGATAAAGGTAAAATGAATATGTTTAATTCATTGACATATGGAACTTTTGTTATCACTATTAAACTAATTGATATAGTCAATGAATGAATCAGGGGGTCATGATACGGGTGTGAAACTCATGGAATTATTTTACATCATTCACTTAATAAAATTACCAAATCAAATTCCGCTCATATTTGACATTTTCCGTTATGAACGTAAAATAAATGTAGTAATAAAAATAGTGTAAAATAGTCTTTATTATTTGTAGTTAGTGAAGTAAAAATTTAGGTTTATCTTTTGCAATTCATTTTTAAAAATAAAAGAAAGGGTGGGGGATACTCTGAGTTCGGTTGTGGAAGTGCGCCCACCACCCTCTGAATCTCTTCCGCTAACCGAAACGTCACATCCGGCGATCGTGCAATAATACAATAATAAACATTTTCGTTATCAAGAATAATTCGTTACGATGATGTCGACAGACAGTACGCTCTCTCATACAGCTGTACATGGAGGCGGAGGTTCGCATTTTGCGTCAAATGTTGCACTTCCTTCACGAATTCGCTATTAAAAACCCATCGCTATCTGTGTCAATAGGCTAGCCAGTGAGCTAACTAGCATGCTAATGATTTTGTCACCATAAATGATAACGTATTTCTGTTGCACAAAAAACAATCAAACTCCTTTAACTTAACTTAACCCCCACCTCTCCATTTCAGGGAAGAAGAGGACACCGTGTCCCCTTTACGGCTGTAAGCGGGTGTACACGGACACGGGCGCTCTCGAAGCCCACATCAAGGACCATGAGATCTCTGCTGAGTCTCTTCCTGGTGAGCTTCGTTGGATAGATGTATGAGCCGGGAAGAGGCGAGGTTACAGGGGTGAAGAATAAAAATAGCGCCGGAGAGATGCCAAGGAATCAAGCTTAGGCGTTAAACACTTATTGACCTGGTGTAATGTAACACATGAATACATCATACACCGGTCGGCCATAACATTACAGCCACTGACAGGTGAAGTCAGAATATTTATTATCTCTGTACAACATACCTGTAGTGAGTGGGGTGTATTTGAGAACAAGGGAACATTATGAATTTTTTGAACCAAAGCAATCCAAAAAGCAAATTCTGCTCAAGGCTTTAGAAACCTTTGGATTGGCTCTGGTGGGAATGCGGGGTGTCGTGAAATCAGGGACACTGAGAGACAGAGGAATATGACACATCATCAAATGCTTTCATCTGCTGAATGCATCAAAAAATAGGCTAATTCTGCTTTTGAGACAAAGTGTGTTCTGTCCTCAGGAAAAGCCTTGCTTTGTTCCTCTGTTGGATGCAGTGGTTCTTTTCCCAACATGCAGAAACTGATGGAACATATGAGGCATCATCACAAACCCAACATATTCTTTCTGTGAGTTGTTCTTTATGTTATGGTACCCTTGTTTTATGCTGGGATACTGGGTATTGATTAGTCAAATATTATATATAATGTAGTTTCTTCTTTTTCTGAAGGTGTGAGAACTGTCGCACTAAGCTGAGGTCTTACCGCGGCCTTCTGACTCACCTGCATACCTGTTCCAAAGCGCCACGGGGCAAAGCCAAATCAAGTGAATCTATGCCCTCAATTCCTGCTGCTGAAACCAACCCAAACTTGACTCCCATTGCCACAGACCAGCATCCTCCACGGCTGGAGTCCACGTCTACACCCCAGGAATTACCGCGTCAAATACCAATCCTGGAGAGTTTCTTACCTGATGCTGTTCCTCAGTCAGATTCTGAGGCAACCCCTCTCCCAACCCCCCCATTGTTGTTTAACCCAGTGCCTTCCCAACCTCAGCTTCATCATCAGCAGGTTGCAGTGTCAGTTTCTCAGCCTCAAGTCATGAACAACAACTCTGATCTGCCTAACCTGGCTGGCCCAACAGCAACCCTGAACCCTTATGATACACTGAGTCAGTACCAAATACAGACCAAATCTCCTGGATCAGCTCCTCTCTCTCCTCCTGGGTCCTCAGCGGTCTGGAAGAAGAATCAAGGTAAGCATCTCCACACCCCAAAAGCACACAGCTGTTACCCGGCAGATGTGGGTACACATTTACTTCCACTAATCATGAAATCATTGAAGGTGCTAAAAAGATAATTTGAGCAACATAAAATAGGGGACTGAGGTGACCCACAACTAATTTATGCTGTGTACGCAGTTGTGTCATCCTTTACAAAGGAAAGCATCAATGAAGCAACGACATCTGTGTAAGTCAGAATCAGAAATACTTTAACGATCATCCCAGCACACACACCACAGGATATTAAAAGCTCAACACTACACACTTGTGAGATTTATCGCACTGCTTCATATAAATAATTTAAAGCTGAAATATTTCATTACTAGAGCAACTCAGACCACAAAAAGAAATACCTTGTGTCCTTTAGTCAAAGCTAGAAAAAAGGACAAAGTAGTATCTAAATATGCATAACGCACCAAACTCACATCAACCTGTAAAAATCTGTTCCTGGGTTCTCTGGATTCTATTCCTGCCACACCTATGTCTTGCCTTTTCAGAAATATATTTTTGTTTTGTAGTTTCATCTGTTATATGAAAAGTTTTTGCACAAGACTTAAGAGGGGGAAGAGGGAAGAGAGGGACTTGAATGCACAGAAATATGTTGGCACCAAACTGTGTTACCAAATTAAAGAGTAGAAAAGTTCAGATTAAAATACAGGCAATGTGTGACCTCATTCTCTTTTAAAGACGCTATTACTCCACTGTATTCCTACAAAGGATTGCAGCACTAAAGCAAAAATACTATTCAATAGTCAAACAGAACTTTTTGGATGTTATTAGATAACCCCCATGCAGACCGGGTATAGTTAATTTTAACTTGTTCCGGGGTCATAATAGAATGTTCTTTTTTTAGTTGATATTGCTTGCAAAGAGTTAGTAGCTGCTCTACAAGTATGCAATGGTAAAAACAGGAGAAAACTATTTTATTACAAATTGATAGTCGTTCATACTATTCAGGATTATGTCTTTATGATTTAATGACTGTCCATACCTTACATGCAGTTTCTGCTGGAGTAATGTTAGTTCTTTCTTGTCTAGTATAAACTATCTTACATGTTTCTCCGATGTTTATGAATAGGTCACTGAATATTTTTAGTTTGAAAAAGGGATAAATCGTTTCCTTTTCAGGCCTTAATATGTGCTTTCATCCATTAGGCCTGGCCTGCAGCAGACGCATCCTGTGGGAGCACACCAAAGGGAGTTACACGTGTGTGCAATGTGGCCACTCCGAAAACAACCGTAAGGACATGACTCAGCACATCAACCTTCGACACAGCGGAAACAAACCTGTCGAAGACATGGGGAGCTCTGCATCCAACGCATAGATACATTTAAGATGTAATTGTAGGATATTTGTTGACCTGAAGAACTCATCACCCTGTTGCTGATGTAACTTTCTAATACCTAATGTATAATACATATTAGTTTGTGACACACAGTATCAGTTGGGTGGTCTGTGTTCATACATCAAACAGACACTTTTATTTGTTATTTGTTGTAACTTTGCTGATCAGGGATGATCTCAAGACCAAAATGTGTGAATTTGCTTTTCCCCTGGAAGAAAATGTTTTCTCCCTTTTGTATGTGGAGAATGCAAATAAACAGGTGGGGAATTTATACCAGAGGCTGTGTGTCCTTTTCTGAGTTTCTTCAGCAATAACTGAACTGATATTCTTTTTCTTCAACGCACTGAAGAAAGAAAGATCCCAGTCACACGTATACATTTTAATACTACAACAGAACTTTCATGCCGTCCTCTTCCATGTATATTATATAACATGTCTTTTCATCTTGAGATGGTTCATAATTATACAATTCTTTTAATTCTTTGTAGGACAATTGTTGTTCAAAGCTTGTAGGAAATAACTGCCATCAAATTCCATTTTAATAAAAATGTGAGTTTTAGTTTCCCACATTAATGGTACACAAAATACTTATTACCTTTTAGAGTTTTCTAAGTTGACAAGGAAGGTGAACTATGAACTGGTTTCATGGTAAATGTTCTGGCCTGAAAACAGATAATATCACAGCCTTTGAAAGGCTAGTTTTTAAGTATTTTCAGTTGAACTGTGGCATGGAAATGTGTTTTGGGAATTGTTTTTATTTTATTTCCCTGTCAGTTGCATTTTTACATGTGACTTAATCTATATATTTCCAAAAATAAAATAACCAAATGTGGCAATGATATACTTGGTTAAAATCATTATCAAACAGTTACTCACCCGAAAAAAAAACAGCTGTATTAGGATTGTGATCTGTTGAAACCAGAGAGTCACTGTGTGATGTTATCTTGAGGTTAGTTTACCAGTATATGTGTTCTTTTATGGCAATCTGTAACCATCCTTTGGTCTACAAAATTGCATCTCCACGGATAATAGAAACTTATTTTATACCTCTACTGGAATTAAATACTCATTTATATCGTTTAGAGTGTACAAAACAGAAGTCCTCTTTAAACTGGCCTAAAAGAACTCAGAACTTGCCTTTAAACAACTAGCCTTCCTCCATAATTTAACATTTAATTTGCAAATGAGACCACATTGTTTAGTAATATGGTTCCTCCTACGATTCCATTTGACCATCTTCTCACCATCCATAAATTTAATAATCTGTCTTTTAGGTTCTGGATATTTTTCCTTAAAATCTCAATAGGCTACCTTATATAATCTTATTAGATTTTGTTTTGACGTTTATCCTTTACAATTTTTAATGCATTAATTGAAAATTCCATTTACAGTTTTAAGCTTAGCTGAAGACAGAAAAAGCCTCTTGGATGAGAGGTGAAACATCTTAAGCCGAAACGGAAGTCCTGTTGCTTTGGATTCAACCCAAATGGATTACCATGGGCTGGATGAATGGTGATCTACACAGACATATAGCCTCTGATTGTTTTTAGAGTGGGATTAACAGTGATTTTTTCTTCTTTTCCTATTACTGCGGTTCTGAGGATATCAGTGCTGCGCGGCTCACCTGTACATGGATTAATTAAAAATATATTTAGCTGTATACTATTGAGTAATGACTTTCTGTATCTGAAGTTGCCGTGTTTTGATATGTTCCGTAGAGCATTACTTCATCCTCCATCTTCAAATATCATCAGCCAGCACTACCACTACATAGTTTTACCTCTTGATCTCTAATCTAGGACTATAAAGTGTATTAAGCCATTAAAAAGATATGTCAATGAAATTCTGATGTGATTCATTCTGGAATTATAACCTCTTTACTTTCTTTATTTTATATAAAAAACAAATTTTTGCAATATGGGTTTTGTTTTTCATTCAATTTTTTCATTTAATAGTTTTCGTATTCACAATGTTCCTCAATACAAGGTTAATAATAATAATAATAATAATAATAATACATTTAACTTATAACGCACTTTACATTTGGATCAAATCTCAAAGTGCTACAAAGTAAAAGCAGATAAAAGCGTCAATAAAAAATAAAAAAGTAACTATATAAAAACATGACAAAAGAGCAGCCATGTTAATTAAGGTTATAGGTTCTGCTAAAAAGGAAAGTTTTAAGTCCTTTTTTAAATGTCTCAGTCGTCTGTGGAGCCCTCAGATGGTCGGGGAGGGCAATCCACAGATGACCGGCATCAGAACAGAAGGCCCGATCACCCATGGTGCTGAGCTTAGTCCCTGGAAGGAGGAGGCGGTATGAGTGGGTAGAACGGAGGGATCGTGTTGAGGTCAGTGGGGTGAGTAGTTCTTTTAGGTAGGGGGGTGCATTACCATGGATGCACTGGTGAGTGAGGAGAGAGATCTTATAATCAATCCTGGTGGAGATGGGAAGCCAATGACGGGAATGAAGAACGGGGGTGATGTGTTCATGTTTACGAACTCTCATCAGGATCCTTGCAGCACCGTTTTGAACATACTGTAGTTTTTGATGACTTTTATCAGGGATCCCAATGAGAAGTGTGTTACAGTAATCCAGTCTGGAGGAGACAAACGCGTGGACCAGCTTTTCAGCATCACTCAAGGTGGGTGAAGAACGGAGTTTGGAAATAAAATGTTCCTCAACATAGTTTTTATTTTTTTTAAATCTGCATCCATAATTAGTTTATGGATACCACTGATACCACCACTTTGGACGATATCATTTTTTCGATAGTTAGCTAGTATGATAATTAGTTATCCAACTAGTTTAAAATGACTATACGAATAAGAATACTATAAGAATATAAGACAACTGACTAACTGACTAAGAATATTCTCAGTCAGTTAGTCAGTTTTGAACATACTGTAGTTTTTGATGACTTTTATCAGGGGATCCCAATGAGAAGTGTGTTACAGTGACTAAGAATATTCTTAGTCAGTTAGTCAGTTGTCTTATATTCTTATAGTCAGTATGAAAAAACCTTTTAAAAAGTGGGTGGAGAGTAGTCTGAATTGGGTTCTGGAGCTGTGCACCACCTCATACATCGCACTCATTAGCCAGCCGCGAGCGATTCCAAGTAAGTGAGCGTCGCATCCGCCGGTGGCGCAGACATGTTGCGCCAGCGTACTTCTCCTGCAACAACCGCTCACAGACCCTCTATTTCTGTTCACTCGCTCACCCGTATCAGGTGACGCCCTGCAAGGGTAACTATTGGCTCTTGTCTCAGACCTTCCCCGAGGTGGTTGGTGGAGTGACGAGCACTCAGCATGTGACCTCTGCAATGAGCTTCCGCCCACGTGAAGTATTAAGGAAGACACGCCATATAAATATTACCTGTTTGACAAGTACACTCTCAGTTACGGTGCAAGTATCACCATAATTTGCTATTTGGACAGTCAAGCTGCGCGTGATATTAATTGTGGTAAACAATGTAACAAAATACAATGTATTTCTTGTACGTACTTTGGAAACTTTACTGTAGAACTGTGACTTCGAAACCCGGGGCATGCTGGGTAATTCAACTAACGTCACTTCTCTTAGTTTTCGTTCCTAATCGTACGTAAGTGGGGAGTTCCTAAAGCATCGATGGAGTATTTTTAATACTGTTCACACAAGGTAAGTATTTGTTTGCATGCCAACATGTCAGATAAGCATTCGCTTTACTTCATGTCATTGTTTTTGCATTTAATAGAGTAATCACTAACATCACTAACATCTGAGCTAAAAAAGTCAAATTATTTATTTTATTATCACCAAACTTGTTTAAAGAAATGGTTTCCCTGGATTATAATCTTCTAACCCTACTGAAAACGACCCAACAGATAGAATGTGAGATTATCATGATTCTTTCTTGTATTATTTGTTTTGTTTAGCCTACATAAAGCAGTTTGAAAGCCACACATACTCTACAAAAATAGCCCTATGTCAGACAAAAAGAAAATTATTTGTTTTTTTTGTTCACTTTACAATACAAATACAACAAGATTCCAATACGTTTTAAATGGATTCTTTTATTCTCCCAAATGCTTCCTGCTGTGGTTCCATTTGACCAGTAGATGCCATACTAACATAGTTTGACTTTGTGTTAGTTGCTGGGAATTTTCGTGGATGCATCTATTGTTGACAATGTGGCCTGCAACTCAACTGTGAGGAAATTGTGTAAAACCAAGCAAGGACAACTAGGTTTTCATCTAAGGCTCAATGTTGCGTGGGGAGGGAAGTCTGCTCCCACAAAAGAGCTACTGGGGACTTACACCATATTAGGAAGGTGGTTTTAATTTTATGGCTGATATGACTGAATTATTTGATTTTGTAACATTAATCTAAATTATTAGTAAAGAAAAAAGCTGTCAAATGAATATAGTAGACTAGCTACTAGAATTTGCCTCCAAAATGTAGTAGAAAGGAATTCAGAAGTATTGTAGCATAAAAGGAAAGAGCGGAAACAATCCCAAGCAAATTTTAATTGTATTTAAGTACAGGTCTACTAAAGTAAAATAAATATGTTTCTCACGACTGTGTAGGTGGAGATAAACAAGTAGCTTCCATGACACAAAATAAGCGACAAGGCAAGGTCGTCTTCACATAAAGAGACCTCAGTGAAGACAGAGTGGAAGTACATCTTGTTTGACAGAGGACAAATGGGTTGTCATGAAAGGAATGTGGACCTGTGATGACCTGTCAAACCTCCCAATGCACAATATAAAAAATATGTCCAAGGACAGTCTACAGCAAGTATAGTGCCCTGTCAAATCAGTTGCTAAGTCATTTGTTCCACCTGCCAACGCGGAAAAGAAATGTAACATTTATGAAAAATGATTCATTGTGAATTTTTTCAGGTTCCAGGACATGGTTTATCAAGGGTTTTGGTTCCCCAAAAACAGTGGCATCCTATTCTAGTTGGGGTAGAGAGAGAGATACACTTCTCTCAACATATTTCATGTAAAAAACAAAAAGAGAGTAAGTACATTGGTGTTTTATTTACTGAGATAGAAACAAGTGTCCAAGGCAGACAGCACAGTGGCATATTGTTGCCTCACAGCTAGAAGGATCTGGTATTGGTCCGGCATCTTAGTTGAATTGGTGACTGTAAATTGCCGGTAGAAGTGAATTAGAGTAGGAATGTTTGTTTGTTTGTATGTGATGGCCCTCTGATAAAGCAAAGACATGTCCAGGGGTCTACCATGCCTCTTGTCCTCTGTCAGCTGGGAAAGAGTCCAGCCCCCAGTGATCCTGCAAGGATAAACAATCACTGAAAATGGATAGATGGAATATCCACTACATGAATCACATAAATCAGGTATTTGCCATCCTGGACACCGAAACTAACCTGTATTTTGTTGAAACCCGGGTCGTTTTTCCTTCATTTAAAATGTTAGTATTGAATTGAAATACGTACAGAAACGTACAGCACTAGTTCCAATTGCTGTATCTCTAAGGCAAATTTTATTATGTGACTTCAGGAGGAAGAGGGAATAGTTTGGCCCAAATCATCATTGGTGTCCTTTAACCCACACTCTTATTAACAACCCCAGGAATCTGGAGACATCATGCCCTCCACCTTATTCTGATCCATACTAACTCAACCTCAAAGTTTGGTTTGTCTGCACCCTCACTTTTACTCTCACAGGTCCCCATAGGATCTCAAAATCAATCTCACTGAGCTTAAAATACTCAACCTACTTTTAGGAATGGGAATACCAGTTCCATGGACAGTAGCTCGTGGTCTCACACTCATTTTAATGCTTCCTCTTGTCACTACTGTCCCTTAGATTTACCTTTATTATCTCAGTGGCATTTATTTGATTTGATTTATTGATTTAAATAAACCATGGGTTACCTCTGGTGTCACATGTTTTTGTTTGTCTGGTGGGTAAAAATGTATTTAGTAAGGAGTTAAAACTAAATTATATCACATGATTTTTTTTAATTTAATGCCAGGAGCAGACCGTTGCTCTTTCTGAACGTATGTTCGTTTGTTCATAAACATTTACTGTTCAAGGCATAACTTCAAAAAAATTCAGTATATATTTTCTTTCACGAAGCTTGCTATAAATTAACCACTTGTCGCCATGGAGTCTTTCACTATTTACACCTGCCCATGATTCGTCTCTGACCGCAAGGATATATCCCTGAAAAGCCCCTCTTATTATATGTGAAGTTTGGTAAAAAAAACTCCCACTAGTGAGTAAAATATGAATTATTAGATTACATATATGATACATACAAGATGTCGATTCATATGCATCAAATTTGGACTAAATTGGACCAAGTTTTAAGAAGTTAAGGCTAAAACATGTTTGGAGATAAAGCTCCCCCTGAAGCGTCAGGAATATACAACAGATTGTTCCCAAAATGCACCAAGTAATTCTTAGTATTAAGGTCTACAGAATGTGGGTATGGAATTTAAATGATCCATGAAAGAGATCTTAAATCAGGGATATTAATATGGGCAATTCGTGTGTTTAGAAATATTCAGCATTTTTTGCAAAACAATTGTCCATTCAAACGTGTGGACAGAAAGTTCAAAACCCCTTAACAGACTTTTCAACAATTAACTACACGTCTATATTATCCTCAGGAAACTCCCTTCACGCTTTAAAATATTCACAATACCTTGAATTTTCTCCGGATAATTAAATTTTTTTCTACCGTTCATAACTTTTTCTCAATTTGGGATTAGAAATCAAGAAATCATGGGGAAAAAAATGTGCTTGTTCTATTTGTGCTAGTATGGACGAATACGGCGACCAAAGTATCATTTATTTATATGCAACTTAAACAATTTGGAGATAAACTTATATTTTTAGTTTTCTAACTCCTTGTGAAGTGAACATTTTCAATCTATACAAAGTAAACATTGAATTCATCAATAGCACAAGATACCCGTAATGAGTCTATGTCAACAAAATGACCGAGGGTTTTCTTCACTGTGTCATGTGCTCAGAATCAGTTTTCTTAGTATTATCAGGTAATGTCACCACGGCAACCAAAATTGCATATGGAGACACACGATTGATTCAGATGAGCTAATAAGTCCATTAGTCACTTGGGGGGAAATAGTATGACTCTTTTTAAGTACATACTGTATTTTCACAAGTTGCAAACAACAGATCTGTGTTTTCTCTCACAAATGATTGTGTGTGAAACTTTCAGAAGAAAAGTAGCAAACATAACGATTAATTGTGACACATCCTGTAACTATACAATAATTGGTTGCAGTTGAAATTGGTGCAACAAAAAAGTTTCATAAAGTTTTTACTTCACAGCTTCCTTTTAAAAACTTAATTTTAAAACTCTTTACTATAACATAAATTTAAAAAAGCCCAATAACTGAAAAAGGGAGAAACATAATGATTATTGTTCATTATGTATGCTATCCAGCTGAAGAGGTATTATAAAATCAGAAAGGATTAGAATAGCATCTTGAAGATGGCCGATGGCCAGCACTGAAAACATCTCCTCTCAGGTGTGTGTGTTGTGTGATTAACGAGTGTGTTCACAGTAATGCATCCAGCTGAAACTTCAAACAATCCTATTCCCCTGCCGGTTTAAACCTTAATGAATTAGTTCCTATATTGTATTTTGCTGCAACAATTAGGAAAAATGGAAAACCCTAAGGTGACCAGGTGTGATCTGACGACACATGAAATTAACTACAATGGACTGAAGTCGTGGCTCTCGCCTTTGCTTTCTCTTTACTCTTTCACCCTGATTTTGTTACGTCTGGTATTTTCAACTTAAGCTGCTATTGATATAAATATATGCATTTTTCTCTAGTGCTGAAGTCATGCAGGCATTGCCCGCCCTATATTACAGCTCAAATATAGCTGCGGCAATTAAGGCCAAATTTCCTATGCTACATTAAGCATGTGACAGAAATCATTCTTTATTTACTGTATGATTTATTTCTGCCTGGACAAGCGCTTATCTTTCCAGGGGATGAAATCAGCTGCGTCTTTGTTGAGGTACACAAAACTTAATTTGCATGAATATGAGCACGAATGTAGAGATTACCTGATGTAGAGTTCTGATTTTGGGAAGAAATAATGAGACTGTTTACAATTTTCTTTATTTTATTTGTGTCTCATCTTTCTTCGCTCTGGTCCTGGGGGAGGAGTGGAGTAATTACAAGATGCCTCTGACCCACACTGGCCTGCAGCCCACAACGACAGGGACCAGTGGATGGATACAAAAGAGTAATGGATGCATCATAAAGATGTATCAAGGGAGGGGCTGATTAAACGAAAGTGAGAAAAACAAAAATAGAAATCAGTGGGGAAGGAAAAAATAAGAAGTGACTGAGGGAGGGATTGTGACGAGTGACAGAGTGAGGTAAAAGAAGGAAGGAGAGATGAAAAGATAGAGGGTAAGCAGGATGGCGGGGGAGAAAGGGAAGGTTAGCTTCCGACAAAAGGAAGTGGGAGATAATCCAGTGAAACGCATGGTGAGTGAGCGAGTGTGTGTGCACACGCATTCCTGCACATGCTCGAGCCGCAGCGTGGCGAGGGAGTGCAGTAAATGGTCACAGCCATAATACAAAAAACAATTTTTCACACCAATTTTAAAATGCACGCTAGAAAGCGAGATAGCAAGCTGTAAGGGATTTAATTCTAAATTAAGCCTCTAAGGACAAAATTTGCATGTATTAAACCATTATTCAACCTATGCGCAACAATTAGAAGCTTTTAAATGACGGCGATAACACATTGAGTGGTGCTCCACATCGGCTCTGAAAAGGCAAGCGTACATGTGCACACACAAATACGAACGTTTGAGTAAGGACCACGGCTATTATAATACATCAAGTGTTTTTTCAGCCTCTATTCAATTCCATGAGGTTTGTGATAACTGCTCTGTAGCTGAACCCACAAACGTGAGGGCCAAGAATGGCGGAAAGCGAGAAAAACCGAGTGTGTCATGAATGAAAGAAAGGAGAAGTAGAATGTGACAAAGTGGGTGAAGGAGAGCCGGAGCTCTGAGCCCAGTGGCTCGAAGCCTTGAAGCCTGCTGACTCCGAATGGCACATTTGGCACAAACATCCCCAAAGCTCCGATGCATTTTACTCTTAGCCAAACAGCTGCGCTCTCTGTTTGGCTTCAATGGCACAATTTAGTTGACCTGTTCTCTCTGTCTCACGGGGAAAAAAACAAGTTTAAGCAGGGGAGGTTTTATGACGGCGAGTGTGGTTGGTTTTCACGCACTGAGGACAGTAAAGGTCGGTCTTTATGGTTACAAAACAGTAACTCACAGTGATGATTCATGATTCATGAAGCACACTGGTCATCTCACACCTCTGCACCTGTCAGGAAGGAATTCTGCATCCTCTCTTGGTATCTACAACCTACAGGGATGTTGGAAAGACATTTATGAAGACACACGTCATGTTAAGCTTGAGCGGGCCAAAGTGACAAGTATCTGAGAACATTTTTAAATCACTTGTGCTGTATTTGGGTATCCCTGTTTAGATCTACCAAAGCATATGGACAGTAGGACATCCTTCTTTTTAGAAGGCAGAATTGCTCCTAACAATACTTGAGAGAACTTATTTGCATTAGATGTGAAATGAAGTCAAGAAATTCAATGCTATTACATTCATTTGAATGTACTGTGTATTTGTGAGATAAACGTGATTACATCATGTTAGACTTGCATGAAATTCAACTGCTTAACTTTTACAACATTCAGTCAAGTTGACGTGAACCGCTTTGAACAAGTTTTCGCATTTGTTTGTCTTGTCTTGTTTCCTCCCTTGATGCAAGCTGTATTGAAACCAACATTTCTGTTACTGTTGATATTTTTTGCACTTATTTCAACTGATTCAATGGGTTTATTTCAACAGAAAGCTACTCTGTAGGACAAACTTTATTCATTGGCTATGGATAAACTCTATTGGGTAAGGTGATTTTACTACTGCAAAACTAGTTGGACTAACCCTGTGAAATAAATTTGCACCTAATCCAAGTAGCGAAATAGAATGAATCCTAATGAATCTTATAGACCCAAATAATTATATTAAGTTAGACTAGCATAGTTGCTTAATACTGAAAGAAACATATTTTATTATAAAGAGATACTATCTAAGATTTTTCAAGTTCATTCAAATTGTGTTGTTTTGTTTTGTTTTTGTTTTGTTTTTTAGTTTACGACCCAGAGAGACAATGGATTAAGTAACTAGGTGGACATCAAAGGGAGAGAGAGCTGATATTATCCTGCCGGTCCTTACTAGATCCTTTTTATGCTGTTATATAACATCCATTATCAATTAGATGTTTCTGTGCTGCTTAGATCATGATTATGTCGGTCTGGGATGTTTTACACTTATTTACACACTTACACAATTTTTCAATCTTATATTCAAAGCTATATGTGGCATTTGTACAGAGGTAAATAAAATTAAAGAAACAACAATACATTACCCATTTTAATGATTTTTTTTATTGTTTTGGTTAAAAAAAAAGTAGTTTGTTAAGGTAAAGAACAATTGTCAACTGAAATAAAGTCATTAAACATAAGCAGTATCTTCTAATGTGGGGAATAAATATAACAGAAACATCATTATAGTAATAATAATAATAACAGTAATATTTGAACAGTGATACTTGGGATATGGATCCAAAATTAAGTATAAACAATGGTAAACATATTAATTATTTTTGTACATATATGTTAATGTTCAAAAACATCTCGAAAACATATGAAATAGATTATTTGAATTCAAACATTTGCTACTCTTGATTCTTTATTTTATTTTAACTCAATGTTTCTTTCTTTCTTCTTCCATGGAGACAGTCTTATAAGAAGAGTACCAACAAATGAAAAGAAAATAAACTTCTTTATGGCATTGTTGGGCTTCAGCTTCTTATTTTTTGTATGCTTCATGCCGGATCTGCGGCTGCAGCTGTTAGTTCTGACAGACAATCATTTATAAATTCAAAAAGATTTCAGTTATATGCTAGTGCTGCATTCTAACATGGGTTCTGCTCATTTCAGGCCATGCCACACAAGCTCTTCAGCTTATTGCCGTGGTCTTATTACTGGCATACACTTCTTAATGTCTGTCGTGACCTGTTCAGTTATTTTATTGCTTATAATTATTTCTAGTGCATTATAAATTAAATGTATTATTATTATTATTATATTGTTTTTTAATTTTATTTTGAAGGGTATTTTCATTGTTTAGATGTGTGTTTCCTGTTATTATTTTGAAAGTGTTGTTCCATGTGGTTCTGTTAACTTCCCAAGTTAACTTCCTGTATTGGTTCTATGTCATCTGCTTTACCCTTTTATTCGTGATTGATTTCTTTTCTCCCCTGTCTATGTGGTATTTGTGTGTTTTCACTCATGTCCTTTCTCTCCCTCTTTTCCTGTCTTCCTTCTCCGCCCCTCCTGTGTGATAGTCAGTCATGTTCAACTGTGTTCTCCCAGCAGCTGTGTCTCATTGTCTTGTTACCCCAGTGTATATCATGTGTGCTCCTCTTTACTCATGTGCCAGTTCTGCTAGAGTTTCCTTGTGAGTATTTCTGTGGTTTTTGACTTTGATTGTTTTTTTGTTGGATTGCCTCTTGCCTCTGATGCCTAGATTATGTGTCTGCATGTGGGTCCGTAACTCTGCTCCTGCCACAAGCTGCGAACAATGTCGTTTTTATTTAGCCTTTCTTGTGGGAAATTTCTTTTTTTTGTCTCTATCAATCTTTGCCACGTGATTAGTGCATAACATGAAAAGCACTTCCTTTCGGCTGTTGTAAATGAATAAGGGGAATATTTCATAGTCTATAAATCAATAATAAATGATAGAAAACATTATTTGATTTTAATTGGGTTCTTTTTTTTATGAAGTCTCTCAAACACCTTTGTATGAAGGAATTTTCAGCAAATGGAAGGTGCAACAGATTCAAGGTCTCCTGTGAATAGGAACTGTAAGCACGCAGACAAAAAGGTGAACCATAATGCTGCACAGTGTGTGTGCGTGGTGGGAGTGAGGGAGATTGCATTTTGCTCTCACACATAAGCAGTGCATTCTGTGTTTCACTCTCTCACAGAGAGAGTGAGGAAAAAAGAGAGAGAGAAGAGAGAGCGTCCAGTAACAAGCATGTGTTTAGGCATGCCACCTCATAGACACAGAAATCCAGTAGCTATTTCCTGCGTCATTATAGTAGCCATCTGTCAGTATGACCGCATACACAGACACCAGGTTGTGTATATACATGCAAACACACATACACACCAAACACTATTTCACCCTGGAAATATCTCTGCTGACCCCCTGACCATCACCTTATTAGTAGTGTGATGGATTTTACGTGAAGCATTAGAGAACTCATTTTCATTGTGAGATAACATAGAGCAGGCATTACATCACAGATCTAGATGGATAGATCTAAGAGACTAAAGGTTTCCACTAGTTATCTCATCTTTTCTGATCTCTTCCTTCTTCCCTCCCAACTTTCTCTCCATCCCTCCCCACATGGATCTGTGCGACTGTCTGCCAGAGACTGATGTCATTGTCCACCAGTGTGGCCCAGCAGTGTGAGATGAAATGCTGAATGATGAGGTATAATCCAACAGTTTAATCCCGGCCACTCCCAATCCGCTGCCTGCACACACCGGACAGCCGGAGCATCTCCCCTAATACACTACCGAGAGTTTTGTTTTCCCCGTTAGAAACATGCAGTGTTTGGGCGGAGGGGGTGGAGAAGACACTCAACCTCCAGGAACCTTTAATAATGGTTTCTTATTATTCAAACATGCTCACCTGCTATGCACAGAGATAGGAAAAGTCAGAGGGGGGGGGGGGGGGTGAAAAGATGAAAGATTATGTATTTCTCATGGGTGGGAGACTGTGTGAGTGTAAGGGAGGAGGAGGAGGGAGGGGGAACTCAGAAACAAGCAAACTCTCTTAGAGAGCAGACAGACGGAGCAGAGTAGGAGCTGCGCTCACTTCACCTCCTCTCCGACGCCCTTCGCACACCAGCAAAGACGAGTTATTTTCTTCAACTCGAGTCTAGGTACCAAGTGGGACGGAGTTTTCATTTCGGAAGAGGAGGGCTGCAAACGCACGCGCACACACTTCTTCAAGCAGCGGCAACTCAAGGTAAGACTCGCAGCCTACTGAAGAGACGCAACCATTTAACTTCATTCAACTTGGCCGTCGAGAAATAATTCTAAAAAGATTCTTCTGGTGATGATGATGATGATGATGGTGATGGGGAGGATGATGCGCGCTATGCGGCCACCGCGCGTCAAACAGCTGCAGTGAAAAATCACCAACTGGCTCAGAGAAAACCGAAAAAGTGTCCGTGCTTCTTGTATAAATAGCTAAACGAGTTAGTTAAATGTTAACTATGTGCTAGTTTTGTCTAAAATGTGAGTGTAAGAAACACAAATGTAACGATTTTAACGAACTTATTACTTATATTTCTACCCTTATGGTAGGCATCTAATATGAACTTGCTGTCAAGGGTTTCTCTGCAGGTAGTACAGTAAAAAGATGTGAGAAACCTCATGTTTGTGTTTTTAAGTATCCTCGTCGAATCCAGTTGATTCCATTCCTGTTAGTCGTTTTGAGAAGTTCTCTCAGCAGTTTGTCCTATTTCTGAAAGAAAATATTCCTCTTTGAAGTAAAAACAAAGGCACGCCTTACGATGCCTGTTTCTGTACAATTGCATCAATATTTCATTATTTTTTTGTTAATTATGCATCAAACATGGCAGACTTTGCTCTCCATACAACGTCAGCATATTGACTGCAGGTCTATATTGAATCAAGGCTGGTGCCATTATCTCTAAAGTGGGCATTTGAAAGCATGGTGAGCTTCTCTGTCACTAATGTACCGCACAGTGTGTTAAGAGCAGAAATTGTTTTTTCCAGCTATGGCATGCTCACAAATATGCTTAAAAATCTCACATTTAAATCTCAAATTTAAAAGCATGCCCTCTGCACTCAGCACACTCATGAATGAACCCAGTAGGTGGTTATTGAAACAGAGTGGGGTAATGGTGACTTGCTATCAATGGGACACCTGAGCCTGGACATATGTACACAGGTGTTCTGTTATGACAGAGATGGACGAGAGACAGACACAGAGGTTTTGGTCCACAATCCTTAGCTGCTCCCTGCACTCGAAGTTAGGCCTGAAATTGTGGAGGGGCAGCAGTGGCTCAGGAGGTAAGAGCTGTAAGCAGCCAGCTTACCAGGAGTTTGGTGGTTTGACCACCAGACTGCCCCTCTAGTCTACATGTCGTATGGTTCTTGAGTAGGACACTGATCCGAGGCATCTCAAATGGGCTGACCATCGAATGCAGAGAACTAATTATATACCTGAAAAGTCCGGAAGATTGTGGAATCATCATCATCAATGCTGCGTCTGCCGCAGATCCTTCCTGTTAAGGCGATAACTCGAATTAATAATGCTTCATTTTCAAATTTTATACCCCTAAAGTCCAAACTTAGTACCAGGAAGAACTGCAAAGATTGTGGGAAAGATCAGCTGCATATTTCTACCACTAGGGGAAGATTTTTTTTCTAATGTTTTTGGGACATCATTTTTTCAAAACTATTGATGCAATTTAGTCCAAATTTGGTGCATATGAATCAATCCGAAGAGATCTATCTACTATGCATCGTATTTAAGTATATTTTACTCACTAGGAGAAGCTCTTTATGAAAAACACCCATTTTCTTTCTTAACTCCTTATTTACCTCACATGAACCTCCTCGAACAGAACTAACTTATATATTTGCATTTGTAACTTATCAGGGAGGCTTTTTTGCTCGCATACATGTTTTTTTACCGTTACTTCATAAGTACAAATGTGTCTGAATTTAGCTCATATGAATTGGCAAAAGGAAATCTAGCTTGTTTTATCACAGATCGCAGTAAAAAAATATTATTGTATTTCTCTTCATCAGAGGGTCATTATGGGATATTATCTTAGAGCACATTGCTGAATCAGAGAAATAGTTAGGTTGAGTCAATATAGACTGTTTGAGATTAATAAAAAGTTACATGCCTGCATAATGTAGGTGATTGGGGGCTTTTCATGGATATACCCTTGATGTCAGGGATGACGGCGTGGGCCTGGTTTCACATCTTTGTACAATGCATGACAGTAAGTGAAGAGTATACATTACATTTTTATTAGAATAAATATTGGAGGTAGAATGTTGCAACGACTCAGCTTGACACATATGAGTACTCCCTCTCAAATTAAAAGCCATGAAGCCATCTTTTGAAATATATTTTTTAATGTGCCATCGTTTTCTACGGTTTTGCTCTTTCCATCATCACTTGAACTTGGCACAATAATAAAATGCTCACCAGCCTTGCTAGCCAGTGAAGGAGGACTCATTATCAAGCGTATTTCAAATTTGCTTTTAATAAATTCCATACCAGGCACATGGGGAGAGTGCAAACCAACCCGTCATTCCCTGAGTCACACATTGACATGGCAATATTGCTTAGAGGGACATTTGAGATAAACTTTGATGATGGCAGCGAATGATCATCAGGCATGTAATGATCATTATTTTCACAATGTTTTCTTAATTCAGCAACATTAGCATTTTTTTTTTTTAACATCCCTGACAAAAACGAATTCAGCCCCGTGGTTGATGATGGCAGGTTGGGACCATTATAGAGCAGCAGTGGTGTCAGTTCCTGTCAATTGAAAGTTTAAAGAACTTATTATAAACACAACATCACATTATTTAACTGTTTTACGAAGCAATAAAAGACTGCAGCATATTTTGTCAACCTCTGCTGGCCTCATTAACTTACTTCCCACGTGCATTTGGAAAAAACAAGGAGAGCAGAGAGGTGAGAAAACATCAGAGAAAATACAGTGAAGCCACTCGTGTACCTCAGAGAGAGCCTAAAGGAGGTTGCTGAACCAAGATAGCAAACAAAGTGGCTGAGAAAAAGAGTTTGAAGATGAGAGAAGAGGAGTAGACAAATAAAAAATGAGATTTAATTTGACTTCTGAGAATAACTTTATGTTTCCCACCACTTTTTTTCTTTTTGTTTGTTACAGAAAAGTTCATTCTGATTTTAGGATGCAGAGAACATCCCCTCAGATAAAATATCAGGTGCTGCATTTCTCACAGTTCCCCCCGGTGAGCTGTGTGAGCTTCTTGTGGCCTCTCATACAATTTTTGGATCTGTCCTTCTGTGTGTTACCTATGCAGTTGACCTCCTCAAGCCTCAATCATCTCTCTCCTCTCCCTCTTCAAAGCCACTGTCCTTTAAGCCAGCTTGTAAGCTGCGGTATTTTATGTTTGATCTCATCTCTGGAGACCTCATTTAAACATTTGTGGAAAGGCTGCAGCCTAAAGGACAAAAAAAAGGCTTTCGATTCCTTTGTGTGCTGCTGTAACATCTGCTACCCTCGGATTTCACTGGACAAGTCAGATAACCGACGAGCTAACAGATCCCGCAGGTAATCAAACAATGTGCCTTGAAGTATATTCTGTGTATAGGTGTGTCTGTGGACAACTGCTTTGTGATTTGTTTGCAACCAGATTGAATTTTGTGAGAATATATATGTAGGTTATAACCTTCAAATTCACAGCTAAGCCCTTTAAAGGTCTGATATTCATTTTGGAGATCTCTTGGCTGACAGACCTCAGATTTGCACTTGAAAGTCAAAAACATTTGGACAGTGCTTCAGACAATCAGCATGATATTAACTGAGTTAATTATACATTTGTATTGATATTTTATGTAACATCTTAAGAAATCAAATTAAATTAACTTTTGGGGAATGTTGCTGTAAGCTAAAGGCCAAGGTTTACTGTTTTGTATGATTTAAGGCACTGTCTTACAAATGTTTTGGCTCCTTATTATCCCAGAAATCTTGTTTTTGCTTAATTAATGAACTAGTTTGGTATATTTGAACTGTTGGGCTTTTCGTGTCAGTTTGCTGACAAGATTGCTGCTCAATCATAGAGGTGCATCCACATCAGCACACAACGGGTTTCACCAGTAGTGGGGGCGTCTGTCCTTGGACAAATATAAAAATTATTTTAGGTACTCAAATAGACATTAAATTTAAGAAAAAGAAGAAAAGTATAAATTACTATTTTATGTCGAAAAAGGTTTTTACTTTCTTCTTATCAGTGGTTGGTAGTAATGCAGTTATATTGCCAGCACTGAGGGGAATGCAACCGCAAGCTGTTTGCAAATGCTTTAACTAAAGGGTAAGAATGTACCATTACCACCACCAATGTTTCCATATTTTAGTATAAATTTACTGGAAGAGTGAATTTTATGGCTTGCACTGGCCTCCCATCTTCACTGCGCGTGACTTACAAATGGTTTGTCAAGGGTGATGAATGTAGTTTCTTCAACATTGATTTGATACGAATAGATTTCAAGTAATGTCTTTACAAATGAGAGGCAGAAAAAAATATGTGCATTGAAGAGAAGAATGATTCTACTGTTTGGACTGTTATGGTTCAAATATTGAGTTGACTCAGTGCAGTCTGAATTGAGAGGTTGGAGGAAATGCACTGTGTAGAACTTTCTTTCTGATTGTCTATTGAAGATTGATCATTGCTGGGCAGAAATGGCACCACATTATATGATTCTGGCTAATGGGTAAAAGCAAATTCCACAGATTGATGATCTCATCAATAGGAAACCTAATACCAGGTTTGTGTAGATGCTGGTGCAATCAATACTCCATTAAAATGTTATTGTACATCATAATAGCTAATCATGAATAAGAATCTCCCTCTCTTAGACTCTTATGCTGAGCTTCAGAAAAACAAGTCCAGGTCTTTGCAGCCATATGCAGCATCATGTGCAAAACCACAAGAATTTCTCATCACAGCAGCTACAATGGGTTACAGATAATAAGGATTTGGAGCATTAATCTATCGGATAAACTTTACGGAACCTCTAGGTAATTTGGCAAACTCCCTGCCACTATAGTTGTTGACTGGTAATGATCCTTATTTGCCCCAGAAAGTTGGAAATAACACTCTTGATTGCAAAGATTTTACAACATTGGCCAAGTTGGAAAAAGTAGTGATTAGACAGAATAGGCGGCATTACGGCAAGAAAAAAATGTCACCCACACGATGCCACATATGTTATGTAAGGATTAGCTTCAGGATAAACTCCACACACATCATATGTTTGTTTTTCCCTGAACTGTGTTTGGTGCCAGATGTTTCTCTTTTCCTGACCTTCTGGTTCATCTTCTGCCGTCTTGCTCTGACACTTACTGATGTCATCTGTGTCCTGCCTCCGGCGGAACCTTCTGTCCCCTACTGAACCCCAACATGTTTTGTGTAGCTATCCACAAATGTGTTTATTATCGGATTCAGTGAATCATTTTGATATTTCCCATGGGCATAATCCAAGGACAATTCATTTTTTAAATACAAAAGGCACTGTCCCATTGGAGAGCACCCAAAGAGGAGTAGGTCAAATTAATTACAACTTTTTTTTCCTGCTCCATACAAAAGCAAATTTGAAAGAATCTCATTTTCCATGGAAGAAAAGAAACCAGTTCATCTTCATTGTCATCGGAAGGCGCCACAGACGCTTACCTATGACGGTCCTGGTACCGGACACGGCCTCTAACAATGCCTAATGGGAAAGAATTACACAGTAGCGCAATGGCAACACCATCACGACAGAAAACATCCACAGTGGAGGTAACGTTTTTTCCCACAACATGGCCAAAAAGGTTGTAATCTATAAGATTTGCAAAGCTGACCTGTCCTTGCTTGAGAATACGTCAGTAATACTGGAGTATTACAATCAGGGACATGTTAGCTCTCTAAATGTTGATTACTCATCTTGTTGGGCTAGTTAGTTATCTGTCTAAAAGGCCTGTACTGCATGTTTCTCTTAGGTGTAATGTTACTGTTTTCAAATGCAGTGAATTGTTTATGAGGTTGAGAGACTCTTCACAAAAAAATTTGCCCAAACTTGACAATTTTAAACTTCGCCCACTGAGAAGTGTCACATCATGGCTAAGAGTGTGTTGCTGCCTGTTAAAGCTAAACCTAAAAGCTAATTGCTAAATAAGAGCCATTTAGTAAATGTGATGTTTTTTTGCTGGGAAGAGGTGAACGGATCTCTGCCGGGTAATCGTTAGATCATTTCTGGTCATTAATGGATCATTACAAGTACAGGACGGACCGGACTGGACTGTCCTCAGTGCCCCTTACAGGGTTGCGTTGCCAGGGCATGGACTGCTAAAGTCAAGGGCGTTATGGGTCTGCAGCAATGTCAGAAAACTACCCAAACATTCTTGTAACCAGGAGTCTAATGCGCCTGCATGGGTTTGGCTCGAAATATAGCGTTATATTTGCACCACAATCCTGTTTGAGCAGCTACTCATTCTGAGCGCACGGATTGAATTTCTGTGCGGGCTACATCAGACATGTTGCAGGCACAGTTAACCAAACTGCGCCATCAGCATTAGGGCACAAATATAACACCATATAAAAATCCTGTGGCGCAATGAATTAAAAGGGTCAGGAAATAGTTGCACTGCTGTGCGACCCGACTTGAGGATGACGTTGTAGAGTTTTGACGACACTCAAGCGACCCAGATTTTTCCATTGAAATGTGACAATGTAGTGATTGGACGTTTCACCGGTACAATTACATGGGGCACCCCACTGTATTTAGAATAAGAAGAGGCACTAAGCGCAGTCAAAGCAATCATGAAGACTCATTAAATGTTTAGACATGGAATCCCTTTTTTTCTACTTCCCAGCAGCACAACAGGCAAGGTGGCTGACGGCATAGGCCGTGAGCTTCAGAGCCCCAAATCTAAGCCCGGATTCTACCCGCATCCCTGAGATATTGTGCTGAGAGCGCACCATCTCTCCTACCAGGGAACAGTCTTTCTAGAACCAGCAGCCGTCATGGCCCGTTGGGTTGATTTGAGCAGTACAACTGGGCGGACCTCACCAGAACTAGCACTCTTTCCCTGGTCACCTTTCCAGTGCAGTTGTGCTCCTGGTCAGCTTTAGGTATAGAAGGAGAGGAAAAAAACTTGCAGCGCCTCCTCTCAGCCAAACTTTACACACTGGACCTTTGGAAGAAATGAGACAACGGAAAAAATTGTATTTATGCAGCTAATTCTTAAATGTTCCAGAAGTTCTTTTAAATCAAGTGGGTTGAATTTTATGTCGATTCAATGAATGACTGCAGCTTTTTGGAAGGCTGTTTGAACTTAATTTATTTTATGAGCTTTACTGCCAGGTTTTAAAATGTAGCCACTACTGAAGAGCTGTATTGCAATTGAACGTTAAACTAAGTTTTACGTTTTCTTGTTGTCTGACATTCGCAGTATTCTGAATAAAAATATTATAGTTAAAGCAATAAAATCTAAAAGATGTCTGTTATAGTACGACTCCCACATCGAGGTCACTGCCAAACATTTATGAAATCATGCTATGGCAAGGGGTCTGCTTACCAAAGCTACGAAGAAATCATGTGTTGCTTTTTGAAAAATTTTACAGACCAAGATATTAGAACACAAGCACACTCACAAATATGTTTCTACCTTGTACTGTTGCAGTGGGACAATAAATCCTGCAGCCAAACTGTAGAGAATCCTCTAAACTAAAAGCTCTAATTAAAGCAATGAATCAAATTCTTCCGAAATGAACTAACACAACACAACCAGGGAGGAATTAAACTCATGAAATCTTCATGGAATCAACATTATTACAGTGTCAGGGCAGGGTAAGATGGGTTTATACAAAGAATTATACACATAGCATGCACTCACCAAATGCTACTACAATTTACTTTATGTAATGTTACCTTGAGCAGAGTTGACGATTTAGAGGTCCATGGGCTTTTAAAGATCTAGGATGTCAGGTTTAGGGGGAGTTTGGGAAGAAATGGAATATCATTTTGCAGAACTGGAATATTATATCCGTAATTTAATTTTTATTAATTCCATTTCATTCATTTTTATTGCGGGAGTGCAGGTTTATTTTCCCAAGAGTCTGGCAGTTTGATTCCCAAACACTGGCTGTATAAAGAACCGTCCCAGTTTTGCTGTGTTTTGACAAAAAAAAAAGAATCCATGTTGAAAAATAAATAAAAATCTTGTTATTTTCCTCCAATTAATCAATCTAGAATATGATATACATTTTTAAAGCTGAAGAAATATTTTTTTTTATAGAATGGCGGGTGCGGGAGTTTTGTTCCCTGAGCTGAGTTGGGATCTCTGGGCCCGCCCACTCCATTTTGCATATTGTGCTTTTCTTTGTCTATATTAGGCTTATTTTGTTCCATATATTTATCGGGGTAAATGAACAATCAATATTTAAATGTATTACAAGTCAGTCTCACTCTTTTAGCTGGTTGTGGTTCAAAATAAATATGCAGATCAGAACATGTTTCCATTTCTGTCTTCTTGAAAAAGACCAGATATTTTCTCCAAAGCTACATTCCTAATTATTTAACATTTTTTCATGGGGAAGTAATAATATAAATTTACGTGAAATAAGAATTAAATGACAAACAATTATTGGTTTTGACACCATGAAACATTATTAATTACCTACTTTCAACATTATGTCAACCTAATGTCAACGTTTTTGATGGACTAAAATGCCTAAACCTTTAGCTGACTGAAATTGGACCAAAACATGAAAATGTTGAAAAATAACATTTGATGCAGAACTAAGACTGAATTAAAAACCAGCTGACGATATTAACTCCAAATGCCACTAGGTATATAGGATATACACTTCACTCTGGAGATAACGCAACAGGTTTCCAATGCTGTTTTTGCATGAATGTTTTGTTTTAGAGAGTGTGAACAGATAAAGCAAATGTCATTGAATTCCCAACAATATTTCTTTCTTTCCACTTGAAATGTTGGAGTACATGAAATAAATAACATTGTAGACTTTCCAAATTTATAGTGTTTTTGCATTCAGACGTAAAGTACGTAACTTGTAGTATATATTTATTTCATCCGAGGTAATGGCAGCAAATCTAATTTATGCTGAATTCAGCATTTCAAAAGTTCACGTTGAATTACTTTGACAGCCAGTTAAGAAAACATATGTATTGATCATTGACCTTTACCCGATAATGTCTGCCTTCTGGTTTAAACCTATGGAGTTGAAAAGGCTCACAGCAGGTACTTCCATAGCTGGGAGTTTGGTGCTAGCTTCATCATCCAGATAATAGATGTGGTTTTTGTGCTTCAATAACCTGGTTCCCCCCATTACACAATAACTACCTCCAATTGTAGTTACTCTGACTACTTTGCACTGTCATATATATTTTTACATACATATTAACCCATATATATATTTAAATGTATATAGTCTGTACACAAGAACATCTCCATTTGTGTATAGCTTGTATATTTGTTTATTGTTCATTTAATTTAAAATAATTTATATGACGTTCTTACTGTGAGAGCTCAGTTAACCGGAGTCCACCTCCTTGTATGCATATACATGGCCAATAAAGCTCCTTCTGATTCTGATTTTGGTTTGTTGAAGGGAATGAATTAGCCAGTGCTCACCTTAACTTGTACTATAAGAAGAAAAAGAGCATCTTACTATTTTTTTAAGCATGAATCTACACCCATTGCTCTCTAATGATAATTTTGAGCGAGAGAAATTGAAGGTAAAGCTAAAGTAAACAGATTAAGAGTAAACTAAGTAAATTATAGCGATTCAGAGTGATGCATTCATTACCAGTACATGGTTATAATGTCTTCTCTGCGTAGTAAGTCCACATCACTTATCTCCCCACCTCCACGTTCTGCTCCATCTCATCTATCGACAACCTATCCATTTTTCTTTATGCTTCCTCTCTTTCCTTTTGTATAGAAGTATCCTGCTTCGGACAACTTTCCTCTTCTTCTTTCAGCAGTTCCCTTTAAGGCTCACAACACCAGATCATCTGTTTCCATCTTGCCTTTTCCTCCTTATCTTCCTGTGTCAAAACAACCAACTGAATGTCCTCTCTCACCACATCCAGAACTTTTTGGTATATCCCTAGTATCCTTCTACCAACAGATCCGCCATCCTTCCACTTCATGTGTCCAACCCATCTCAATCTGGCCTCTCTTACTTTGTCTGCAAGATGTCTATCTCTGGCTTTCCCTCCGATCTGCTCATTTATAATCCTGTCCATCTTCATCACTCCCAACATTTCAACTCTGCCACTTCCAACTCTGCTTCCTGTCTTTTCGTCAGAATGACCGTCTCTTACAGCCATATACAGAAAAGCTAGTCTCACTACCATCTTCTTTCATCCTCACTGTTTCACCTGCCTCCCTCTCATTCACTGCTGCAACTGAGCTTCATTCCTCTTCTCTCCAGCGCATACCACCGCGTGTTCCTTGTTCTCCCTACAGATCTCAATATCATCTGTGAACATCACTCCTGCCTGTCCTCATCCTGTCCATTACAATTGCTAACAAGAATGGGATCAGAGGCGATCCTTGGTGCAGTCCCACTCAACTTTGAACCCACCCGTAAATTCTACAGCACACCTCGCCACTGTCATAGAGCTTTGATACATATCCTTTTACACTCTGACACACTTCTCTGTCACTCCAGACTTATTCGTGCAATCCTGGAATTCCTCGCTCAGCATTCTGTGGTGCTCTAAATCCAAAAAGACACATTGCAACCCTTTCTGGCTCCATAATTTTCCATCAGTGCTCTCAAAGCAACCATCACATCAGTATTATTCTTGGTACGAAATCATACTGTTTCTTGTAAATCATCACCTCTTTTTCTTAAACTAGCATCAACTTCTCTTTCCAAGTTCTGCATGGTTGTTCATAAATCCTCACACACACAGACTAAAAAAAAAAGACAGTATTTCTAAATCAACATCGCCAAATAAGACCACATGAACGTCTCCACTGATCAATAGTGCAGCAACTCTCAAATTTGCTGGAGTTACTTCATAGTTTGTTATTGTTCTGACTGTGCAGCAGAAAATGCGATCATGGCATCCCAATTTTTTACAAGAACTGCATTTTGCCCATATTCACAGACATGAAAATTGTAGTGTTTCAAAATGTTGTGTTTTCAAGCCAAACATTTTATTTTTGTGTAATCTTTGGGCCTATGGTTTTTTTATAAAACCTGTAGTTTCTCTGTTTCACCTTTCTCTTTCACCTTATAACCCTGAATATATGTTTCTGCTTTACTTATTTACTTGCTGTATTCCATTAGACCATTGAGCGTTAGACTGAGGTGGACTTTTCTTAAAGAAGAGAGAAGGCATTTATACAATACTGAGTGAACCATGCGTAGGTGAGATAACCATAGTTGTCTCCTGTGAAATAGCTCTTTGGAGGCCAAGCAGCATGCTCCAACATTCTCCTCTTCGCCCAAATTCAGTCTCTGAGCTCCCTCACCTGTTTTTCCTCATGCTGGTCCAGACAGAACAGAGCTAAACTTGGAACAATTGAGTTCAGGAACAAAGTGTTGAAACTGGGCTAGAATCTGGGCCAACATACAGTAGTTGGGACAGATATCAAAAAATGCCATTAAAGGTACACATGAAACCCAGAAAAGACCATCACTGAGTCCCATCCTACCCACTGTGGTGTTAGTTATATACAATTAGGACAAACGTAATAAGATCTGAAGTATTAGGCTATCATTATGAGGAGCAGTCACTTATTGCTTGCTTGTTATATATCTCATTGAGTTTCATGACTTGTTCTTCCTGCACCAGACCCAGCTAGAACATTGCTTACGTAACACCCCAAGCTGTTGTAAAGATGGATCCAACAAGCCTCTGCTTTATCAGTCCATCAACTCTGGCTCCCCATCCAATCATAATGAATCCTGCCAAAACTAGTCTCATCTTCTGGCAGCCGTTCACCCAGAATGGTAATATAGCTATTCGAAGATATGGACAGTCGCAGCACGACACTTTTTAATTGAAAACAATTATAGTTGAGACCTCATACCAGAGGGAATGATGGGAGATGGATGCAATTAAACGTACGGGGAAATTAAGGTACACCTGAAATGCATTCCTCAGCGCTGTTGTGATGGAGAAAGGGTCAAGCATCTCCGCTCTTTCCTAGGAGGTTTGATGAATAGTTGGGGTCAAAGCGTCCTAATGTTGTACTCTACAAGCCAGGATCTCTGCAAACTACAGCGGAAAAGGGTATGCTCTGCAGATAGATCAGGTGGTTCAGAAAGGAGTCCATGTACTATGATGTTTGTGGAAGACAAGCAGGTGGAAGAAGACCTGGAGAGGTGGAAGTATACACTGGAGAGAAGAGGAATGTTGCAGCGAAACCGAATGCATGTTGATGAATGAAAGGGAAGCAGCTGGAATAGTGAGGATATAAGGACTACAGGTGAAGAAGGTGAAAGAGTTTCAGGGGTGAACTGTTCAGAGTAATGGTGAGTGTGGAAAAGAAGTGAAGAAAAGAGTGCAGGCAGGGTGTAGTGGGAGGAGAAGAGTGTCAGAAGTTATCTGTGACAGAAGAGCTGCTGCGTGAATGGATTGATGTTGTGATTGAGGACATGCAGTTCGTTAATGTGACAAAGGAAGATGCAGAGGACAGGGCAAGATGGAAACAAGTGATTCGCTGTGGCAACTCCCTGAAAAGAGAAGATCTTGACGAATCCCCTCCATTTCCTTGCCCTTCGGTCTTTGCCCTTTTTAATTTCCTCTCTGCTCTCCTCTGCTGTCTCGTTCACACTCTGGTGCATTACGCTAAACTTTCTGGTCATTGACTTTGATTAGAAATAAAGCCAGGTAATTAGGTGCCTCAAAAGTTCAGAGAGGATCAGAGGATGAGGATGTTATTTTCAAGATGCTAAACTGTATTTGGCTTTGACAACTTATTAGCGTTTGGTTTCCTGACTTTTTTAAGTAGAATGGCTGTTTATAGATGTGGTCATTCTCCGTATCTTTCACCTATGTTGCAGTAATGGTTTCGTTCGGAACCCATAGCACATACAGAAAAAGTGCCACTTGACTTTGAGCTGAATTTAAGATAATAATTTTTCTGGCACTCTTTTCATCAGACTTTGTAGTCAGGAGAGGAGCTGAGTCTCGAGCCAGGTGAGTGAAGCCACACCCATGACATAAACACACATATACAAATACAGAAAAGGGAGGTTAAGACACATTGAAAAACAGGGAAGACAAAATGAAACACCAGGAAGTCATGGTACACCTTTGACAACCTACTCCTTCACTCAGCCATTACATTACAAACACTTGCCTAATATTGCGTAAATCTTTGCTGCCAAAACAGGTCATGTCTCAACCAGAATCAGCATTCATATTTTCAGCAATTTGTGCTGCTTTTTCTATTCTGTGGAATTGAACAACATGAGCTACTCATATTCTTAAGCTTGCACATTTTTCTCATTATCAACACATCAACTTCAGGACAAAATGGTCACTTGCTGCCCAATTTATCAAACCCACTGGCATGAGCAACTGTATGGAGATAATCAATGTTATTCTGATTTCCCTTGTCAGTAGTTATAGCGTCATGGCTGAATGACAAATACTGTATACATAAATACAATATAGTAAGTACACTGCACTAGTATAAAAACTCACAGTTAATAATTTAATATACAAACAAGCTTGGAAGGAAATCCACTCAAAAAAAGTCTCAGAAATAGGGGCAGGTGTCTGAATGCCTGTGATGGGATGTTCTATTGAGATTTCAGGAAGCAAGTGTCAGAGGGTGGGGCCTGATTGTTGGGGGATTGAGGAGATTCCAGTTCACCTCGTCAAAAAACGCTGGGAAAAAGAACAGCAAAGAAAAGAAATGGTGAGAAAAGCAGTTAAACAGGAAAAAGAGCTGGAGCATCCTCTGCCTCTGCTCTGACCTGGTTCCAGTTAATCCGCCTACTTTACACTATGAACATTACCTCCACACTGTATTTATAGAGCCTTTGGCTGTGTGTTTTTGAAAGTAAGCCAGGCTTTATATGAATGTATTTAATGTGGCCATAATTGTAGAGTAATTAAAACATTTCGTATAGAGACAAGGGATCTGGTAGCAATGATCTGCAAAGATTCTGTCTAGTTTTAACCGGTACCCTAAAAAGTTTAGGGTACAGAAGATTTTGAAGTTTTGGAGGAAGTGTTTTTTGACCTTGATTACATTTTCCAATAATATAAAATCTGGTTCTCAGTAACCAAATCATGGATGTAGTTTTAAAATTTAAAGTTTTAAAAAGAGCCTTCATTTATGGAAAGATTGTGATCTTTTTTAATTTTGATTGTTTTTTTTTAATTTGAACTAATAGGGACAGCAACTGACCCACTTGCTAACATCAACTACCTAACATTTGTATATACATTAAAAAAAATTCAAGCAGGACCTCAAATGCCAACCTTTTTTAAACTCCATAGGAAAATTCAGGCGATCACTGAAGTCAGCATAGTAGGAAAACCATGAATGGTTGTGTAAAATGTTATGCCAACACATCCAATCTTTTCTGATAGCCTATACCACTCCAGTGGTAGCGGTAGCAAGTGATTGACTGTCCACAATATGAATGTATGTCGCAATAGAAGTGAATATTGTCAACCAAGTTCTCCATGTTCCTAGTATTTATTTTTCCACTTGAGGAACTGCAAGCAGTGAAATAAAATCTAGATTTTTAAGCAGAGAAGAGAACCGCCCTCTAGACGGTGAAGTATAACCTCCTAGAAGAATGCGGCCATTGAAATTGCTATTTCTATTTCAAGACCAACAATTCATTCCATTATTATAATTTGATAACAGATTCTTTTTATTCCCGGATGCTTTTGATGAAACAATCCTTGTGGGTTATTTAGGTTTGAAGACATTTCACCTCTCGTCCAAGAGGCTTCCTAAGGTTTTAACTGGTGGGGAGTCAGGCAATTTGATAAATAAAGAGTCGTGAGGGGAAAAAACTTTTCAAACTTGTATGGAGGAGAGGGATTCAATCCGTGGAGTGACAGCAGAGTAGTGCATTTTTAAACAAGTGAGACTGGAGGGTGGTCCTCCAGTACCGGGGAATCATACTCCTGAGCCACGGTTCTGGAAGAGAACCTTCTCCTGACGGAACAACCTGTCATTCAGGAGGAACGATACACGAGGAGGACCTACTCTTCATTCATGCACGTTTATTGGTTGTTATTTTTGTTAAAGAGGTTTGCTCATATTGTCTATATGTCTTTTGTGGATTCAATGAATGCTTATGACAATGTCTCCCAGGGAGTGCTGTGGGGAGCACTGTGGGACTACATAGGGTTGCTAAGCTGTTGCTATGGGAAAGGTTTTTTGCTGAGTGTGAAGTAGCTGGCAAGATAGTCAGCACCTCATAGTCTGAGGTCATGGGTCTCACCCAGAAGCTTTTGGTCTGCTCTCTGTGGATCGTGATTGAGTTTCAGCGTGTAACCGACGGGAAAGCAGAGCTTGAGATTGACAGGCAGTTTGGTTTAGCAGCAGCGGTAAAACAGGTACCGTACCGTTCCATTATCGTGAAGGCAGAGCTAAGAAGTAAGGCAAAGCTCTTGATTTACCATTATCCATTTTCCAACCCTCTCATATGGTCATGAGCTCTCGGTTATGACCTACAGAGTGAGGTTGCAAATGTAATAGGGTAAGAAGATAATACAACCAGAGCTGCTTCCCCTTTGCATGGAAAGGATCCAGTAGTCGTGGTTCAGGCCTCTTGCTAGGATGCCTTCAGAACACCTGACTTGGTTTCCCATGTTCCTCCAAATGACAGGAAACCCCAGTGTAGACCCAGAACAGGCAGGAGGCCTCAGAACACCTTGGGATCCCCCTGAATGAGTTAGTATATTTGGAATCCCCTACTTAGCCCACTGCCACTTTGACCCAATCCTGGATAAGCATAAGAAAATGGATGGATGGAAACGGAGACTGGGTTCTCCTTTATTAAAAATATTTATTAAAAAACAAATAGTACCAAACCAGCTCATATCAGTTATGCTCCACAGGTAAACTGGTTGCTATAAGGTGTGAGAGATTTACCCACACACTGTTTAAAAATAGATAGGGCCTTGACAATCCTACACAAAGCTTCACTGTAGAGACCTCTCTGTTGATACGGTTTATAGCCTTTTGAATCTTATCCAAAACTTCAATCACTACTCCTTTCCTCTCCTCTTCTCTGCTCCTCCTCCCTTCTCTTCCTCACCTTTCTCCCTCACAAGTGAGAGATTTTGCTTCTATAAGTCTTCTATCACGCTGAATATTTCACAAAAGAACGTCTTTTTTTTTTTTTTTAATAGATACACTCATTGCTGACTTTCTCACAGAAGTGCTCTTGCTTGCTTTCCCTCTTACTCTTCACATGTCAACCTCCATGCTCCATGTTTTCATCTTTCATATTTATTTTTTTTCATGTCATATTATCTCAATCTTACTTCCTCCTAAAACGTTACTGCTTGTCTGGCACCAGTGTACACTCCTCATTCCTGTTCACTTCGCTCCATATCCAACTCATTTGTTCTCACCCGCCCTCATTTAATACACAGCGTGTCGTTTTTGTAATATCCATGTATCATTTGAAATAAGGCAAAATATCTTAAAAGGATTCAGGATTATGCTAGTTTGTTGGTTGATAATGCATACTGACAATACTGGTAGCTTTGATGAAAATTCATTTTGATTTTGGGTTGATCCCAAGGTCTTGCCTCTGCTAATGAAAACCGTTGAGGTAGATTTTATTGCACAGAACTTAGCTGACTGAATTGTAGTTTGCTGTTTTTTCAGTAAATTTTTCACATGAGTACAATCTAATATGCCATGAGTCAGTCTGTCTTCGAAGAATATATTTTACTAATTTATGAATTATTTATGTGGTTTGCAATAGATTTTCTAGCTTTGTTAGATTTGTGTCCCACTGATTCATGGTGTAGAGTTTTAATAATGTGCTATTCCTCTCAAGAATTACTCTTCGTGTTATCGTTGTTAGTCAAAGCTTACTGCCTCTGTTCTGCATTTTCTTCAAGGCTTTAATCCAGCCTCAAAACACAATTACTCCTCTCAATTCTTCCAAAGCATTTACATTCTGTGATTCTGTCCACAATCACTGGATTACAATTTCTCCTCTTCTTCATGGGACGCATCATCTTTGTCTGGATTTTGATGGCAAGACAGCTCTACAATATATTTGGGGACATTTTGACAGAAGATTCATAAAGTAGCTGGTGAAATTTTCCTACGTAATCTGATGCCACGCCCCACTGTTTAACAGCTGCTAACAGCAGACGCTATATCCGCCTGCTGGGCCCTCTCACTAATTAAACAAGGTTCTAAACTCATCACACATCACTGTCTGCTAAGACCATTTTGTATGTTCTCTTCATGTCTGCATGTCAGCTGTTCCTAGTTCCTACCACTGTCCAAAATCAGGCAATATGTAGGTGAATCGGAGATGGTGTTTTGATTGTTGTACAACTATAGCAAAAAAACTGTTTCCTCGGATAGTGATTAAAGGCTAACCAGGAGTTTATTCAACCAGTTTAAAGCACATTTCGATGTTATCCAAATGTTAAAACACAGTAATAACAGTTTAATACGAGTATAGCACGAAAAATAGCTTATTGGGATAAAGATTAAACCCAATTGGCTATGTGATATATTCCGGGACTTGATTAGCCTGGAGGGCCGCTTCAGGAGAGGGTGTCTTGTGTAGTAAAAGGCCGAAACACCTGTTGATCCTGAGGTCGTCAATATCAAATTTGTGCCACAGCATTAAATTCATTTGATTTTCTTTTTTTAAATCTTAAGAACCCTTATTTTTCGTTGTTTATTGTCTTGTAAAGATCTCCACTTATCATACATTATTTTCTTTGACATATGAATTTGATTATGGTTCTGTGGATGAAGAGTTTAGGAATTGGAAATACTTGATAGGCAGCAGCCATGAGTGGACCACTAGAGCAAAACCGTGGCATGAAAAAACCATCTGTGTTTGATTTTGTGTCTTCGTCTCGTCTCTTAACCTTCCCTCTGTTGGTTTCTATACTATTGTATTTTTCATTTTACATCTTCAGATTCTTGCTTGGGCTGGCTATGATCTCACAGACACACCTTCAACGGTGCAGAGGTGTTGGTGTAGAGGTAACACTACATAAAACAAAGTGCAGATTATGAATGTTTCTCTAAATTTTCCACTTTATTCTAGCACCTACAACTATGTTGCTGTCATGGGTTCTCCTGCATAATTTCCCATATCTAACAATTAAATGTGTGTCTAATGGTGGCAATTGTCCCAATAATGCTCAGCGCTTCTTAAGAAAAGTAGTATGTAAGACACTGTGTATACTGGTTTTAAAATTTGTGAGCAAAGCTGTCACTCACCCTGCTGAAACAGAACAAAAGGACACATTAGCAAACAATTTATTCTGGAAAAAAGAGCTGCATCATTTTTGTAGTTGCTTCAAGGTGAAATACTAATTTCTGGAAATGTAATAAGCCGAGCTCCGTCTGAAGAGCAAGAAGAAAGACAAAAGAAATAAATCACTGAGTTTTCTTCAAAAGTACTACATCTACTATATACTAAATAAGGAATGTAAAAACAGAGCCAATCATTTGTTGCTGTTTAATAAAACAAAGAGAAATCTTCAGAATGAAAGCTCTGATTGTGCCAGTTTTATTTTATTTTTTGTCTGTTGTTGCGAGCAGTCAAGGCTTATGACATGTTGCCTTCTACAACCCTGCTGAAGGTCTTTGTTGACCGAAGTTTTCCTCGGAGTCTATGAGAATGTTTGCAGTTCTGTTTGAGGCAGACGGGCATACGGAGGAACAAGCTGGAATAAAGCAAAAGAAAAGTTGGACTGCTTTTACATACATTTACTCGTTCGGATAGTTCAGTTTAGTTCAGACAACTGTATTTTTCCAAAGGGATAATTAATCTATAGCTTTTCCGGTCCAATTTCAATCCCACAGACAACCAGACATAGTTAAAATTACCAAGGGAACATATTCAAGACATAGGACAGTAGGAGGGACAAGTTACAATAAATAAAAGCCATAAATGAAAACAAAATGTTATATAAGTAAGTTGCTGTTAAAATGAGTACTTGATAAAAGAAAGATTAAAACATGTTTATTCTAAAATAACAGTCATTGAAAATTACTATTGTGTTATGTTTAGTTTACAGGACCCAAATGCAAACACCAGGTAAAAATGTAATGTGAAAAAATATATAGTTTCATGAAAAAAAAGTCTGAATTAAATAACAGGCTGTATAACCAAGAGGCAAAATATAAACTTCTAAAACTAAGGCACAACAGATGAAAATAAAAAGATAATAATTATTCAAAGAAGCAAATTATGATTTAAAGCTACAAAGTACCAAATAATGAACCATGAGATAAACAAAACTTACACTGGATTCGGGGAGCAGGGGGAATAATAATAATAAAAAAACATTTAATTTATAACGCACTTTACATTTGGATCAAATGTCATAGTGCTAAAAATGGAATGTGGAAGTAACATTAACCAGACAAACAGGCAGTAACACAGACGATCTGACAAAGACAGAAAGAAGGACACAGACTTAAACACAAAGGGTAACGAGGTAAATGGGCAACAGGCGAGGGCCGGGGACAGGTGACCACATTCAACAGACAGGTAGAGACACTAGACAAAGAGAGGAAAGAGAGGAAAGAGATGAAAGAAGGAAATTAAATGGTAAAACTAAGAGAAAGAGATTTGAAAAGCACTGAGTGTAAAAAAGTTAAAAAAACAAATAATTTACAAGTCAGTAAACAGTAATTAACTTTCAAAGTAAACAGAAAATGCTACATATGATTGAAAAGAATACCCTTACACACAAAATAAAAAACAGATCAAGAACAGAAGCATGACACAATGTGGCGAAATACACTGGCTAACCAATGGGAGGAAGAAGTATATTTTAAGGTGGAGCTGGAAGAATGGAGTGAATGGGGGAGATGTTGGAGATTTCTTTGCTGCTGATTAAGTGGACATCCCGACAGGATTCCAGACACGTGATTGAGGGTGTGAAGTTGTGAAAGCTTGTGTCTGAGTATTTAGGTGTGGGTCTGTATGTGTCTCTCACTGTGTTTGCCAGTGCATGTGTTTTCAAAGTGAGGTCTGGAATGAGCCTCCCAATGGAAATCTAGGGTTTCTGGAGGGCACTGCACAGTGATGACTTCTGGTCATGTCTCAAAAGGAATAAATTAGTGCAGTCTTGATCAGTGGAGCGACATAAATTCACAAGTGCATCCTTATTCACCAATGGTACCTGGGAAAGAAGGTTTTGCTGGTTAATTTATTCCCGAGAGAGTGCAAACGTAACAATGAGACCAATGTCAATGTACGAGTTCATTTAAATTGTTGTGAGTGTATGAGTGTGTGTTCATGTGTGTGTAGGTGGATTGTGGGTAGGTGCATCAGTGAGTATATGTGAAAGTTCTCCCTCTTCATGAATCATCCAAAAAGGGATGAAGTGCATCGAAAGTGCCAATCTAGCACACACACATATTAGATGGTTACTAAAAGTACCATCAGTTGTTGGACGTGTCGTAGTTTCATCTCAAGTTGTTGATTCAGTGTGTGCTTCTCTTTGTCTGAGTGTGTGTATGTGAACAACTACTTAACCCCATTCTTCAGATTTATGGGTAAAAAACACTTGGAGCAAACCTTTCTTCTCCCGAGTGATTTCCCATTCAAAAGCTCATATGTATATCACACATTCACTATGCACAGCGCCTTTGAACAATTGGTCATCCATCCTTTTTGCCCTATTTCTCACGTTTGCCTTAAGCATATTTGTTTCATTTTGGAAGGTTATGCATGTGATGGAGAAGTACAGAGGAGTCATTTTATTCAGCGATCCTCGACGCAATCACATCTGCCCGACCTAGCAATTTTCTCTGCACAGTGAGCATTTCGAGGATGTTTATTTTCCTTAAATTGCACAAATTAGGTAATGGGGGATCTTATTTGCACACTATATGGCAGATGAAAACGATTAAAATAGTATTCCTCACACTTTAAGGTTCTTAAGTTATAAAACAGGATGAAGAGAAGTATTATGGTATAGTCAAAAGACAAAATAGTCACAGTTTGAAACAAACTATAGTTGCATAGTTGGGATCGTTTGCTGGTTTTTAAATCTGCCTTAACTGTGCATGATGTCCCACTTGTGGTGGATGTTGATGTGGTGTAGCGAGGAGAGGGGTAGCTCTGGCTTGTGTCTTGATTGTGATGTGTGAATGTATTGGTCCATCTTGTTTTGTTATGTTTTTTATTGTTATTGCACATTTGAGTTTTGAGGACCCCCTAATAAACAAGATGGTATCATCTCAAGGTGCTTATCCTCTCATAATAAATATTCAATTTAAGATGATAAACTATGACAAATTAACCTAAAAAAAAAAAAGAAAACAATCATATCTTCTTATCACAACGGTGGCAATTTCAATTCAGTGAAGCATTCACGGGAAGTTATTTTCCAAAAACTGAGTTTCCAGGCTTAGAACATTTTTTATTTTCTGCAGACGGCCAAAAATAAGGGATAATTTGTTGTTTTTAATTTAATCCACATTATTGGAAATGAAGTCAAAGAGACAAACTATCAAGGAAAAAGCTTGTAGCTGGTGGGGGGAGCGCAAGAGCAATGCTGCTTCTGTCGGCGGTCGAATAGCTCAGCGAAGCCAATATAAAGGAAGCCGGACTATTACTCTCATGGGCTACCCAGGCTCCAAACGATGGAGAATATTGATTGTTAATTTCATTAAATTCAATCTAGCACAGTGACAGTATGTCAGACAATTCTCTGAAGGCGCATGTGCTCACAGCTCACCATTGATTTTTATTGTTCATATACAGGATGTGAGACCAAATATTAATAACAAATGTAAATGTAATGCAATTGGGTGCAAGGAAATGATGTCCTCTGAATCAAAATCACAGACAGAGACTTAAGAAGAACTGCATTTTGGAGTCTTCACCAATGTATGTTATAGGATTATATTACATCAGACAAGTTTAAAAGGTCACATCCTGGTAGTCTACAGTATGTTGTCCTTTCTGTGAGTGCATGTTCTTTTAATCCCTGATTAATGGTAAATGATGGCAAGCCAAGTGCTAGATCCATTACCACAAAGGATTTGAATCTGTAGTTGCAACCGTGATCCACTCCTATTGTCGAGCGGTAAATATCTCAACAGCCATGGAGATAATTTGACCAGATGACAAATAATTTTTTTCAGTTTGAAAACTTTAGCATCCCTGCTGGCGGAACTAATGTCACAAATATGTTTGCGTTTCTAAGAAAAATATTGCCAGTTATGGGGTAAATTGTCTTGATTTCAAACTTTGTCTTTGTTGCACAACATAGAAATTGTAAGACAGACAAGGAGCCGAAACATAGAGACATGCAATATCATATTGTAGAGTGATCTTGCACTAGCAGGGTATTACAGAGAGAGAGAGAAAGAGAGAGAGAGGCCAGAATCATGGCGCTGTTCATAAATATTATAAGCCTATCTCATATGAGTGAGAGTAGCTGTAAATGCACATACATGTTTTATCAAATAGATTTATAATATATAGTTTGATTGCTTTCCCTTTTCTCTTCACCATCACTCTCTCCACCTCATCACTCTCCTGATGAGGTGGAGGTCTGATTTTGTGGTTTGATTTTTTCAGTCCAGCGAGGAAGAGCTTCTTGCTGCCTCAGCCTGTTGGATTTTGTACAGATGAGCATATTCGGTAAATCAGTTCCTCACAGTCTTAGGACACTTTTACGTCTGCCTTACTGTACTCCTCAGGTTCATATGGACCAAAATTTCAGATGTGAAACATTTCTCTGACCAAGGTCTGAGGGGAGAAGACTGATCAGGAACTTTCATGTTTGACCCAGATTATCTAATAGTTTGAGGTTTACAGATCATGTATTACCTTAATTTAGCAATCTGTTCAGCCATTTTGGGTCTCTGCTCTGAGCAGCAGCATTAAATATCCACCCTTTTATGGAGTCTGGATACTCTAAACGGTGGATCAGGAACAGGAAATGAAGCGGCAATGTCTGATTACTGGAGAAAAATGGGAAATGACACGACACACGTTAAAAAGAGTAAAACTAGCCATAGTTCTATGAGGATCGACACTCAGAGTGCTTGTTGGCGTTGTCAGTAGATTTAGAGGGTGGCTTTAACTCAGACATGAATGGAGAAACCTGCACGGATTTTACCTAAACTTTGAGTACTTTTACCATACTTTTATACTGGAGAAGAACAGGAAACGATGAAACAATGTCTGTTTAAGAGTAGGTTCAGAGGCAGGATATGACCCATGGTTGAGGTGTATACTCCCTGAGTGCTTTTCCCATGACATGCTATGTATGACTATGTATACACAGAAAAACCATTAAATACCTGTGTACCATTGTATCTGAAATGTTCTGTATTGTGATTCCAGCAATGAGGAGCATGATTAGAAGAAAACCTGCTTGAGATGTTGAATCTGGTGGTAAATAGTTTTAATCTGGCTTTTACTGTCAATCTCCCGAAGAGCTCATCATCTGAGAAGAAGAACGATCAGGAAATGGAAGTCAAGCTAGTTTTCCTTGTATTTATAGCTCATCAGTGCTGGGGCGGTTTCTTTTGGAAAAGATCCATTAAGATTTGTCGGGCACCTGTGGGAGTTAACAGGTGAGTAAGTGGTTTTTGCCTTAACCATGGGGAGAAGATCAGTTACAAGCTCATGTCTTAGAGGCAAACTTCTTTCACTTAGGAATCACTTTTTGCACACAAAACTTGTTCAGGCTCAGCCATCCAGACAGCACACACAAACACATTCATAAAAATGAGACACTATTCATAATTCAGTTTTCGTGTTGTGTACAGGTAAGGTCTGCGTGTCTGCAGTTCTTGCCTCAAGCTATTCTGGTGTCAAAAACAGCAGGCCAGACATTCTGTCAAGATAGAGACACACATGCACACATGTGGGTTTTCTCCCAGAGGAGTCACATACTCTGCAAGATGTGCACAGATCCATCTCCTAATGAGGGGACAGGAAATACAGGACGCACAGGAGGGGAGAGAGAAGTAGCAGGAGGAAGGTAAAGAAAAGTCAAGATGAAGCATTTCTGGCAGAGCAGTGTGAGGTTTAGAAGAAGATGAGCCAACAGTATCATTCAGAACAAGCCGATATTATAAATTCATCTTCTGTGTATTCGTGTGTGAGTTTGTGATTATACGAATTCGGTGGATTTATAATGTCTTTGAAACAAATTGCTCCAACTCCTACTCTCAATGGGCTTAACTAATGAGTTTTCATTACAGGTTTTCCTTATTAAGCCTGTTTCTGGCCTTGTATATGGCTCGCAGTCCGACACATGCACACACCGACATGCTGTGAGACACACACCACGCATGCCGAAGCCTTAGATGAGAGGCACTCTTTGAGAAATAGGGGAATTAGTGTTTATAACAAGGCTGGAGAAGACCCCTCACTGTGAGCCCAGTGTAAGAAGCAAATGTAACGAGTAGTGTTGCAACAAAAACACAAGTAATGAATAAATGCTATCCACAACTTGAGAAACCTTTTATGCCCCATCAAACCGGTCAAATAGGAATATCCTTGTCCATCCACACATACCTAGAGGACAGACAGAATTTGACCACACTTTAGCTCGCACTCACTTATAATAGACCTTATGTTGTATTTCACTGTGTAAAAAAAATGGTAAAAAAAAAAAACCTCCTGTGTAAAATGTATTCAAAAGGAAGACATTATACCCTCTTATACCACAAGTTAACACAACTCTCCATGGTCTTAATGACATGTCTGCAACTTGGTAGTGACTCCAGTGTGTCTACAGTGTGTTTATATGACGGTTAACAAGAGCTAGGTTTATGTAATATGACAGATGTCATCCAACTCCCCTTAAATCAACGAATATGCTGTAGTTGTAGATGACAACCAGCCCTGTTTCTGTGCTTACAGGACCAGCAGATGGGACAAACAGAGGTGGGTGGCTGTCTGCAACACCTCTCAAGTACTTGTTGTTTAGACTATATAATCAATATAATCAATTTTTTGTCCACATTAATAACATTATTAAGTTTTTCAATTTGGGGACCTGTGTCATTATTAATTAAATTAAACAACTTTTATTTAACATTAATAACATTATATTATAATTGGATTTGCTGGACTGCGTGCTTAATAATAATTCAAATAAACAACTTACCAGATCTTTGTTGACCCAGGAATTGTGCATTAACATATATATAAGCACTGCACAACAAGTGCATATGGGATGAGGCACAGGTCAAACAAGTCAGCGTTACTTTGTGAATCATTCCAGGCGACTGAGATGCTGGAAACATCTAAACCTAGTTTCTCATTTGAGCTCTGGCTGTTTAAGGGTACTAGCTTAATAGCTTAGAGCTCAATGACAGAAACATACATTATAATTAGTTATTAATATTTACATTTATCTTTTCTGCAGCTTTACTGTTAGTATGGCTCCCTCTGTTAGCAATTATTTCACGATTCTGTTGGCTGGAGAAGGAATCAGACCTAAAGTGATTTGTAACAAACAAGTTTCTGGCTATTCAAGTTGAGACAGTTCCATCAAAAATAAACATATTTTTGTGTCCTCGGATGCTGGTGGGTTGATGCTGGCCTGAACATCCCAAAAACAGAGCAGATCATGTCCAAGTCTAAACCCTTCAGTCGACATTGCGGTAACCAGAACACCTTAAGCATGTGGAAGGAAAACCTGGAGAAGTGGGGGTTTATGCGCTGGAGAGAGGGGGAATGTAGGTCAGTCGCAGCAAGACAGAATACAGGTGTGTGAAGGAATGAGGCAGGTGGACTGGTGAGGATGCAAGGATTAGAGGTGAAGAAAGTGTAAGAGTTTATGTAGTTGGGGTCAACTGTTCAGAGCAACGGGAATAGGGTATGAGGTGAAAAAGTGAGTTCAGGCAGGTAGGAGTAGGTAGAAAAGAGTGTCAGGAGTTATCTGTGACAGACGAGTCACAGCAAAAGAAAAGGGAAGGGTTTACAAAATGGAAGTGAAACCAGCTCTTCTGTGTTTTTTTAGAGACTGCTGCAGATTTTTCTTTGGGAGTGATGAGGATGGACAAATTGGAAACAAACTCATCAGAGGTAGAGGATAGGTTTGACGTCTTGGCGACAGAGTAAGAGCCGGATTGAGATGTTTTGGACACCTGAAGAGGGATGGTGGATCTATTGGTAGAAGGAAGCTGGAGATGAAGCTGCCAGGCAGGAGAAAATGGGGAAGACCAAATAGGAGGTTTCTGGATGTGGAGAAGACAGGGCAAGATGTAAACAGATGATTCCCTGTGGCGACCCCTAAAGGAGGCTGCCGAACGGAGATGAATGTGTATTTTTCTGTCATAGTTTGTTTGTTCAGAGCGATTCATAATTCTTTCTCACTTCAGTGTCCTGTAAAAACCTGATTTTAAAAAGCCAAGTAATTCTGAAAATTGGCTATGATCTGCTTCTCCCTTTCACCTCTCAGCTGTTTCACATCCACACAAATCTCTTATTTACATTTGCAGTCTAGGAACCAACCTCATATGCCATTTTTATCAAACACAATCTCAATACAGACTTGATGACTTCCAGCTGTTTTCTTTTTTAACATTCTCATATTCTTACTTGAAATATGTTTTGCAGACCAAAGTGATAGACAGTGTCATACAGCGATGACAGTCAGAAAGTACTTTCAGTTGTGTTAAGAATATAAATGATCCTATTATTTCCTAACAGATCCTGGGTTAAAATCAATCGTTGCTGCTTTTTCCTGCGTTTTAAGTAAATCAAATGTTGTCTTAACTAATCAATATGGAACAGGCTGTTAACTGTCATGTGTGTTTATATGCAGATGAAGACAACACACACACTGATTCTTACTCAAGACACACAGTTTGAAGTGATGGAGGGGAAGGGGGAGGGCAAATATGTGTGCATTGATTATCGCTAAACGTATAAATGGGAAACCATATGATAATGGTGGACTTAATTATACCTAAGACGGCTTTTGCGATATAATGCTATTATACTGAAAGTGCATGTGCATGTGTAAGTTATGTTAAATTCAATTAATCTCTCTCTCTCTCTCTCCCTCTCTCTCTCTCTTTCTCTCACACACATACACACCCCAATTGGGTAGTGCTGCGGTGTTGGTGGCAATAAAGTGCAGAAATTTCAAATATTCTACCTTTGTGTTATACCTATTAGTGTTAGAACATCAGGGAAGAGAGGAACATCAGTCGTAACCCCTGATGTTCTTCTCTCCCAGCTTGGTGAGGCATTGCTATGATTAAACCTTTCAGGCTAGAGTTCTACTAGAACAGGCATGGGTGAGGGTAGACGGATGACATGAAAGTCACAGGGAGGCTGGGAGAGGTGCAGGAAGGGGGATGAATAAAGAATGGGAGGGAGCGAGAGAGGACGGAAAAGACAAAGACACTTTACAGTGTGATTCCATGTTTGGTTGATAGGAAAAACATGTAATTTGTCTAGAGTCACACTGCATCCATATTGCCTTGATACAGACGGTTTGATATGTCAAACATTAATGAGGGCCATACATTCAGTTTACATCTCCGTCACAACTAGCATATGTGAATCTGTGAACCGTAAGACGTACATAGGTGTGTGGCTCAGGTGGTTATTGCACATGGAGTCTGACATGCAAGGCTTTTCATCTCTCGTTCACACAGGCAGAAGTAACATGAGGTCAGCCACAGTCCCTCTGCTGCTCCGACTCTTCTCTTGAGGCAAATGTCGACATACTTGTTAATGTATTTTTCACACAGACACACTCACAACTATCTTGTTAGTGTTTATATTATCACACAGTGGATCTAGTTTCACCTCTAACAAAGCAGACGAAGCATCACTTAATCACATTGTGCAGATGTCAGGATTTGTGTTAATGTAATGCCGTTGTGATAATGTATATTATTTATCTCTGTGCGGCATCGACCTGAGAGTTGTAGGACGGTGGCACACCTCACAACTTTACTGACAAACAGAAAGACTCTATAGAGTAGCTTTACACAACAGTCAAAAATATTTGCATATAATACGTTTAAAAGAAGACCACACTCTGAGATTATATGAAGATACCACCAACACAAAGCACTTAATGAATAATACCATATATGCCGTGAATGCTATCACATCATGAAATTTTAGTTGACCATTAATTGTCATTCAAAACAATTGTGCTTAATAATATAATTGTCTTCTGTTTTTTTTTATCCCACCATTATAGTATAAATTTATCAATCATTGAAATGAACCCCATGAAGAAGAAATACATTTATTGGGTCAGTCAGTTTTATGTTAAGCCCCTCATCTGAAAGCTTCAGTAACAGCCGATCACAATTAGACTCTCCTCTGAAAATCATCTGCACGGATTTACATAAATTAGTGGCCAGACTAAAAAAGTTGAGTGAAGTTGACGAAGCGCTGGATCCTGAGAGATTTAGATTGTTGGTATTAGCAGTTTGACTGCATATTAGGTAAATAACCTCCTCCAAGATGTCTGACTCTCCTTTATCCATCTGTTATTTTGGCAGACAAGCTTTCAGTTCATAACAGGGCCATGGTTGATTCACTAACTCACCTATATTGCTTCTTTTCGGACTCGGGTCGGGGAAATTGTGCAAACACACAAATACTCTATATGGATTTAAATCCATATCCTGCCCATTCCCTCATCATTTGGTTGAAACCAAAATATACCAATACCAGTTCTGCGGTGTGTGGTTTGAGACTAAATGATCCGTGATGTTTATGTCAGTGGATGTTGGATGGAGATTAACATTTGGTTGCATATAAACATCAGGCAATACCGGTGCATAATCCATCAGGAAGGAGACAATTTAATCAAACCATAGAGACACCTTGTGATTATATTTTAAGCTTGACTTCACACCATTCTTACTGTCATTGGCGCGGGCTACAAGACCACAACCCAAAGGCCGATGCGTAGGAATTTTTTGAACACAGAAAACTAAAAACGTGAATGAAGCAAGACGCATATGCAAGCGCAACCTCACATTTGAGAGGGGACGGTGATGTTTCAGCTATTCATAACCCCATTTACTATTATAATAATGCTTCGGGAAATATATCTATATATATGGTGTCTTTATTTGCCGATTTACATATAATAGAAAGAGTGATGTATTGGCCTTGGTGAAAGTAAGCACTCTCCCAGAGCACTTCTAGTTCTTTTTTTCCTATTCGACTAAGCATGGCTTTAATAGGATGGGGTGGCTAAAGAGTAAAGTGCCAGTAAATACTAGACTTTCTGAGAATAACCTTGACACAGAACTTTTGAACACTCCGTCTCTGAGCTGATAAAAAGATATTCTATTCCTTTTGATTAGATTCTGAACCCCGCTGCAGCCTACACTTTAACACTTGTGAACAAGAACACAGACACACTCAGAGACATGAACAAGCAATTTGATTTAAGGTGCTGAAGATGAAGTGCAATGTCTCGGATAGTTTGGTGTGCCTTCACGCCTGAGTCTCTGTGTTCGGGGCCTGTGTTAATGTATGTGCATTTCAAAAGCATAAGGAAAATGTCATACATCTTCCAACATTACCAGATTTGTATTCAAGTCATATGAGTTAAAGTAGTGATCAAGATTCACTCAGTTCAGTTCAGTTCAGTCTCATCTTGACAGAGACGTCTGCCACTTAAACGACATAAGCAGAATAGGATTTTAATAAACCCACAGCTGTTGCTTAATTTGCCACACTAAACGGACAAATGTAGATATTGCTTTTTAATGACAAAACAGCAGCCTAAACCACCAGCCTAAAGAATAAAATTTTACATCCATCACTTCCCTCCGAAAACCTCTATTGCTATCAATCCTCAAGAATATCAGTTGTTTTTCCATTTGTAGAATGGAAACAAGATTTGAGACATCAACATAAATATAACCACTGTCTGCAGCCTAAATACACCACTCAAAAAAATAAAGGGAAATTTTAGATCACATAGACCAGATCTGGATGAATTAAATATTCCAGTTGAAAATCTTTATTGATTACGTAATAATACATTTGTTGAGGTCAAAAGAACGAAAGAACGATCAATGGAAATCAAAATCATTAACTCATCGAGGACTGAATTCAGAATCTTGCTCAAAATCAAAGTGGAAAAATTAGATCCCAGGCTGATCCAACTTTTGGGTCAGTGAGCTGCTGGACAGCCTGTGGTGCGGCGTGGCGGCGGATGATGCAACGATACATCATATCCCAAAGATGCTCGATTGGATTCAGGTCTGGGGAACGGGCAGGTCAGTCACTAGCATCAATGCCTTTGTCATCCAGAAATCGCTGTCAAACTCTAAACACATGAGGCCGGGCATTGTCATGCACCGTAAGGAACCCAGGGCCCACTGCACCAGCACACAATGCTTCATGCCACCCTCATGGAGTCTGTTTCTGACAGTTTCGGTAGAATCATGCACACGGATGGTCTACTGGAGGTCATTTTTTATTGCTCTGGCAGTGCTCCTCCTATTTGCCCTTGCACTAAGGAGCAGATAGCGGTCCTGCTGCTGGGTTGTTGCCCTCCTATGGCCCCCCTCCGCCTCTCCTAGTGTACTGGCCTTTCTCCTGGTATCTTCTCCACGCTCTTGACACTTTCCTGGGAGACACAGCAAACACTATGTGTTCCCTTTTTTTTTTTTAGTAGAGTAGATATCTGAAATATGTCCATTTGTGTTATTATATATTGTGAAACCTCGTTTGCCCCCTTTATAAATGATTATTTTCAAAGGGTCTAAACTGAAATGAAATCTCAGACTAAGATTACTGAGCACTATAACTGAAGCATACTCACCCGATAATGCAACAGTGGTAGAAAAAGTACCCAAATTCTTTACTCAAGTATAAGTAGAGTCAGTTAACACTCTGGTAAAAGTAAAAGTATTGATTCGGCTTCTTTACTCAAGTTAAAGTACAGGCACTGAAATGTTCCCAAAGTGTAAAAGGAAAAGGTAGCCTTTTGAAGAACATTACTAACAGCTGTTTTGGTGAAAACCAAATGGAAGCTGATGTGATATTAGGCGTTATATCAAATCAGCTTATATTAGGCGAAACTTTATTTCATTTTCTGTTCTACAGACATTCACGGGCAAAGAAAGCATTCAGCATGGATGACTCATACACAAGTAGAGAAAAGGAAAGTGGATAGAAAACACAAAACAAAATTAAGTAACTTCATAAAACCAGAAAGAGGCCAATAAGGGTCAAATAATGTTCTAAGTATAAGCTTTACCAAAAAGATGAGCTAATCTGTTTAAAATTGAATATTTTACATGAATGACAACATTCCATCATGAAATAATTTTATAAGTCAGATTTTTCTTACTGTTTAAACATGTTTTACGAAACTTGTTTTTATCGTATGGCAGGTTTTAAGATATTAAATTGTCCCAAAGAAATAAATAATGCAAAAAAAAATATTTTCCTTACTTTTTTTATTTTTATTTGGTGAGGACATTAAAGGGTTAATAATGGATAATCTACCAATGTAAAAAATTATGTGTTTAAAATGTACTGGGTGAAAGTTCAGGTATTTGTATTAAGATGTAGGGAGTTGTGGTATAAACAAAACAATGAGGATGAATAAGCATTTTAACGAGCACATGGTGACCACACCGCAGAGGGGCATTGTGGGTCTTTTACAGCTGCCAGTGAGAAAAGTTCTTAGAGCATATTATCGACATTTCTGCGTGGGTTCTCCTTGGGTTCTCTGGCTTCTTCCCACAGTCTAATAATATACAATACAGGTGAAGTGGTGACTCTAAAACTGCAAGTAGGCGTGAATGTGAGTGTGAAAGGCTGTTTGTCTCTATGTGTCAGCCCTGTGATGAAGTGGCATCTTGTCCAGGAGGAACCCCTCCCTTCCCCAAAGTCATCTGAGTTGACAGTTGACAGGTGATGTTGGAGATGTTGCCAAACATTAATAACTTCTGCCATTGAAATGTCAACACACCCGGAACACAATGCCAGGATTTGTCCATTGAAAGCAGCTGTTATCCGGTAAGATATCAGTATTGGTGCTCATTTCATCTTTGATTTTGTTGCACCTTCACTCATCTAGCACATATTCAGAATGTGTGCTACAATTGTGTTTGCCTTGTTAGTATGCCCTCCGATGCTTCCCGACTTCGGGGACACACAGTCATAAACATGAGTCACACATCCCATTATTAAACATAGTGTGTTGACACATACCTACAAGCACCCACAAGCATATAGACACACAGAGAGAAGCATGTTCACCTGTGAAAACATTCACATACTTGTGAAGCGGTGAGGTTAAGAGGTACTCTCAATCTGCCTCTGCAGCTCTGTGAATCGTTTCTCTCCTCTTTCCTCGTCGACCATCTTTTCCATTCTTTCCATCTCATCTTGTTTCTTCTCAAATCCTCCAACAACACCTCCTACTCTCTGTAAACTTCAAAGTTTGTACTGACTCAGTGTTTTTGTAGGTACATTGGGTTCAAGACATCTGAGAACTCATGGTTAGAAACATTCATCGGTGGAACAGGACACTTGTTACATATACCTGTATATCTAGACCAGTGGTTTCCAAACTTTTAATGATCAGGTACCCCTGAGGTACTTCATAACCTCCTAAGTACCCCCAGCCTCACTGGCATCAGGCTATAATCTATTTCATAACTGCAGCATAAACAAAAATAAACCCTCTGCAGAATGAAACCACACACCGATCAGCAATGACATTATAACCACTCAAGGTTTAAGTCTGAATAACTATTTAATATCATGTAAGAATGACAGCTGTCAGTGTGTGGGACATATTTGGCAGCAGGTAAACATTTTGTCCTAAAGTTATTGTCTTGGATGCAGGAATAATGGGAGAGCACAAGGATCTGATCAACTTTGACAATTTTCACATTGCAATGTAGAGAAACTAGGTCAGAGCATAATCCAAAACTGCAGGTCTTTCAGAGTTTTGCCAGGTCTGCAGTGGTTTGTACCTACCAAAGGGGTCTAAGAAAAGTCAACTGGTGCACAAGGCTCATTGATGCAAAGGATAACACAAGTGGTCCATCAAGAAGTGCAACTGGAGCAAAGATTTCTGAATGTATTAATGCTAGAACTGATAGAAAAGTGTCAGGGCACACAAAGCATCTCAGAGCCGTTTCAGTAGCAAAATAGAAACCTATGCAATATTTTGCTTATGTTCCTAATATTATGGCTGATGGGTGTATTTAATATGTAAATATAAAAAACAGAATTGTTCAAACCCACTTCAGACATATTTAAACTGCTGTATGCATGTCACATAGTGATTAGGTGTTGTGCCCCTCTAAACAACACTTGAGCGGCACTCAGGTTAGCAGAGTCAAACCAGAGTTTAAGCTTTTTAATCATGCCTTACTTCTGTCCTGCACACTGAATCTTAATAGATGAGCTAGCCTAGATAAACCTTATTTGATCCTCTGTTCTGCAGACTTTCACAGGAAAAATATGTATTCTACGTGAAGGACTCAAATACAAGTAGAAAAAAGCAAGTGGAGAGAAAACACTGACATCATTTATGTTTTTCGTGGTTGGCTTTCTTGTCTGCGGAAAAAAGTGTGGCACCTGTTTATAATATGATTCAGTGGCAGCATGCAAATGCTAAACAGTAAGGGGCCAAGGATCCAATCCAAGGGGCCACCAAAGAAGCTTCAGTATATTATCCCCTGACAGCCACCTCTAATTATAAGAGCAGGCACAGGCCAAATCATTCTCTGAGGAAAATAGGCAGAGAAGAGCATTTGACTGATATGAGGTTACTGTCGTGGCTTTTGGATGGCGGCTCCCATCACAGAGATGCCTTCCTATGTGCCTGAAGGCGCTCAATTACCAAAATGAAGATAAAAAAAATCAAAATACCACCTAGATCGTTTCATGTAATGTCCAGTGATAAGCATACCCCACTTTGAGAAACTAAGATCTCCAGAAAAGGACAGTTAGACCGATCCTGAAACAGCCTCCATGGACTTGATATTAAAAGGAGAACACAAACGGAAAACCCCAAAATCTGACAGTGGAGAAATGGAAGAAAAAGATTGCAATAAAGCTAATAAAGCTCTGATTGATTTTGTAATATCTTTAGTGAATCCCCATCATAGGGTCCAAGTCATTACAATTGTTGGTGTTTCAAGGTGAGCAGAGATTTGGGGGCACTTTCACAAATGCAGGGAGTGTAAATTAGAGAGATCAGCGGCGACAGTGTTTTAGAGCAGGAAAAAGAAAAGTAAAAAGTGTGTTTATCCGCACGGTTCAGTAGCATTGCAGAAAATTATTGGTTATTGGAATCTTTCGAGGACAAACTGTTCCCACTGCCATAGATGAACACGATTCACGTCAAATCCGACTCCACCTTCACTATCCCGGACCTTGTTGTGGGGAATGTTGTGATTGCATAATCTTCTGGTAAATTTTCAATCCACAGCTAAAGTCCCCTCAGCCTCACCAGGGCATTACTCTCACACAAGAATGCACATATGGACTCACATGTCCACACTTGGTCCTGCTCAAACTGATATCAGCACATGTCACATATCTACATCAACCTTTGCACTGGCTCAGACACACACTCATACATGCGCACACATAGACACAGAGTGTACACTAGTGCTCTGGATTAGGGATACAGATTAGAGATTAGGGTCAGCACTGGGATTACACAGTAGTCTCCAGCCCTGCCCGCCTCCACCAAAGATCAGAGGCTTCTGTGGCCCTATCATCCACAATGGTGATGCTACACATACATACACACACAGACAAAAAGAAAGAGAGATAGTGAGGATTTTACATCGCTGATATTCATTCCTTAATCCTAAATTAGCACCCGTAATATGCCATTACTTCTGAGAATTTCCATTGTGTTTCTCTTCTTAGTCATCACATCATATTCTCTATTTTCCCCCTTCATTTTATTCCTCTGTCTTTCTCCCCCATTTACACAGAATCCGGACATCTTGTTCAAAGCACGTCTAGATGCCTCTAGGTTCACGCACATAACTCATAGCTCCCTTTCCAATTTTTCATTTCCTATCACAGATCTCCTAACTTGGTCAATTTCATGGATATGCCTTGATGTGCTCCCAAGCCCTCCAGAAACCCAAGATAAACTGTAGGTCGGGATTTTACACTAACAGATAGTCAAGGATTTGGGTTTGTCAGTTAGAGAGGAGAGAGGAAGAGATCTTGAGGATAATTGACTGAGGTTTCCAAAGAGTCTGTCTCCCACAGTTGACAGAGTCTTAAAGGATGTGGGAGAGGATTGCCTGAGGACTGTGGTGAGATGGTGTATTGATTGCTGATTCACTATCTGGATTGTTTATTTTCTACCTAGGCGTTTGGAAGTCATACGCTATTTTAGGGTAGAGAATATATAGTGCTATGAAAAAGTATTTGACTCCATCCTGGTTCTTTTATTTATTTTATATGTATGTCTGTGTTGATTTTCAATCAAAATCACACAGAAAACAAAGGCAGCCTGAGTGAAAATAGAAAACACGTTTTAAATGAGCCCTGCCTTGCAGACTGTTCAACTTTAGACTCATCAGCCCAAAAATGATGTTCCAAAAAGTTCTGAAGGTTATCAAGTTGTGTTTGGATCTTGATATTCCGGTGGGTTAGCCGAGGCTGTGACCTCTCAGATGGATGCCATTTTTGCTGAGTGTCTTTCGAAAAGGGGAGCCATAAAAGCTGATATTTACTGATGTGAGAAAAAGGCCTTGGGTGTTTCATTTTTTTCAGGTTGCTTATGTCAGCATAAAATCCATCACAGTTTAGTGAGAGATTAGCAGCATTTGATGCCGCTATTGGAATAGATGTTCGGTTCTCCTTTTGTGAAGTGCATTTTTAGGATTTTTAATGTAGATAACTGTGAAAAAAGAGAAAATTAAAAGTAATTCACAGTGGTCAAGATCATGTTCACACACAGTAAACAACAGTTGTATGCGGGTTCTGGAAACAGGACACTCTCCCTACATATATATATACATATATATATATATATGTATATATATTTATATAAAATATTTATAATATTTATAAAGTTTAAATTGAACTTGACAGACGTTGCACAGTATCTACAGACTTTAGCAGAGTAGATAGAGGTTTAGTGGGTAGCTTAGTATCTGTTGACAGGGGTAAAATGCAACCATGCTGCCAGAAGCATTAGAATCCAGATTCATTCGGAACCTGGGCTGGATGAATCTGTGGTTCTCCAATCCATTGTATTTTCTCAAGGCTAACAGCCATGGCAATCCTTTTGTGTCTCTGAGTTCAGCCACTGAAGGCTTTCATAATATTTCATCAGTACCTCCTTTCCTTTTCAATATTCTTGCCCATGCTGCTCAGCAATCCCTTAATCCGTGTCTTACATATTGTGTCATTAAATAATTTATTTCATTTTGCTCTTTTTAAGGCAATGATTTTAATGTTTCACTTCTTAGGTGAATGCTGCAATGCCATTTGGGTGCCTTGCCCTGCGCGATGGGCGGACTTACGCCAGCATGTCTGATGTCACAGACAAATATGAGATTGGACAGGTCCTCAGAGCGTGAGTACCGTAAAGGTTTATGGATGCATCTCTGCCGCTTTTTTTCTACTCCCATGTAGAATTCATGGGCTTGCTCCAGTATTCCCAAATGTTTTTTATTCGCTTCATGAATTATTTCAAATCGAATTGCATCTATTTCCACTGCTGATTTGGTTGGGCATATCAAATTTTTTTCACTGAAAGAATGACAGAAGGTTCTGGCAAAAGGCTTGTGCTCAGCAGACTTAAGGACACCTTCGACTTTTATATTGATATAAATTCCTGTCTGGCTATTTTTTTTTATCTGCGCATCAAATGGTCTTTTAATTTAGTTTATACATTCCGTGTCATGTCTTAAAAAATGTTTTGGGCATACTTTCAAAGAGCTAATAGAAAAAAAGAGCTAGAAAATTAATGGCCACTTTTTTCTCCTGGATACCTCTCCTTGACACACTGAAGGCATAAACACTTGCTCACACACACAAACACACAGAAAAGCACACGCACACAAACACACACACACACACACACACACTAATTAGTGTGAGGGGCCATATGGCAACAGCAGCATCTGGCCTCAGAGATTTCTGCTCATCTTTTATATAATTTACACACACACACACACACACACACACATATTTACGTAAATCAAGTAAAAACCTTTGCTAAATATGTGCTTGTCTTAATTTTATGAAAAAAAAGATGATAAAGCTGGTGAGGTGAAAGAAAGACAGAATGAACTCTTCAATTTGGTGATAGTGTTTATTAGCCATGAATGATTTATGTGAAATGTAGTTTAATTTTGCATAATACTGCTTCGGAAAATTCATTCGAGGGGCGCAGTGTTACGCCCAAAGGATCAAATCCTGATGATGCCCAGCTGATGGAAGCAATAGGCCCATTTAAGTGGTTTTATTATTCTACCCAGCACCTCTACCCAATTAAATTGTCTCATATTATTACACCAAAACAACAAATCTCTCTCTCTAACTCTTTCTGTTTGTCTGTCTGTTTTGTCTTTCTTCCGGTCATGTAGGAAAGAGTTCTGCGAGCTGTGCCTGGTTAAAGATCGACAGACAGACAAGGTTTTTGTGTGCAAGAAATTCCTCAAGAAAGACGGCCGGAAAGTCCGCAAGGCTGCCAAGAACGAAATAATGATCCTGAAACTGTAAGCAGTCGATCTGAGCATGATGGTGCCACTGTCAAGCAGCAATACTGAATCTTTTCTCATTTGAAATTTATGTTCCTGTTGCAAGTCACATGATCCGGGTTAATAATTTAAGCTAAAGTGTTTGTAATATTTGCTTTGCATCGTTAATGATAAGACTATTCAAAAGAACGCTTATACCTCTTACTTGCATGGGAAAGCATTTGCTGTTGTTGCAGTCAGCGAATCGTTTTTTTTTTTTGCTCTTTCAGAGTCAACCACTCAAACATCCTTCAGCTGATAGACACGTTCGAGACCCGCAAAGAATACTTTATCGTCCAGGAACTGTGAGTATTTCTTACATTGTTTAACTTCTGACTTTATGGTGTGATTACTTTCAACAAATTATAGCCTGCTTAGCTTTGTGTGTAGGTGTGTGTGTGAGAATTTGCCTTAATTGCGTTTCCTCAACACACACAGTTGCGTAAGTTAGAGGGGAGGTGGGGTCTACACCCTTATTACTGTGTGCTCTGTTGCTCCCCTCAGCCGTAAAGGAAGGTGTTAGATTTTATGAGATATTTGCTCTTAGTAATGCTCAACATCACTCAGGGCTTCTGAAGCACTGTTTTGCCATAATGGGATATCTACAGAGGGTTCCAGATCAATATACCAGATCTGGTCACTCCTGACTACAGCATTACAATATTTAACTATGTGAAAGCAATAAGAGTGATTGGAACTGAGTGGAGAAAATATGTCTTTACTTGTACTGAGAAACAGAATGCACTTGAAGTGATTGCAATCATCTGTGTGTGGGATTAGTCAGTCTTTGTATTGAGTTTTGTTTGAGGCTCTCTTTTGCCCTAGCAATAGTCCTCACGGTCGGGGCAATATAACGTCAACCAAGTTTCCTAGACTAACGACCAATGCTCTAATCTTTAATTGCTCAGTTGTAACTTTCAGCCCACAGAAGCAGATTACTTTTGCCTTACTAAAATAAGACAACAGCACTGGTCTTTTGATATTGTGCTACTTATTATGTTGCAAGAAGTGGGTAAGACTTGCACCTACTTGCATTAATTTTTATCGGTGCCGTCTATCTCACCATCAAAATATCAAGAGCTAGACCGCACTGATCAAAATTATAGTATCGGCCTACTTAATGTATTAACTGTAAGTAATGCATTTATTCTGTTTCTATTGCGATGTCTTTCTGTTGCAGTAGTTCTACCAGGAAATATTCTCCCTCAAGGGACAATAAAAACCAAAAAAAAACCTAAACCTTATAATATATTTGGTGTGTGCTGATAATCTTCTCTGTTGCAATGCATGCAGTGCCACAGGAGGAGATGTATTTGACTGGATTCTGGACCAAGGGAATTACACAGAGAGAGATGCCTCCAATGTCATCAGACAGGTCCTGGAGGCAGTGGCGTACTTACACTCCCTCAACATCGTGCACAGGAACCTGAAGGTAAATAGTCTCTTTCTCCCTCACCTTACTCAGCGACAGAGGCTTTGTTCGTGCGTTTGTGTGTGAATGTATGTGCGTGTGCATGCGTGTGTCCTCTTGACGAAAGTATTTGAAGAGATCATATCCATACAATAGGTGACCCTCATTGCCGTCACATCCCATGAAGCAATTTCCACTTTTAACGATCTTTAAGAATCTCAACACAGACATAAAATGGTTGGACTCGTTGCCATCTCACTTAATGGCTCAACACTTGATAAAACAATCAGCAAGGGAGCAAACACGGTCTTAGTGGTTTAGTGCAATCTCTAGTGAAACACACAGGGGCCACATACAGAGGGATTCATATCTTTAGCCCTGATTATCAACCCATTAGAATATAATTACAGCATCTGTTGAACTCCAGACCCCCCTTCTGGTAGAAGCTGGAAGTGTCTCTCAGTCCATGTTGGTAAGACATGTTAAAGACAACATGTCTATTAGAATTCATATTCTAATATGAATGAGAGTAATTTTCTCATTCATATTAGAGTCTAATATGAATGAGAAAATTACTTTTTCACATCAGACATAAAGACAAGCTACAATCATTCCTTTGATATGTGTTTCAAGCTATTATTCTCTTGCCTTCCTTTTCCATACCCTTTACTGTCAGTAAATTATACATTTTAAGACGTAGTACAGTGTTAATGAAACAACGATTTTCCTGATGATCTATTAGACCTGATATCATCTCCACAAGATCAAAACCCAACTTACTAATCAGCTTCATCTTTACCTTTTATTATCACTATCTTGTAGGGAAAAAAAACACTCATTTGAATAGTGACTATTAAATGGAACATACATTTAAAAGAAATGTGATGCACAGTCAAGTGATCATGCGATTAAAGTATAAGATATTTACCGTCAGTCAAGAGTGAGATTTAGAAACCTTTTAGGATTGATACTCTAATTCCTATCAATTATTCAATGATATTTGATTCCAGGTTTGAGTTCAGGTATAGATTTATTCCGAGAATTGCTTTGTATGTGGCTTGCCACAGAATTTGAGGAAACGGTCATGGGGAGAACTTAATGATTTTCCAGGGGGATACAAAAAATATATAAAATTAGAAAAAAATTGGAATGAGGAATGGAGCAGAGTTAGGGAAATTGGTGCCTTCATTATAACAGGAAAACTTGTTAAACTACAATTAGTCTCGTGTATAGTATATATGTAAGAGTATATAATATAACAAATTAACATTTAACCAATTTTGTACAATAAGGTTTTTACTTTACTTGTACTTTTCTGTCATTTTAATTTGACTTAATAGTTCTTCACAAGTGTTGTACTTTGCTATATTTCAAATTGCATGTATTTCAGAGTGAAAACTATACAGCAAAAAAAAATAAGGATGTAGTCACTCATGTATCAGCAACTCCCCATAATGTCCAAAATATATTACAGTTTACTTGGAGGATAATTTAACTGATACTTTAGCTTTATGAAAATACAACTTGAGACTAGTACTTGAGTTAAATCTTGACTGTTATTTTCTAGTAAGGAATTTAATTATTTTTAAAACGTGTCTTGTCAAACCAAGCAAGTTCCCACGGTCCAGCACTTGTGAGGTGGAATTGCTGACGCTCCACGCAATACTTCATCAAAGTCATGTGTGGACTATGTTTTTTTTACCCTTTTTTTGCCCTTTTTTAAAATTATTTTTACTGTCTCAGAGAAGATGATGCAAGAGCTATTGAATGGTAAATCATCCATCTTTGCTCACTACATCATAGTTTTTCTTACTCTCAGGTGTCCACAAAATACAGGTTATGAGAAGATACTAAATATTAAGCATCCGTAGTCTTAACGACATCCCTGTCATGATCTTCCAATGTTTCATGGACCTTAAATAATCAGCTGGTGTAGCTACAACTGTTGACAGGCAAAGAACCCCAATGATCTACATTTTAAAGTATCCCCCAGCGAGATACTTCCCACCAACTTCCTCCCCAGGCTGTGTTACGTTGCACAGCTATGTAATTGTATATGATAATAAAGTCCTATTCTTCTTCCTCTGGCTATTATTAACACTGTTGATACATGTGAAGAGATTGCCAAGTGTTATCCGAAAAGTTGATTGTTGACTCGTGTGACGGTGCACTATGGTCTTCCAAACCCAAGATGGTCTGTAAAATATTCTAGGCCTGAGTCAGTGTGTATTTAAACGAGATAATACGTGTTCTGTTCATAATTGTGTTTAGCTGGAAAACCTGATGTACTACACAGAAAACAACCACAAGAAGGTTGTCCTGCGAGATTTCTATCTGTCCAGGTTTGAGAATGGACCCATCACAGAGCCTTGTGGAACACCTGAATACCTGGGTAAGACACTTTCTGTTTAACAAAATGTTGGGCTTTTTTTTATGAATATCATCTTCTCTTAATTCGCTACAATGTTCTTCCATTAGCTTCACCTTCTTTTATGCCTGCAAGCATACTTTTCCAATTTGAGTTGTTTGATTTTTTAGGTCTTTAAAAATCCTCATTGGTTTGAGGTGAACCGCTACTGTGGAAAAATAGACATAAAACCGTAAAGAAATATAAAAAATAAATACAGATTTAATAGCACGTAAGTCGAGCCCGCCTTACGTCTGCCGTCTCTTTTCATATCCTCTCATCTCCTTTGTACTTTCTCGCTCCTCTATCTCTCTCTGGGGTTTTACATGAGGGCAAATTGGAGTGCAGAATTATGCTTTGGTCTGGTTCTCTCCAGTGACAAGTCAAGACAGTTATCCTTAATGCTTGGCAACATAATTAGACAAGTGAACAAGAAAAGAGAGCAGAGGTCTCAGTGGATCAAAATGAGAGAAAGAGAGTGAGAAAGAGTGCTGCCTATTAGTGTAAAAATATGAATGTGTTGTGAGGCCATTTTAACATCTCCTCCATTCACTCTCTCGCTCCCTGAATGCTCATCTCTTTGCGGTTCCCCAGCTCCTGAAGTGGTGGCTCGTCACCGATATGGTCGTCCTGTGGACTGCTGGGCTGTGGGTGTCATAATGTTCATACTGTGAGTATCCATCTTCGAAACTATAATTCAAAGAGCAGGATAATACAAACTGCATCTCAGCTGTGGCTCGATAATTACTTTGTTTTATGATTTATAACAGTCTTGCAGGAGTTATTTGCAATGCTGGAAAAGCATTCTTTGTTATATACCTTTTTTTTTTTTTTACAGATTATCAGGTAACCCTCCTTTCTATGATGAGACAGAAGAGGAGAACACAGATCTACATAATCGCATCATCTTCTGTCGAATTGTTGCTGGTGACTTTGAGTTTGATTCACCCTACTGGGATGACATTTCACCCGCAGGTACATAGCCTCACCACAACATGTAAACAATCATCACAGGCGTAAAGAAGTAGAAGTGTTAGCAGGCAGAGAAATCCACAATTCACAGATCAGTCATAACATTATAACACCTGCCTGCTTTAGTGATGGTTCCCTTTTTTAGAATAATGTCTTCCGACACGTATGCAGCCTTGCTGCAGTTGCTCCTGCTTCTGATTCTTGCCGCCAAAATTACTCTGCAATGCACTGTTGGTTTCTTTCTATCAGAACCAGCATTAACTTGTTAATAAATTTGTGCAAGCTTCTCTGTGGGACTGGACAGCTTGGGTTGGCTCCACACTCATCAGTGAGCCTTGACCCTCTCGCCGGTTCATTGGTTGTCCGTCCTTAGACCACCTTGGTAGGTACTAACCACTGGAAACACCCAAAAAGACTGCTGTTCTGGAACCATCACAATTGGTCTGAAGTTGCTTAGATACCCTTGCCCATTTTCGTGCCCATTCCCTACCTTCAACACATCAACCTCAAGGACATAATGTCTACTGGCTGCCTAATAACTCTAACCCATAACACTTGCAATTGTAAGTAGATAATCGTGTTATTTAAGCAGCAGTTATGAAGGTCTTTAATGCAGTACCTCGAAAAAAATATATATAATATCTCACCTTTCACAACCAGATGGTAAATCATCATACATGATTTATTACTCGCATTGGGCCTCATTCAACAATAACTTGGTAAGAAATCATTTTAAATACATTCTTTAGAAGTTTACTGAGAGAAAACATATTTCAGATTCATGAAGCCTTCTTAAACTGCCAAATTGTTTTCACCTGGGTTCTTAACTTGGTGAATCCCATTCTGCACTTAAGCTTCTAGCTCGTGCCTGAGATCCTAATTAGCATTTTCTCGTGATAATGGGGTCTGTATCTCGTAGTAACGAGATAATTGTCTGAATGATTTTTTTTTTTTGGTGAATGCAATGCGCTTCCGTAAATCTGGACTCCAGGCGTAGAAAAATATTGAGAGTGGTTAAGGGGAGATATTGCTGCAGGATGTGGACAGCTTATCTAGTAGGGTCAGTAGTGGATATAAAATTATACATACAAGAGGCTTTATCTGGAAGGGGGCACACAACAAAAGAAGAAGAAGTAGCGCACCGTTCAAGACAGCATTTTGACGCTGGTCAAAACCTCTGACCCACTTCAAGAAAACAAGGATAATATGAAAAAAATAAAAGTTACACACTGAAACCTTTTATTTTTGAAGTAATGCCTCTTTGACTATTTGTAAGCTGAATAAGTCTATTTTAAATCCTAATTACAACCAATCAGTTATTTGCTGTCGAACTTGAACAGCAAGTCCGTTGTATGGCGTTCATTTATTTTATAATATCTTAATGCTTGGTAAAATAAGGGTCATTATAAATTAAAAAATATTTATTGTAATTTCAATCCTGTATGTTACAACAGTATAATTGAAGGAAACACGATAACTGATTGTTTTTCATAAAAACGGCATCGGTTCATAAGAGTGGTCCTGAGTGTTCGTAGATTCTGTTGTCGCCTAAGAACAAATCCAAATTAGGAACACATTGTTGATTGCCAGAATCTTCGTAAAAACTGCGAAAGTGGGGTTTAAGAAAAAGTTTGGTGAATGAGGCTTATTATCCTTAAATTTTTAGCACTGACAAAGCCGCTGAAAGGAACCGTTTGTCTTCATTGTTTCTCTCTCAGCCAAGGAGCTTGTCTGTCGACTGATGGAGGTGGACCAGATGCTGAGAATCACTGCGCAGGATGCACTTTGGCATGAATGGTAATTGAGCGCTCATTGCCACAAGAGTATGAATAATTTTGCCCACTTCCACAAGGTTGGCACTCACTATTTGTATTGTCTGTCACCTGCACCAGGATTGCAGGAAATGGTGCATCAGAGAAGAACTTAAAGGACGGCGTTTGTGCCCAGTTTGAGAAGAACTTTGCAAAGGCCAAATGGAGGGTATGAAATCCCTTAAACTCTCTTGCTGTAGCAGTAATATTGGTGATAAAAAAGCTAAGTATGCTGCAGAGGAAAATTCCTGTAAGTAGTAATAGGATGAAGGATGGAACCGACAACAAAAGGGACTACAGCAGGAAACAAAACAAAGTTTATTAGTAATGACGATCGTACACTGAGGTATGGTTTAAATTTGTAAATGTAATGATGATTGTCATGAGGATATCCTGGAGGTGTAGGTAAAGAAGACCAAGAGGAAAATCGAGACGGGGCTGCCAAACTAACAGCATAGTAACAGTTATAAACCTTTTTCTCTCTTTCCCCATGTTGTTCCAAGGAGTTGAAGGTATAGTGTCTCATTAAAATCACGAGGAAATTCCAAGGCACTTTCATTTAACAACAGCTTAAAGGCCTTTATTGTCATGGCATGGCCATCCGGATCTATCAAATACAACGGCAATGTGTTTTGGCTTGAAACCTTCATCCGGTAGTAAAAGATGTTTCATGTATGACTTTTTATGGTGGTGATAACCAATGGAAATATTCCACCTGCAATGACCATGGCCTGGCAATAAAGGCATTGTAGCTGTTGGTAAAGGAGAGTGCCTTGGAACTTCTTTGTGGTTTTTGTGTCTATATATATCCCTATCCAAACAGCACCTCCAACAAAAGTGAAGCATTTTTGAGTCCAGGAAGCGCTTCTATATTTTAATGTTTTTTATTGTGTTTGACTATTAGGGAGCAGCTGGAAGGACTGAGCATGGTAGAACGTCACCTTCAGTCAGGCCTGATTCAATAAGAAAATATCTTTCTAGTGGCTGAATAGCAAATTGAACAGATGTTTCAATCTGCAAAGCAGTATATGATGAGTATAATAATAAATAAAAATTCAAAGACACTTCCAATGAAACCTCAAATATCCTTGAGATATATTGATCATGCTTGGACTGGTGAAACTCTGCCTATGAACTCTGTTCCTGTCCCTCTACCTTTACTAGAATAGAGTCATCCAGTCTGCCACACTTTACTTTGTTGGACTAGACCCAGATGTTCAAAGTGGCCTGCTCTGCTCCTTTCTTACTCCTCATCTGCACAAGTCTATGAAACCAGATTGATAAAAACAAGATTAAGATGTGCAACAGGAGGGACGGTTTGCTCATTGTTTGTCTAGTTTTATATATGTGTGGATAAGGAGCGGGAGAAATGGAAAGGATCTAAAGATATTGGCCACTGTTGACTGTTTAAAAACAGTATTGGGCCCCCTGTCATCCCTATACGTGAATCCCTCATCGTGCCATACTGTTCCTCGTTTTACATTGAAGTCATATGGAACCTTTTTAGAAGCTGTTTAATAAAACAAAATTATATTCATTGATATTTCTTTGTTGAAATGGCTTTTCATTCCAGAGAATCGATTCCCTAGTTTCTAAGCAATTTCTAAGCAAATCATTTCCCTAGTTACTTGGGTTTTGCAGAATGAAACGAGTCAGATATGTGAAAAAATTAAGATTTACACTCATCTTCTCAACTTTTCTTGTTCAGAAGTAATGAAGGTGTAACCTTGGGAAAATGTGCTTGAGATTGACTTAAACCGGGGTATAATATTTTTCAGTCCCCTGTAAGTAAACAATGTGCACTAATCTTTCTGCGCTGTTAACATCTCATAAATCATATCTCAATATGATGAGCTTAACTCATGGTGGCTTGATAGGCTTTTGTTCAAATGCTTGTCTCCAAAACGTTATGCTTTTCCATAGTCAATCAATATTAATGAATAATGCAACATGCTGTTAACACTATAATCACTATCCTTCTCTCCTTTTTCTTGCATTTGTTTTGCAGAAAGCAATACGTGTCACCACTTTCATGCAGCGCTTGAAGAATTCAGAAGGACTAATTGACAGTTCAGTTGAGATTCAGCCTAGAGAAGAGACACAAGATGGTGAAGGGGGTGTTTCCCATGGGACAAGTGATGAGGGAGACCAAGGGATGAGAAATGAAGGGGTGACATCAAGTAGTGTGTCGTTAGAGGTTACTGTTGAAAATACACAGCCAGGTAGTGACCAGGATGACAGTACGGTTAAGGTTGGGGAAAAACAGAATGAGATAACAATGAATTTAGGTCCGTCTGTAGGAACATCCCCATCAGATAAGCAAGAGCCTCTCTGTCAGCAAAGTCAATCAAATGTAGACCCCAAACTCACACAGGAGCAGTCTGATACGTTTGGTGCCGAAAAAGCCCCAGGTGATGAAATCAGGAAAGGAACTACTATTTTGAGTGAAAATAAGGTTGTTCCGGAATTCAAATTGTCCCCTGTGACGATTTTAGACCCCACCAAGCTCTCAGACAGTTCTTCAGGCCCTTACGTTGACAGACAGCATTCCTCCTCCTCCCCTGATCCCTGCAGCAAACATAAGATGGCTGCGACACTTCATGGTCCTCCATCTACAGGCTCAACTGCTGCTACAATCTCACCAGAGAAAAGGCAGGGGCAGAAGGATGAATTTGGCAGAAGTTGGTGTCAGACACAATTACCAGAGGCAGTAGCAGAGAGGTCGATAGCAGTGTCAGTCACTCCATCGATAAGTCCTGGAATTGGGGTGGATGCAGGACTTGGGGTAAGGTTAAGGGGTGATGGAAGCCCTGCAGGTAGAAGGGAGAGGGATGGCAAGAGAACTGACCGACACAGTGCTGAGTTTAGTATAGCAAGGGTAGGTCCTGCGACAGGACAGGGTTGTTATGCAGTAGGCAGCTCAGCTAGTTTGGGCCGTCATGCTCCACCATACAGCCCAGATGTTGGAAGTGTCGGGATAGGGATAGCAGGGAGCTATGCAAGCCCATACAGTTCCCTCTATACAAGTGGAGGAGGGCTAGGGATGTATGGGACTGGACTACAGCATGCAAGAGGAGGAAGCAGCACCACAAGTGACTGGCAAATGGACAGCGTGATCGAGCAGATAGAAAAGCAAATGGTTGCCGTGTTGGAGAAAATTGAGGGAGACATGCCCTCACTGCTAGAGCAAATCAGTGACTGCCCCGCTGAACCACATCGTGCTCGGAGCGCACAAGCCTCTCCCGCCACCACCCGTGCACGCTCCTCACACCCATCACCTGCAACCATGGCCACCCCTCCACCTCTTCCAACCTCTCCTAGACCTGCGCTACCATCTCTCCCTCGCCTGAGTATTCCTCCACCTTCCTATCCCCCACCTTCCCCGCCCACACAATCCCCACCCCAAGCAGAGGCAGAACAAGAAGACAGGGAAGGACAGAGGGATTCTTCTCTAACCAGACTGTCCCCCAGAGCTGGGATGGGCAGGGGGCTATGAAGCAGGCATGAATGATGCTAAACACAAAACTGGGAACATTGGCATTATAGAAAGGTCTGACACTGCAAGACCCAGAAGTACCATCAACTCGCTATTTAGACTAAAAGTTACATAGCAGTGTGTTAGCACTTTGAAATTTGATCCAAATGTAAAGTGCATTATAAATTAAATGTATTACTATTATTATTATTATTGTTTGGTTTGGGAGCGATTTCAAAATGAAAATGCTAACATAGAAAACATTTACCATGGTTTTCAAATAATCTCATGGCTAGAGTGTAAGAGGAAGAAGTACATTGTATCTCTCTTTATTAAAGCTTCAACAAAAAATATTTCCAACATGGCTTGCATCTCAAATCCTGAATATTTGCATGAATGCTCACCATACAACCTCTTCATAACAAGGAATCCATGCAGCACGGCTTGCAAACTATGAATTTACATTAACAGGAATATTGTTTTAAAAATAAGCTATAAGTGAGAGTTAATAGCTTGCAAACATAATTCCTTGCAAACTGTAAATACATACAAAAGTATGGGTTCGTAATTGTTGTTCTACTCACATATTTTATACTTCCTCATATCCAAACTGACATTTACTTCTTTCCAGGTTACTTTATATTATGTTATATAAATTCTGATGACAGGTTTGTCCATAGCAATGTAAAAAAAAAAGTGTATTCAACCATGACGATAATATTTGCCAAAATATCATGAGTGCATAAAAGCATTTGATTCCATTACTTTTTGTTCCCTCTTATTTATTAAACTTATTAAATTCATTCTACTGAGGTTTATGAGCTTGCAGTTGTCCAGATGTATGTGAAACTATTCAAACCTTTTCACTGACTGCAGGGGATTGAGATTAGTTTAACTGTAAAGTGTATTGAAACTCTTTGTTTTCCTCCACACCTGCTGTCAAGTTGAAAAACAAAAATCTAGAGATGCCAGATATTGTATAAATGCCCTGCACTTGCACACATGGCGTGTGTATGTACAGACTCAAGAGCATATTTCCTCGTTCAATACCTGTGCTCTCCTAAAATTCTGTCCAAAAATGTTGTTTTGATTGTCCTTCAGTTTTGTCAACACATTCTCTTGATAGAGACTTGGATAAATCTGTCTATATTTGATCTTTTTGTGTATGAGAGAAATCTTATTTTCCTTCTACTTTTGGAACTATGTAATACCAGGCTCTGTGCTTTTCTCCTGAACAAGTTTAAACACTCACCATTTGGTTCCTGGATGAACTGTGATGTTTACAAATGTGTAGATTCTCATTCACCCAGGTCACGCTAATCCATGTGGGTTGAATCCAAAGCAACTGGACTTCTGTTTTGGCTTGAAGACGTTTCACCTCTCATCAAAGAGAGGAGAAGATGTTTACACATTTTTCAAAACAAAAAGAGAAATAGGTAGTAGTAATTTCTTTAATTGTTTATTTTCTTTATTTGCTGAAGATCTGACTTGACCCCGCAATTGGCATCTTCATTCTTGAAATAATAACTGGTTTCTCGTTGAAATGTCGTATTATCGCGTCATGCCTACACGTAATATCAGGCCCGACGTGATCTCTGGACCAGTTTATTATTGTGACGACGCGGGGGTGGGAAATTTATTTGTGGTTTTGAAAGGTTATATACGTTGAACCCATGTCACAAGGTACAACTATATGCGTGCAGTCTCTGTATGATATGTTTGGATATTTACAGAGGAATGATAAAGTCTACTTGTGATCATTAATCTGATTCACATTACGGTGAACCCTCCGAAAAGGAATCATGGTAGCGCTTGCATCGTGCACATGTTACTGCTCTGCTATGAACTGAAATAGACACTTTTATTTGACATCACATTTCCCATAATTCTCACATCCGGGCCGCCATTGCCGAGGTTAACAGAAGCGAGCAGTAGCTGAAATATAAATTGTTAGTAAGAACGATGGCATGTTTCAGTCAACCAAACTTCTGAAATTACGCTACCTGGACGCCCTAGAGTCGGAAATACCGCACCCCACGAGACGGAGAAAGGAGTGTAGACATGTGTGGATGGTCCGAAGTCAGATTTCATTGCATCATTAATTACTTTATTACAAAAAAAAGCGCTCAAAATCGGTTTATCATTACCACTTACAATGTATCAAGGTTTTGACAGCCTACAATTGATTTGTGTCCGGCTGAGTGAAGAACGTTGTGCAGTTTTGTCCAGGGACTACTCACCACGTAGATTGAATGAGTGTCTCCTATTAGTATGATTTTAACAGTCCTGTTTTTCCATTGTACTTTAGTGTTCACAATAATGTTTTGTGTGCAACATGATATTTGTTTGTAGAAATAAATCTATATTATTTCTGGTGAAATTTGTCATAGCACTTCCATTATTAACTATTCCTTTGTTTCATCAAGAAATATTTTGTCACCCTTTGAAAATAACAAAAGATTAGAATTTGAACTGCTATTAATATCCCTTTTGACCGGAATCCGAGAATCCTTTGATCCTATATGGATTGTTTATATATTTATGGTTTACTTTTTATAAAATGGCAAGCACAAAATAAGAAAAGAAATTCTCATAAAATATGAATCAGTTGTAATCACAGTATTATATTAGTAGCAGATGTATTATAGAGTTTAACACCTACAGTCATTACTTGTAATGGTCAATACTAGTCTCAACTAAGTAAAGATAATAAATATAGAGTTGTGTTAAATACCTATAACTAAGAGCATTATTAATTCTATTAATCGATGGTTTTCAACACCCGTTAACAACAGGTTAGTGGTGAATTTATAAAAGTGTGTTCTCTCAAGGGTTAACACCATCAGTGACATCTTATACTGCCTCAAAATGCAGTTGCAATACAACTGCAGAGGATCTAACATATTCTCTATTTGAATCTTTGAGTTGATTTGTCTTCGATTTATCACATAATTTTATTCCCATACACTACGCATTATCACGGTTAATTTGAACGTAAGGTAATGACAATTCTTAACAACTTATTTAACTGTCGTATTTGGACCATTCATCTCCTTCAGCTACATATTTCATAGGTAAAGGTACACCTCTGCGGAGTTGGTTGTAACACTATTGATTCCCATTCTAACGATTACGTCCAATATTAAACATTATGTGAACCACATATAGTATAGAGTATAAATTACACTTTTAGAGGGGGCTTGGGGTCAACTGCTTAACACTTAAATTTAAACATTGTAGTTTCTGTTGTATGGTAAAGTTTTGTGGCATTGTCAAAAACACTAACGAAAATACATATAAGCAGTTTTCATTATTGTGTTTCAGATTTGTTAGTGGAGGTGTCAAAATAATCATAGTAGGTATCATCATAGTCATATCATAATAATTCATGAAATTATATTTGCCCTATGTTCTTTTTGTAGCCGGGGTACATTTTACTTGTTACTTTTTTACAGACTGCAAACAAACAAAAGCGAAAAAACTGAATTCACATACATATTTAATTATTTCAATCACATTGTTGGTACAGGTTCCCATTTGCATTGTCATACAATCATGTCATGTCAATATACATGTCATGTCAATATACATGTACTCTAATATCTTTTTTTGTAGGTGAGATCCCAATGAGCAAACAATACGTGAAAAGCTGAATTTTAACAAAGTTTAAATCCTAACGCTAGTTATGCAATAACATTACAATACAGTGGAAATGGCTCAAACGGCATCAAATCATTCACTCTAAGACTAGCATTCCACTAATCAATACATTTTAAGACACTTCCTTTGTTTTGTCTTCTTTATTTGTGATCATTGAAAGTAAAACAAGACTTAAGGACATGTTATTATATCTGGCTGGCTAATTTTTAAAACCAAACCAAATGACCCAATGAGTTAGCAATAGCTATAGCTAACTCATGGGTTTAGCAATTGATGGACGAAATATTCTGATACTTTACATCAGTAAAAGTACTAACAACATGTATAACCACTTTTTTTGAATCACTTACATGATTAAAAAAAAGTAAAACTACTAATGGTCCATTAAAATGGTCTCTCTCAGTGTTACCCTGATATAAAAACAATGTCCAGTATTACAATTTTGCACAGAATCTGCAGTAGTCATATTGAAACGTATATTTCACAGATGACAAATGCCATACAAAATGTTTACTGCACCCATAGTGAAGATATTGCACACTTGGAGATGCATGGTTTTCACTTGACGATAAGGTTTTAATCTGAAAAGTAAGTAATCTAAATAAATACGGCTGCCAGAAAAATGTCCTCGAGTGGAAAAACTGCAGTAGACTGCAGGACCGACTTGGCCAGTATTCCTTTGATGATTGCTCATCCTTTGTTTACTTGACCACGTCGAGGGACGCACTTGCTTTTCTTGTAATGTCAACTCACTAGGTGGGTATATTAGCCGCTAATCCTGTGCACTACCTGGGGTCCAGAAAGCCCCCGAGCAGTATCGAGACCATCAGTTGTGAACCACATAAAGGTTAATTCCAGAGTTGTATCGTTGGTTGTCTTTATATCTCGGTGGACTTGGACTCCGTTACTTTTCACCAACCAATAATCATTGTACGATGGCAATCTACCAAACTCGTCGGTAAACACTTGGATTCACTCGCACATGGTGTCCTCCCTATCGGAAACACTCTGTTCAACGTAACAGCGCGGTTCGGTTGTGTCCGCCCCTCTTTCGACGCCACGCTAAAAGTCGTCTTTTTTGTCTCACTTCCGCCCCTTATAAGACGTCACGGGAAAGGGGTTTGTAGAATGAGGGGAGAAACGGTTTGGGAACGGCCGGACAGGCAATCATCCAGCGGAAAAACTCACAGAGCCCGCCAGTCTGACACACTTTTCAGTTTGCAGTCCGCGGCAGTGCTGAATTGCCACGTTATCCGTTAGGTTTCCTGCTTATATACGAGCCGATTTAATACACCAGACCAGGCCGAGTAATATCGGATGTGGTAAGTTGTGTTCTGCACGCTTGTGTAAGCTCCCTTCTTGACAATGTTGGCCATGGCTAGCTAGTTAGCTTTGATAGCGGTTCAAGTGGGGAAAGTCGCTGGGTGGCTAGATAGCTGAAAAGCTAGCGCACATAAGCTAACAACTACGCAGTCGTTTGAGGTGCATTGGTACTAGTGTGTCAACGTGAGTTGCCAACGGAAGACTCAACCATATCAGCTATACGCTTCGAATAACAATTGCATACAAGCCACCACCACAGCGAAGCCCGTGGAATTGACATTTACACGTGTAAGCACGAGTGTCGTTAATTGACATTCTCCGATAAATAACGCTAACGGCAAATTGAAGGCTAGTGGCTACAAACATTACATTGACGTAACGTTAAGACAGACTCTTTGATAATTCCATCATGACACACTTTCTAAAATGTACCACTTATGTTTCATTTCAATTGATTTTATGTTTTTGTTAACGTTACAGTAGCACCACAATGTTGTTACCACAGCAACGCAATATCGACTAGTGTCTTCTCTTGGATTGTCAAGCAAAGAGACTGTTGAAGTGATATGGTCTTTCTGGGTTTCATCTTTGGTATATTTGGAAATTACATGTTTATCATCCCTCAACAAAAAGAGATGTGAATGGGGGGGCTCTTCCCTACATGTGTACCCGAGATTATGCGGCCCACTCTTTTCTGGGGCCTTTGTCATTTGCCAGGCACCCCCTCCCCCAATATTCTTCGTCTGCAAGAAACGCTCACCCCTAACCTCAATGTGACCGAGGGTCCAACCTCCCATCATCGATACACCTATCATGCAGCTTACTTAACGTTGTCCCCATTGCCATGGCAGCAGCAGAGTCGAGCAGTGATGTTTAGTTGAACTCTGGAAAAGTGTTTGTTTGGAGCCACAATAAAGAGAGAGGGGTTGCAGTAGGGAAATATACCGATGTCCATAACGAGCCTAGTTTTCGCAAAAACAACAATGATCCAAATAGGCTTTTGTTGATTTCGTTTATTACGAACACTAAACACTAAAATATTATGTGGGCTTGTAATTTTACTGTCAAATGTGTTCTGTGAGTTTAGAATAACCAAAGCAGTTCCTGCACGCATTAGTGGAAGCCCTGCAGTTCATTGTACAGCGATGTACACCGCATGCTGCTCCCGCTAGCGGGGGCAGGACAAACACGCTTTGGCTTCGGCTCAGCAACCAATGAGATGAGCGCTTGACTGTGTTGCAGGCTCGCGACGGCCCCTTTCTCTTGACTCCTTGTGCCCATGCGTCACAGCTCTCCGCCCCTTCTCCCCTTCTGCCATTTTGGTTTTGTTCCCGTCTGCAGTCGCAAATCCAGCAACCATTCTAGAGGCTCTCGGCAAAGGCATAGTGACTCGACAATACAGTGGAGACTACCATAATCCCGCATTGCGACTATTTTATTTATATCAATTATCTAATTTGTTACGTATATATCAGACGGTGTGTGAGAGGAGCGGGTTTGCGTTGGAAAGTGACCGAGAAGGATTATTGGTAAGAAAACAGATCAATGAAGCACGATTGCAAAGGCTAGTTTTTTATTCGTTAAAGGGTTCATGTTAAGAGTTAGTGTTTAACGGTTGTGTAATTGTTGAGTATAAACTCTCACCTAATGTAGAGATTTGAGAGCTAGTTGTCAAATTTAACATATAACTATGTCTGTAGCGAACGTACAGCAACATAGCTGCAGCGGCTAGGTGTTAAAGTTGTGCTCCGCACTGGGTGTACAACAGGCCCAGGCCGAGCCGCCAGACGATTGGACGACAGCCACCATCTAACTTATTCATGTTCAATCTCTTTGTACCTGCCAGATCGCTTAAGCGGTTAGTGGCAGTTAACCTAATGAATTGCTTTCCTTTTGGTGTTATGGGGATAACGTATTAAACGTATACACGCCAGAAGTTTGGTTTTGTTCGATGTAAGGTTGTGTTTGATGTTGGAATGAGCTACAACGGCACGGCGTGACACGGCTTTGCTGCATCATGCCGGATGCTTTCTATTTCGACGAACAGCGACAGTTCAGGTTACACTAACTGTAAATTAATCTTTAGACTATAACTATTTCAAGGTCTTATATTGATTATAAACGCAATTGAGCGGTCAAAATTGACTAAGTGCGCAGGTAATCCAATAGCAGTGAATGCGGATATGTGACTGATTTTATTTGTCGTGGGGTGAGAATGTGTTTGAGATTCTGCGGCTCTTCCGGTAGTGACAGGGTTGGTCCAGTGAATCCATTAATTAGATGACTTTATTTTCATATATACCCATGATCAATTAAATTATTACCACTGACAAGCTGGAACATATTAAGCAGCAAGTGAATTTTCTTACCTGAAAGTTGTTCTGTTGGATTTAACAAATATTAGTAAGCATTAGGATCTAATTGAGTTTTGACAAGGGCCGAATTGCAATGGCTAAATTACTGGGTTTTAGCATATCCAGAACTACGGGACTAGTGGGATGTTCCCAGTCTGCTGTGTTTTGTACCTACCAAGAGTGGTTTAACACAGGATAACTAGCATCTGGGTCATATCCCATAATACCTTATCCCTCAGAAGAGCTACTGTAGCAGAAATTGTTGAAAAGGCTATAAATTGTCTTAATAGAAAGGTGTCAGGTTACACAGTGCACCACAGAGCTATTGCTGTGGCATAAGAAAAGCTTACAAAGTTTTATAGTGTTATAAATAATTGGTGAAATTTCATTTTTAATGTATGTAGACAAAAAAAATCACTTTAAAGTCACAGGTATGATTAAATAAAGACTCAAACAATATCAGGCATGTGGTTTTAATGTTATGACTGACAGGTTTAAATTTAATTTTTAATATATGTCAAGCCCTCCTTTAAAGTGCTTTTTTTGTTTTACCATGTGAAAACCACTATGATATCTTGCACAGTGGACAAGTTCTCACGATTCAGTTCTTTTTCTTGAAGCGATGTTGGCTGTCTTTACGAACCAATACAATAAACGATAGAAGTACATAAACAAGTCGGCAGTGACTGAGCAGAAAAGAACTGATAATGCTGCTATTTACATCTCGTCCCTGGCAGTTAGTTTTTCTAACAGATTCATGTTTGGCCTGCAGCCAGGTCAGCTTCTCCCTAGATCCAGAAATCCTTTTCAGTGAAGTTGTTCCCGTAGTATTCAGCTTGGGTACCCATCCTGTTGGAACCTTGCCATTGAATTGTTTATTTTTAACTGAATTAATTTGTCTTTGTGAAATGCAAGCATTTACCAACTGTGTTGCCTCTTAGTGCCTGATGTTACTTTGTTGTAAAATGCATAATTTGAAAGGACTCAATAATGGGGATCATCAGCTTTTCTGTGACAAACAAATATCTCCTTCTGGCTAGTAACTACAAAATCACTTGGTCAGGCATGTCTTTAACACAATATTTTGTGTGTATTTAGTGTTACAACCAATTTTCTTTCTTGCCTTCTTATCTTGTGGAGAGTTGAATATACACAGTACTGAGCAGCTTTTATTAGAAAGATTGCAAGTGAAAAGTATGTGGTGAAGTTTAATTGAACATTTTGGTTATCTGGAAACAGGACTGGAGTTGTTACCAAATAAAATACTACTTAGAGAAATTAGAGATTTGATAGAAATGTTTTATTGCAGAAAAATCTACTAAGTCCATATTATGCATTGTAAATAAGCTTTTATACATTTGTAAACTGAAATTATTTAATGATACAAACTGAATTGTTGTCCTTAGTATAATATGTCTTTGTTCATGCATAGATGTCAAGCTCGCCGCTGTCCAAGAAGCGTCGCTTGTCAGGAACGGAGACGAAGACGGGATCCCACTGCTCCTCCTCTAACTCTGTCAGAACTGATCTTTCCCATACACCTGCCAACGTAAGCACCAACAGATGAACTTTATACCATTTAATAAAGTTGCTGCGAAAGATTGCAACCACTGTTGTTCCTTCTCAGGGCATGGCTAAGAATGGCAATGATGCCGAGATCGATGAAGGCCTGTACTCCAGGCAACTGTAAGTCTTATACTGAAAATTTTATCCCCATAGTTTTTCATTATTTGCCAGTGTTTTTTTGTTTTTTTTAATCAAGTAGGTTTTTTGTTGATGGTATTTTGTCTCTATTTAGTTATGTGTTGGGCCATGACGCCATGAAGCGCATGCAGAATTCCAATGTCCTCATCTCGGGCATGAGAGGTCTGGGAGTGGAGATAGCAAAGAATGTAATTCTTGGAGGCGTCAAAAGTGTCACTGTGCACGACCAAGGAGTTGCAGAATGGAGAGACCTCTCCTCTCAGGTATGTGGGTTCATTTACGAACAGATTTACTACTAAGGTACATTATATATTTCAGTCTTATAGACAATTTCTTATTTAGCCATTCTATTCTGAAAGTTAATTTTATGTTCCATAGGTTACAAGGCAAAATCCAAACTACAGCATGGTTCTCTATTATGACTTACTGTTCTATTGTTGTTGCCACCAAAAAGGGGAACTGCGGACCACCCCCACCCAGCTAAACATGTGCTGACCCAGATTAAGCAGTCTGTGGTCTCTGCTGGGATCATAATTGTAGTAGACCTAAAGCCTATTATACGACATCCTTGCAGCGAAGTGATGTTTAGGACTATTTGTCTTAGACGGAACACTTCTGGGTTATTTTACTAACATTGAAAAGAACCTGGAAGTTGATTGCTCTAGCGTAAATTCAGGAGCCTCAGCAAAAACTTAAATCCATGACCTCACAGATGTATATTATTTTAAATAAGAGCAATATTTCAATTCTAACAAGGGCTGCAGAGTCTAAGTTTGCAGTCAAACATTTCTATGACAAACAGACTACGTTACTCTGAACAGACATCACCCTCAACTGTACAGCACCCTGATACCAGACATGGTCTATATTATTCCCCTTATTGACAAATTTGGTACATTTCTACTATTGCTTTTTTAAAATATTCTTTCTTATCTGTTTTAATTTGATTAGTTTTACCTTCGAGAGGAGGATCTGGGGAAGAACAGAGCAGAAGTGAGTCAGCCCCGTTTGGCAGAACTCAACCACTATGTCCCTGTTACAGCCTTCACCAGTGCCCTCAGTGAAGACTACCTGACCAAGTTCCAGGTATGACTGGTAGAAAATGGTGCCCCACTGATTGAGCACTCAGAAAGAGAGGATTTGTTGTTGCTTAATGTGTCCTTATTTGGCCATAGGTGGTAGTGTTGTCAAACTCCAGTATGGATGAGCAGCAACACATGGGGGAGCTCTGCCACAACAAAGGAATAAAACTGATCATTGCAGACACACGTGGTCTGTTTGGGTAAGACTTTAATCCTACGAATATTGTAAAACGGGTGGTAATTTAATTGTTCGTTTTGAGATACAAGTATCAAAATTGAAAAACCAGACATTGAAAAACAAACTGATATAGTCTTAATTGTTTTCATACGTTCTGTTTTGCAGGCAGCTTTTCTGTGACTTTGGGGAGGAGATGATTGTGTATGACACCAGTGGAGAACAGCCCCTGACTGCCATGATTTCCATGATCACCAAGGTTAGTCTTGTACCTGACTTGACTTGTTCGTCAAAACGCATTAAGATTATTATTTTTTTAAGTAATGCAGATTTTTCACAATTGGTTTCTTTAGGACAATCCAGGGGTTGTGACATGCCTGGATGAGGCTCGTCATGGTTTTGAGAGTGGCGACTATGTCACCTTCACAGAAGTTCAGGGAATGAAGGAGCTCAATGGCTGCAAGCCAGTGGAAATTAAAGTCCTTGGTAAGCCTTTTTTTCTTTTTAGGAAATGCAAGATTTTGTCAGTCTGGTTATGATTTTAAAATAGACATAATTTCCTTGTCAAGGTCCCTACACCTTCAGCATCTGTGACACAGCAGGCTATACAGATTATGTGAGAGGAGGAATTGTAGCCCAGGTCAAGATGCCCAAGAAGATTGCTTTTGTAAGTGTCTTATATTTTGGTATAGATTTATGAAAACCTACATTGATTTTTTTGGTTGTCATTAAAAGATGGAATTTCTGACCCTTATTTTCACATTATGGGACCACACTGGCTCTAGAGGATAAATAATACCACTGACAAGAGGAGAAATAATAATAATTGTATCACTTTCTTTCATGTCAGAAATCAATCTCTTCCTCCATGGCTGAGCCAGAGTTTATAATGACAGACTTTGCTAAATTTGATCGCCCTGGACAACTACATTTAGGCTTCCAGGCTATCCACGCCTTCCATAAGAAACACGAACGCCTCCCTGCACCTTGGAACCAGGTATTGCTCACTCAAAGCTGTAAATACCATAATCCTTTTACATAATGATAATAACTATTGCTTTTAAGTCATATGCTATTTATAAACTTGAGTACTTTTGGTTCTTTGAAATAACATGACTTAATTTAGCCTGTCATTGCTTACAGTAATCCTGAAAATCACTGCTCAATTACCCATGAATAATTGTACATTTGTGCACGGCAAATTATTCACTGAATTAGAACGTCAGTTTTATTCTTCATCTTGCAACTTGCTGATTCATACTGTGCTGTTATGTTCCAGGCTGATGGTGATGAGTTCCTGACTTTGGCTGAAGAGATTAACTCTGCCCAGGCAGGGTCTGCCAAAGTGGAGCAGTTGGATGAGGCACTTATAAAAAAGTTGTCATATGTTACTTCTGGTGACCTTGCCCCTGTCAATGCCTTTATCGGAGGTCTGGCTGCGCAAGAAGTGATGAAGGTCAGTGGTGCACTGTTAGAAAACTGCGGTGAATTTAGGCTTACTCTTTTTTAGGCAATTTCTCTTTCTGCGGTGATTAGGAACATATAAGCGGGTATTGCGGTTATTTTTAATTTATGTTGTAAGGCTTTGGCCATTTTTTATAAGATTTGCCGTTAGCTCCGGCTAGAACCTGAAGTTTTCTTATATGAGATTTATTATACCTCCAGTAAGTTCTATTTCCGCCTTGATGGCTTTTAATAGTTCGTCTGCATGCGTTCAACTCAGTGTTGATTGAACTAATTCATATTAGATCTTCTGAAACAGGATATCCCAAGTTTCTCATCTCAGGCTTGGTCAAGCTCCACCCCAGTCACCAACTCAGGAGTATGTTAAGCCCACTTCTTGAACACCCCCCAGAAATAATCCATGTCGTGGCATGTTCCTTCTGTAGCATTTTTTTATTTATTTTTTTGCCAGCTTTGCTAGAAAGTTGTCCCAAGGGTTGTGCATAAACCCATGCCTCGGGCCGTGTGGTACTTTTCAGTCTTTATTGCATTAGTGACAGCTAAGGGTAGATTATGCCCAAAAGAAATGAATGTTGCTAGCCAATTTTGCACTGCAGATTCAATATTTGGTCCATTGTCCGTCGGGATTCTGGCAAGTTTCATCTTGTCCAGGGACCACTACTGGAAGGAAGACCTCAGGGCTTCTGCCAGATTAATCATCTGTGTGTTCAACCTAGAAAGCCAGTCTCGATACACTTCGATTTCAGTTTCCAGTGTGTGCTGATGGCACGTATATTTAGGTTTGTATATGGCATCATATTAACACTTGACCACATGTCTGCCGTCGCTCAGAAATGGACAACATCTTTCAACTCATGCAGTATGCAGTCCTTAAGTGTATAAATACTTTTCAGGGAGCGCTGTTTGAAAATAGTACTTTCCATCGGGGAGAACAAATCATTTATCAAAAGCCTGTTGCATGGCTTTGAATGACTGCTTCTACGTGGTGAGCAATGGCACCATTTCCTGTACCAAATAGCAAGTGACAGTATTCGTAAGCGCTTGCCACTGGCTGCTTTCACATTGATACTTGAGTTTCCCATCTGCTGATGTAGTAGACTAGCCTCCAGCCAAGGTAGCAGGATTGGTACTGCCCAGACTTGAAACTTCTGCAGGGGGATGGGTCCTTGGATGTAACCCCAGATTCCACATATTCCCCTGCATCATGTATACTTTCTTCACTAAAATGCGTCATCAAGGTTTCAGGTCATTCCCTCGTCAGGCTCAAAACCAAGATGTTACCAAATTGGAGGTGTTACGTTTGGCTTACTGATGAGTTTCTTGGCCGTTGCTGAACTAAATTATGCCAGTTGACGGACATAGTATGGGCGTTACCATTTATCCACTTGAAGTAGGCAAATTAATTGTAACGGAGACTGTATATTATATTTTTGTCTTTAGGTCTCATTATTAAGAATTACTATAGTAGTTCTCAAACCTTGAAAGGGTTGATAATTATTACACATTCACACAAATGAAATCCCCCCCCCTAGGGGTTGTGATTAATAGACCGTTCCTCAAAAAGTATTTTTCTTTTTTCTACTTAAGATATGACTTAACCTGGTAAGAAAACAGCGAATGATAATTTCAAACCAGTAGAGATGCCCCGATTGCAAATTACTTAGCCGATCACCAATTATTCTACAGAGTCGGACCGACCGATACTGATTTGGCCAATTCTGTTTTCTTTAGGGATTTAAAACCACAATGAGTAATATATTCTAAGTGCTCTTATTTTGAAGGATTACAGTGGAAGCAATAATGGGCTGCATTGTGTCTGGATTGTGAGCTGTTGAAATTAATGTGTCCTCCTGGCCGTACGTTTCTTAAACGTGTGTGTGTGGCATGTCAAAACGGAAATAGAACTTTCTAAGCTCTGTTCTGTTCATTATGTATGTTCTCACATTATGCTGGCTACAAACTAGAGGATAAAACTTCCTATTTGCAATTCAACCAATGGATGGCTGTCTGATTGTTACGGATACTCACAGTGTTACGACACCCAACGAGGAAGTGTTCTAGATCGTTGCATCCTATCAGCCGATAGTCTTTTAACGCATGGTATCCTTTTGCCGTCCTTGTTTTGTTAGCTACTCCTTCCAAACTGGATTGACTCTCTAAAATGTGCTTTAGAAATTTGAGTTTCTATTATTATTATTACTATTACTATTACTACAAGTCACCATCTCCTCTCACTTGTCACCAAGCGAACTGGCGTCTCCCATGAGACTCATCTCACTCCAGGAAGGCAGGTAAACAAGGGGGATAACCTCTTTGATTGCGAACAGATACTCAAATTTGGGGAGGTTAAAAAGTAAAAGGCTGACAGACTGCAATAGTGACGCTTGTGGTTGGTGAATGGTAGTTTATGAAAGAATCCAAGTGCAGAATCCAAGGAATAACAGTTCATACAGAGACATAAGGTGGGTTTACATGGCCCCTCACTTCCGAATAAAAATCTGAAGACATGCCGAATTAAAAAACTTTTAAGTGGGAGAGTAAGAAATGAACTGTAGAGAAAAGTCCAAGAAAAAACGTCAGGAGCCGCAATAGACCGACACTGAAGAAATGTAAAGGCGGTGGAAACCATTGCAAATACTAAATAAATCTCAATTATTATTCAATTGGGTTCTTAGTGTTTTAGTGTATACTGCAGAGACGGATATTATTGCAATTCAAGCAATAAACATATTCTTTAAAAAGGGAACAATTTGTTGTTCATTGAATAGACCTGTCGTATTTTCTTTTTTGTATATTACTATCGCCCCTGAACAAAGCAAAGAGAGATTTAATTTCAGAAGATTACAGAGCATGCAGTATTAATCGCTGGAATACTCCATTACTAAAATTATCGATAGCTGAAGCCCTATTCATAATTGACATGAACAAATGTGGTGATATAAAAAATATTTATTGCATACGCATGAAATATCAATTATGGCACATTTTAAGCAGATATTCAGTTTGTGCTGTAATGAATTGCAGTCTGACACAGGGCTGTTCACACATGTCCATAAACAGCTGTCTACTCCCCACTGTTGGTCTTTACATTGAAAAGTTTTTCAAAGGAATATGATTTTATTGTTTCCTCAGCTTAATTTATATGTTAACATAACTTTATATGGTGGTGATTTGGTAGATAATTGTGTTAAGAAAAGTGTTGTGAAAACATTGAGTGTTATGGTTACATCGGAAATACTTCCGCGAGATTAGCAAAGCCGCACTTGCAAGAGAAATATTCCAAAGTTACCACACAGCTGAGGTGAAGCCATGCTGATTACCTGTAGTCGGTAACAAACAAGGCAGCTACAAACTTAAACCAAGTTATTTTTTTGTCCTTTTCAATAAACATTAGTTTTTTCAGTCCAGGTGTGTTTTTTAACAGAAAGCTTAATGTGGAATTATTAGCTTTTGAAGCCATCTAATGCTATTTTATAAAAACTGCAGTTTTGGGCTCCAAAAGTAGTAATACTGTTGGTGGCGTTTTGAAGTGGTGTAATTGCTGTTTGGTATTCGACGTGCTTGTACAATCACTACACCAACCTGTTCAAGTCAAATCAGTCTAAATTGTTTTCTATGAATGCATTGATTTCACAAACCTGTTTTATTTTTTTCTACCAAGGCATGTACTGGAAAATTCATGCCTATAATGCAGTGGCTGTACTTTGATGCCCTGGAGTGCCTGGCTGAAGACGAGGAAGTCCAGCTCACTGAAGAGGAGTGTGCCCCTGTAAGTATTGGGAGCTAATCTTACACATCAATGCTGAAGATGGACTTTCATGGTGCCAATGGTGTTAAACTAGTTTTCTATCTCTTTCTCCTAGAGGAACTGTCGATATGATGGACAGATTGCCGTCTTTGGCAGCAAGCTGCAGGATATGCTTGGCAAACAACGCTACTTCCTGGTTAGTTAACCATTTTAAAGTTCAACAGCACTTCTTCTGGCAACCTATTCCTAGCCTTTGAATTAAAGACGTGGGAGTTGTTTCTCAGAATACGGCTTTAGTGAAAATTTAGAGTTGAAAATTTTTATTCTTCGATTCCAGAAAGTGAAGCAAATTTAATAGTCCTTTACCATAGTAACTCCCTTCGTGAACCTAACATGCATGCAGGCAGATTTTCTACAAACAAACCCTGAACCTGAAGCAGAGCTCACTCATCCTGTTGATATGGAGGCTGAAATTTGTGTCTTAAAGATGCTGGGTTAAATACATGACACAAGGGCTACACCTAAGGACTATTTTTATAGAAGATTAATCGTTTCAATGATCGATTGATTGATTGGATCATTTTTTTCAATCCTGGTAAAGTTTAAGTAAACATAAATACTTAATTGCCCTTATTTTGCTATCAGCTTTTGAATCTAGCTTTAGGTTGTTTTAGACACATGCAAACTAAGATAAAACAAAGATTAATTCTTCTTTCCTAAATGTCTTTTAATAAACTTTACTGCTTTTATAACAGACTGTTAAACCAAAACAGGTTGCTATACCCAGTGTATTTGCTAAACTGTAATTTAGTCCTTTCATGTTGCATCACAACTGCTGATACAAAAGGTAAAAAATACATGAAAGATAAGGACACGCACACATGTAGAGATGTGCACTCTGTAGGCAGCAACACATTTTCAGCAGTAATGTGAAACATCTCCATGAGCAATGCAATGTGTATGAATTTACCGTAGAGGCACATCTTAATATAGTTATTTAGTGGTTATAATTTAGAACTAACATCATTAGCATTTCACTACATTTTAAATGTCACGTTAAACCTAACAAACGCTAAGTACATGTCCTTTAACGTTGAGCTAACTAGCTTAGCAAGACAAGTCTTTGTCGACAGAGCCAACCTGCCTCCACTTCAAATGCTCCTGCATTACTGACGTGGTCCAGGACAGGGCAGTCTTCCAAATCTTGCAGATAACATTTTTTGGCAGTGTTAAGGGAGGAATGCTCCAACACCATGGTGTTGCCATGGCGCTAAAGATTACTCCGTTTTTGTTACTAGATGTCAGAGGCGATGTACAAGGGCACTGACTAATCAACTATTAAATTCGTCAATAACTAATTTCATAATCAATTTTTGTCGATTATTCGTTGCAGCCCAAAATGATAACTAATTCCCCTTGATCTTATTCTGATTAATTTGGTAAACTTGCTCCCCTAAAGTGAAAGATCATGCTTTTATAGCATTCACGTCCTTAGTTTAGAGACATATCGTTCTTCCGTCCTGGAAGGAATATTTCCCCAAGAAGGATTAGAGACACTATGTTTGTTTCTTTGAGACTTCAGAAAATTGTATATATGCCCAAACACATGTTGCAAAACTTTGAACATCCTTCTTGTAGTGCTATGAGAGCATCACGTACACATAACACATCATATTCTACCTTTGTAGCTACTATCTTTAAAAAAATAATAAAAAATCACCCATAGAAATTATAGTTATGATGGCAATGAGCTCAAGCCGGGGTGCCGATATTCTCACATATCAGGTTTGGATTTGTCAGTAATGTAACCTGTAAGCAGCTCTACCCTTTCCAATCATTTTTCCCCAACATAGTAAGCATTATGCAAATGAGAATTCTAAATGGTTGGATGTTAAAAAGGGCCTGAAATAGAACAAACAATATAACTTGAACAGGTGTGCTCACAGGAAGGTATTGTCATTCCAGGTCGGAGCAGGTGCCATTGGCTGTGAACTGTTGAAGAATTTTGCCATGATCGGACTGGCAGCAGGGGACGGTGAGGTCATTGTGACAGACATGGACACCATTGAGAAGTCTAACCTCAATAGACAATTCCTCTTCAGACCTGCTGATGTTACGGTCTGTATCATGACTACTAATTCATGCTAGTGATGGGAAGTGGGTAGTGTTGAATATGGATTTCCTTTTCATTGTAAATAATTCCAAGTACGCTTACAAATGTGCCCTGCCATAAAGCCCAATAAGATAAATGAAGGTTCATAATTCTTAAGGATGTTGGGGGGAGGTTAAAAAAAATAGTGTTATTGTGTGCATCAGTTTATTTAATTCTGATATTAATAGTAGAGATTGAGGAAAAGATACCAACATTTTTCCCAGAACTACAATGTTTTATGTTGAATTCTTTAAATGTTTGAAGTATTTCCACGTTGCTCAATTTTCATTTTATTCGCTTCTTTAAATTTCATGCTTATTTTCAGGTCATTTGTTGTGCTGACGTCAAAAAAATGAAAAGGTTAAATAAATGTTTTTATGTGGTTGCAGAAAATGAAGAGTGACACGGCTGCTGCTGCGGTGAAGCAAATGAACCCCTCTATCAGGATCACAGGTCACCAGAATAGGGTGGGTCCTGACACAGAGAGGGTCTATGATGACGACTTCTTTGAAAGCCTCGATGGAGTGGCAAATGCACTTGACAATGTCGATGCGCGTAAGAAACCTAAACTTAAATCTTAAATCTTTGTTTTACAAAAGTGTTTCCTTACTCGAAAATGAAATGTTACTCTTTACTCTCTCTTCTGCCTTGCCTTTGTCTATCATGTAGGTTTGTACATGGATCGGAGGTGTGTTTACTACCGTAAACCCTTACTGGAGTCCGGTACTCTGGGTACTAAAGGCAATGTCCAGGTTGTGATCCCCTTCCTCACAGAGTCATACAGCTCTAGCCAAGACCCACCTGAGAAATCCATCCCCATCTGTACTCTGAAGAACTTCCCAAATGCCATTGAACATACACTGCAGGTCAGTAGGTACACTGGACTTCACTTTGGAAGCGCAGGGGGGAACTGAATAATTTAATTTATGACTATATTAAGTTCTGTTATATATGAAATGTTAGACTTATAACCTTTTTAGAATATATGGATTGAATATCCATTATTTGTGTGCTCTGGTAATGTGATGGATGGAGTAAAGAGAAGACCAAAAGGAGTTACACAGCGTCTTTGGATTTGGAGAAGGCGTGTAACAGGGTGCCAATTGTGGGTATTGCATTAGAAAGTTTATAGTGAGAGAAATATGATAAAGGTATAGAGATGCACTATTGCAGTGACAGATGGGTTTAAGATGGAGTTAAAACTGCATAAAAGACTGCTTCTGAGCCCCTTCTTGTTTGCTATGGTGATGTGAATCGGGATGCAGGCCAATCGCAGCAAAAAGGAACATAAATATCTGAACTAAAAGGAGGCCGGTGGAACGGCGAGGCTAGAAGTGGAGATGGTACAGAAGTTTCAGGTACTTGGGGTCAACTGTTCAGAGCAACGAGGTGTTGGGAAAAGAGATGAAGAAACGGGTGTGAGGGGCCATCTATGACAGAAGAGTAGCAGCAAGTTAATGAAATATTCACAAGGCAAGCGAATGAAAAGTTAGGAACTGCTGCATGCTCCTCCAGGGCACGTATAAACAGATCCTATCAGGCCCCACGCTTAAAGAGACGGGCCTCACTGGTTGTAACATTAGACAAGCTAACGAATTTGTCGGCAGTGTATTTTATGACTTGAAATGCTGCAGAATCGCTGAACTTCAGAAATAACAGGTGGTTTCTGGATGTGGCGAAAGAGGACCTAGAGCTGGTTGGTGTGCCATAAGAAGATTTAGAGGACAGGGCAAGGTGGAAACTGATGATCTGTTGGTGCGACCCCTAAAATGAACAGCTGAAAGAAGAGATGTTACATGATTAACCTGGTTTCAACAATGTTTCTTCAGTGGGCCCGTGATGAGTTTGAGGGACTATTCAAACAGCCACCTGAGAATGCAATGCAGTACCTCTCGTAAGTTACCTTCCTTGTCCGTTTCTAAGGAGTATAAAACATCTCTGGTTACTTATAAATAAAACACCCACTTTCAATATGAAAGTTATGATGCAAAACTAATCCTGTTTGGTTAAATGAAAAACAGATTAACAGTACGTAAGATGTACACATTAATTTGCAACAATTCTACAAGGTTTACGATCATTGTCCTTTTAGGGACCCAAAGTTCATGGAACGCACTCTGAAACTTCCTGGAGCTCAGCCTGAGGAGGTTCTAGATGCCGTTTATCGGAGCCTTGTCACAGACTGCCCACACAGCTGGGCTGACTGCGTGACCTGGGCACGCAACCACTGGCAGCGCCAGTACTGCAACAACATCCGCCAGCTACTGCACAACTTCCCCCCGCATCAGGTACATATAGAGCTCGCTGTATGATTGTCTGAATGTATGAATATCTGTCGTGAAGTCTGTGGATTCCCATGTTTCAGTTGAACAAGAAGGTTTTACAAATGTAGTATCTCACTAACCATTCAGTTAATATTAACCCAGCTGTTTGAATGATGCGTTACCCCATTTGGATTGAGTTATGTCCAGTTGTAAACAATGCCTCAGTGTTGTGTGTATTAGGCGTAATTGATGCCTAAATTTTGAGGCCTAGAACTGATGTCATTAGGTCATTCGCTTCACCATCTCAAATAAAATCTAGACTGACCACCAACTCTTTCCCAACCCACAGCAGGCATTGTATAGCAGTGTGTACAGACTTGAAATTGTGGGTATTGCAAAAGGTAAACGGTGTTGAAGAGGGTTTTAGGCCTATAATAGACTAGGGATCTGTCATGGCTGTTGCCCAGTTATTTGTTTTAAAATTTCTTTTTATGGTCAGTAATGGGATTGGGATTGTTTAACACAATTACTCATCAGCTATGGAAATATCAGGAATATTTTTGAAATTGAAAAAGTTATCTACTGATATACTTTATCTATACTTTACTTTAATATCAGTCAGCTGACAGAAATAGTAATAATGTGTGTAGCATTACGGTTGTATGAGAACGTCCCTTTATTCAGTTCTATCGGTAATGGTTGCTGGTTTTATTTAATTGTGTGTTTTTGACACTTTCAGCTCTGGTCGCGTAACATTGTCAATATAAAGAGCTGATTTGTGTTACTTGCCCGCACTTACGTTTATTCTCTGTTCTAATTTAATTTTAAGTCATGTTTTTTTTTCAACTTTTCGACTGTCCTTGAGGATAATGACAAGTCTGTTAACTTGAAACAAAATTTGACTGTATCTAAACGTGCAAACCTATGCACTACGTGGTATCTCAATATAGTGGTTGAAGGAAAATCATTGAATCACACACCCCAGACTAACTCAATTTTGCTGACATGTGCAGATGTTGTGCAAAAGTTGGTAACGGTTTTTGTTGACCTACATAGCTGGATACAGTTATTACATGTTCCCATCTCTCCTTTCATTTTTCAGATATAGTTTATACACATTGATGTATATAAATGCTCAATCGGTCATAACAGTGAGAATTCTTTTTGATCCATTATATACTTTGTTTTCTATTTTAATTGTCTTGTTGTTATTGTCTCTCAGCTAACTAGCTCTGGTGCCCCCTTCTGGTCCGGTCCTAAGAGGTGCCCTCATCCCCTAGATTTCAGCACGAGCAATGTGAGTACGGGTTTCAGTGCATCCGTTCTGAACTCCCTCAAGAAATGAATGACTTGAGCATTTTCTTTTTACTTTTTTTTTTTTTTAAGGAGCTGCATATGGACTATATAATGGCAGCTGCAAACCTATTTGCTCAGACATATGGCATGCAAGTTAGTACTGATCGTTCAGTTGTGGTCAAGATCTTGCAGGATGTAAAAGTGCCAACTTTTACCCCTCGTTCAGGAGTTAAAATCCATGTGTCTGATCAGGACCTGCAGAATAGCAATTCCTCTGTTGGTAAGATATGCATGCATACACAACAAAATTCATAAGTCATGCTTTGGTTTCAGTTAACAAAATATGTTTGGCGTCATTGTGGATGGTGTGAGACACGTGTACAACTGATTTCTCTCTATATAGATGACTCCAAATTGGAAGAGCTGAAGACCATGCTGCCTCCTACTGACTCTTCCCTGTTCAAGCTCAATGCAATTGACTTTGAAAAGGTACACATCCTGTTTACTTAAAATCCCTATGTAATGGCCTGAGCTATACCACTAATCCTCCAATCAACCATGTTATTCTCTGGTGGTACTCTTGTTTGACTGATGTGTCTTCTTAAACACAGGATGACGACGTTAACTTCCACATGGACTTCATCGTAGCAGCATCCAACCTGAGAGCAGAGAACTATGACATTCCTCCCACCGACCGACACAAGGTAAAAGCAAACATTTTAAATTGGCTCTAGATATAATAATTTTGTAATACACTTTACATTTGGATCAAATCTCAAAGTGCTACAAAGTAAAAGCAGATAAAAGCATCAATAAAAAAATTAAATAATAACTATATAAAAGCCAAATTGCAGACTTGTTAACCTCCATCGATCATGAAATAAATGTAATGCACATCGGGACGGTCATAATCAAACATCAGCACGCCAAATTTCACATCAGCTTTCTATCTGTTGAATCTGGAGTAACAAGGTTGTTTATGTCAATCACAGTACTTAAATGCTTGTTTTACTGCTGCTGTGTTATTCCGTTGCAAGTTAAGGTCCTTGTTAAAATTAACTTCTGTTTCTTTGTATTTATTTTTGCTGGCACTCACCATCCAATCCAGAGCAAACTGATAGCTGGCAAGATCATTCCAGCCATCGCCACTACCACGGCTGCAGTGGTAGGTCTGGTTTGCCTCGAACTCTTCAAGATTGTCCGAGGACACAAGAAGCTGGAGTCATACAAGAATGGCTTCATGAACTTGGCGCTGCCTTTCTTTGCCTTTTCTGAGCCCATCGCTGCTCCCAAACACAGGGTGAGCAGCTGCATATTGCAATGTCAGTTTGAGCGGATTGTCATATAAATGATGTGTCACCACTGTTGAATAAAGTCTTAAGCTCCAATGATGACCCTGCCATGCTAATACTGATGCATCAGGCAGGTTGAGTATATCTGCCTGGGTGCAAGTGAGTTCACTGCAGCTTCTCACACTGATGTTATCAGTGTGTGCTGAGGAGTTATGTTATTATATATATGCCTTATTATATATGTATGTGTGTGTGTATATGTATATATATATGTATATGTATATGTATATGTATATATATATGTATATGTATATGTATATTTGTTTCTAGCAAAGGGCAGCAACAGCTTGTAATGATGGCTGTTTTGACTCATTATAATTGGTATTTATTCCTTTCTCTTATGTCACCTGCAGTACTACGAAATCGATTGGTCATTGTGGGATCGGTTCGAGGTCACAGGGTTGCAGGCCAGTGGGGAGGAGATGACACTCAAACAGTTCTTGGACCACTTTAAAGTATGTTCTCATAACCTCTTTTTGCATTTGCTTTGCTACACTGTGGTTTCTGGCATATGAACCATCTCCTATTTTCCTTCTGTCCTTTTTTTTTTGGTCAGAATGAGCACAAGCTGGAGATCACCATGCTTTCTCAGGGAGTGTCCATGCTCTATTCCTACTTCATGCCTGTTTCCAAACTCAGAGAGAGAATCGACCTACCGTGAGTATATGTACCTGCTTGCGCGGCCTCCTTTGGCACGTATCAGTTGAGTGTTAAATTCTGTGTAATAATTGAAAATCTGTGTGTGTGTGTCAACAGGATGACGGAGGTTGTGACTAAAGTGTCTAAGAGGAAGCTGGGCAAGCATGTGAAAGCACTGGTGTTCGAGCTCTGCTGTAACGACTCATCAGAAGCTGATGTGGAAGTGCCCTATGTCAGATACACAATCCGCTGAGCTCCACACTGAATCCACCCACTGCGGGGGGGGGAGATTACAAGGGGGGAGAAAACAGGGCATGGGAATTCTAATTGAAGACTTGAGGTGGGGTTTGGGGCGGGGGGGTTTAATCCGAGTCAGTTTATAGGATTTCTGTAGGCCTGTGGTTTGTTTAAACCTGTGCCTGGTTGTACATAGCCCCAGTAAACTGATTTAAGGATACCTGTATGTGTGTTAGACATTGTTATTGCCCGGCTGAGGGAGCAGGGTTGTCACGGGAGGAAATTTTGAGTATACTGAAACCTGATATTTCCCAGTAGCAGAACCGCTCTGCCGGGTTTTGTGTTCTCTTGGCACTCCATAACCGAGCCTGTGTCCTTCTGAAACATCCTCATGCTTTTAATAATCTTCAGCTCTAAACAAGGGATCTCTTAATCTCGTTAACTGTCTTCCCTTGATGCTAGTTGCTCTAGTTCTCTCCTTGAACCCCTGGCTCTACATTGCGGGGTTTTTATAGATATGTCTAATTAAGTTAAAGAACCTCAGCCAAGAATTTCAATCTGGTTAAACATATATTCAGGATCAACTCTCCCGAGTCATATCACTGCCTTTAATTCTATCAAACCCCCCCAAATTAGCAAAGACCCATACACAAGTCATTAGTCTCTCCCGACTTGAATAATAATCCGTATACCTTGCTGGCAGAATTTGAACCTCAGCCCGTCTAAAGTGCCCCTAAAACCCACCTCATTGAGCACTCTGTTTGGACAGTGACATCAGTTCTTTGTTCTCTTTATTTCATGTGTTTAATATTTTCGATGGGGTGGGAGGAGCAGACATTGTTGGTGCACACCTTGTAGATCACAAACTGTCTTCTTTCTACTGTGTTAACTCAACATTACAGTCTATGAACAACACAATGAGAAGTGTCATGACATGGGAGCACTTAGTGTGTTAGTGAATAAACATGTAAAAACATAACTGACTACTGTGGCTACTTGTTTTTTTGCAGATGATTTTGATGTAACTAACCCTTAAGCCTATATAATTACATGTTCCTTTGAACATGCTCTTAACAGTTTTCTAAGACTTCTTGTCAAACTAAATCTCACTACACAGCTTGATGTTTTCCCTACGCTTTGAAATTGCTTTGATAGTCTGATGTAAAGATTGAGAATATGGACATCAGGCCTGGTAATTTAAAACCAATTTCAAACTTGTTTTCTTTTCGTCAGCCAAGGATGTTGTTTTCACCCCGGTGCGTGTGTCAGCAAAATTTAGGGAAAACCTCAAGACTGAGTTGTATGTAAATTCACCCAGATGTAGGTGTTGGTGATGTTACGTGTGTCGCATTTAAAATAAGCCATTGGCGGCCTTAGCGTCACGTTGCGGCGAATCGCTCTCAAAACTGTCGGCCAAATTTAAACCAATAATGTAGTGTTTGAAATCTAACGGATCTTACTAAGAATTAGGATGTGGCACATCCTAGAGACGACTAAAGTTTGGTGCCTTTTCGTGACAACACACAATGAAGTCAAGTGCCGTCTTCAAATCCTGTCCTGGATGGTATGGCGTCCATGGACAAATCTAAACCAGAGATATAGCATTTTAAAGTTATTCCAACAATTATCTACGCACCAGTACAAAATATGACAGCTGGTATAATTAATTTAAAATTTTTGTTAATTTACAGAATATGAATAAATGGGGAAAAGGGGTGGTTGTGGGGGGGCAGCACTGGGTGCTCAATGGGCTGAATAGAGATACTGAAGTGGAAGGTGCAAGAAAAGACAGGCTTAAGAGTATTTGAGGGATAAAAGTTGGGTTTTCGGTAGAGTAAGAGGCTGGCCAGAACTCCTACAATTATTCAATTACAGACATTTTCTTAAATAAAGCAAATCTTACTGAATACTGAACACGGTAATGTCTACCTGTGGTACTTTTTTGCCTTTGTGGAGGTTTGCCCTTAGTTCTTTTTCTAGTTAAGTTAGAATTTTAAAGACACTAGATTTGTCACTGAAATGTCTTTGTAAATTAGAAGTTAATCAGGTTTTTGGACATCTGACCACACACTGTCCTGCATGACAGAAGTGAACAACAAACATTAGAATAAAGTGTAAAAAAGTTATAGCGCTGAAACTAGGGTGCTGCATTGATAACTTCTAACCACTTCTCTAAAAGATGAGCCGATTTCCTGTGGAGTAACACAAGGATCGATTTTAGGACATTTGCATATGTTGTCATTAGGCAGTGTCATCAGGAGACACTATCCTACTATTGTTTCAAATTACTGATCAAAAACCTCTGGAACTGGCCTTAAAATCAAACATACTTGTAGCAAAGTAAAGAAGAAAAAGAAAGTACATGTGACTGACTTATTCATTTTACCAGTAGTGATATGGACACTAGCAAATTAAGAGCATTATAAATTATAACAAACTAGAAAATATGACAAGTAGTTCTGTGGGTGCCTCCTGGTGAAATGGAAGGACTGTATGAACCTGGACTGTTTTATTTATATAATTCTTAGGAGTGTACCTTGCTGTGAAGAACTTTTAACATTGGTATGACTAAACCGTCAGTATGAATAGTAGAAGTAGAAGCATGACTAACAGCAGGATTTATTTTTTGCATCAAGAATTGGCCAGTTGCCATGTCAACAGATTGATTCAGATTCTTAGAATCTTTCTTTATGGAATTACTTGAAATTTTTTGCAATTTTTTTGTTTTGATGGATGGATTAAAATGGATAGCAGTGTTATCCAGATCAAACTGAAGATTTTGAATTATAATTTTCAGACCTGCTGCAAAACTGTGTGAGACTAGACACATGAGGGAAAGAATTTTCGGAAGAAAACATAGTAAGAAGAAGTTAACGGAATAGTAGCCAGAGTGCTGAGTGAACAACAAATTGTGATTTGAACCCTCCCCCGCTGAGCAAAGCAGATACATGAATATGCAAAACCGAAAGGATGTGGTCAATTGTGAGATGAGGAAGAAAGTGAGAAGGAAGGAGTGCACTGCACTTTGAAGACTTCTGCTGTGTTGGGCTGAAACACACGAAACTGCAGTGTAAAATCCAGGTTGTTTCAGGCTATCTTATTGTGAGAATGCGTAATATGTCCTTGAGGATGCACTGAAGGGGGAGAGAACATGGAAGTGGAGGAGACCGGTGAAACATGGACTCCCTGGTAAGATACCTTTTATGCTCATTATTGAATAAAACTTTATTTTAGCTGTTGTATACAAGAGTTAAACAAGATGGTATGTGTTAATATGTGGGAGTCCTGAAGGGTGTTTTCAGTTGGCACACAGCTGGTGTTACTGGGATTCAACGTAACACACTAATAGTACTTTTTAATTGTTTCTTTATAATCTTAACTTTTCTATGAAAGAAATTTTTAGATAAATTCAGGCATAAAAATTGGACAAAATTAGTAATTCAAGCACAACCAGATGTTTGCATAGTCCTCATTAACGCTTGTCTTTTTAGGCTGGCTTCAGCCGAAGAGATGTACTGTGACCATATTGGGGTAAGTTACGTCACTTACCTTATTTCTTTCACCACACTTTTCCTGTCTAAAACTTATGTTGGCAAAACACATCACAGAAACATAGAGGACGCTAACTTTTGCGCAAATTTGTGCTTATAGAAGAAGAGGAAACAAGTCCTGGCCCATGAACCTGTTCCCAGAATCTTAGAGGTGAGCGATAACAGAGATGCTCAGTTAAAGTCTGCTTTATCTTCATGTCTCTCATCATAAGCAGCGGAAGTTAGTCAACCGTACCTACGTGACCACAGAGCTGAGTGCAGAGCTGAACCATGCAGTCACTGAAACACTTTCAATGCTCAAATGAAAACCTTTTAACGGCATATTTTGGCACTGAGATTTTCCACTTTTAGACTTTTCTTGTAAGGACAATTGCATTTTTACTGCATTTTTACTGCATTTTTTCATCCATCTCACTGCATATAGAGCTGGTGAGGTGCAAATACAGGCAGTAATTTTGTACTTTACTCGAGAGGCAGAGTTTCATCTTTCTTCCTCTTTGAAAGAGTCACGCAGGAAATGAGAGATCTGTACCATGAAGAATCTCACTACTCTATACATCTCTCTCTTTCCACATTCCTGAGCTCACTCTTTCTCACTTGTTCATATTTTTCTGTTATGTGACCTGTTTTACTCTATCAGAATGAAGAGGAAGAGGAGGATGATCCAATGATGTCCGACCACATGAAAGATTCAGAGGTAAGGTCTTCCTCATTTGCGTTGTTTATACATTCAGGTGCCTAATATTTTAAGTAACTCAAATATGCATATGTACAATTATCATCTTTATTCTAGGAGCCCAGCAATAAAAGAGTGAAACCTGTGGCAAAGTCCAATAGCCTGACTGGTGTCATAAACCCGGTGAAGACGCCTGCTCTCAAACGAATTGGACAGTCTATTTCGGTATTGGTGCATTAACACCTCACTCCCTTTTTCATCAGAATGACTTTAGCATTCAAACATTCAACCACTCTTTTCGCAGCGCTCGATCAGTTTTCGCACAGAGGCTCGACCTTTGACCCCTGCTCCCCTTCGCCCTCGTACAAAGGCCTCATCGTTTCCACGCCGACGCAACAGCCAGTGCTGGAGTGACACCGTGGAGAGTCACGACCTCACTGCAAAGGAGATCAAACGTCAGGAGGTGTGCGGCATGATGCTTATTTCAGCTGTATAACAATAAATCATCCTGTATTCTGAAATGTGCTCTGGAGGTTTCTGGGTCAAACAGTGGGCACCGGGTGCTAGCATTCGTATATAGGTCTATAAGGCGAATAGGAAAGAGGATGTGAGCTGGTATTGGCTCAACTTCCTTTATTGAACAATCAGCTGTGAAAGATTTCCATCTGCCAGCGTGTGCTTGCGTCCACATGTTGGCTAATGTGTGCAGTTGTTGATCAGTTTTGGCTCTTCTGCAGGTGATCTATGAGCTGACTCAGGGGGAGAGACAACTCATTGATGATCTCATTCTGGTTCAGAAGGTACTTGTCAACCAAACACGAAATATCAAATCCTGCTGATGCAAGTGGTTTATATTTGAAAATATGATTGTATTCACTGACACAGATTTTTTTTACACTTGACTGTGCTTGTTTATTCTTCCCTTACCCTTGCTACCTCCCACCAGGTGTATTATGAGCCGATGCTCAAGCTGGCCATCATGACAGAGAATGAGCTTGGACAGATCTTTGGTACTGTGGACTCACTCATTCCTCTCCATCAAGGTAAAATAACTTTGCTTCTTACACTATCATACGGTAGACTAGGCTTGTATTGCCAACTGATCAATTCATTAAAATCAAGTACAGAGGGATATTCTTTGAACATTTCATGATCTGCCTTTATTAGAATATATAACAGTGGGCTGCAGTTCACTACATTGAACATCTATTAATATTACTATGCATATGCATTGTTACAATTGTGATGTCATTATGACCGCTGTCAAGTCCTAAAAGCTTCTTTTTGAATCAACACAGTGAAATAGTTTCTGCATTCACTCAGATTCTATACTATAACTGAGTTTTCTAAAGTTATTTTAAATAAAGGAAGCACAGCGTACCATCTCTTTCCTTGGGCTGTAGTAACCTTGGCATTCAATCAGTTAATAAAAATGCAACTCTTGTCTTTTACTTTCATACCAGATCTTCTGAGTCGTCTTGAGAGACTGAGGGGATCAGGGAAGACAGTCGGGGAGGTGGGACCCACCCTGATGAACTGGGTGAGTGTCTGGATAGAAACCAGGAAAAGAATGGAAAAGAAAAAGAGAAAAGGCCTCAGCCCATTTTTCCCACTCCATTACTTGTATTTGTTCCCTGATGCTCCTCTCACAACAAAGTCAAAGAGGTCCGTCTGTGTGCATCTCTGTTTTATCCCCATCTGTCTCTTCTTCGCTGCAGTTCCCGTGCTTGGAGGCCTATGTTACTTACTGCTGTAACCAGGTGGGGGCTAAAGCCCTGCTTGACCAGAAAAAGAATGAGAAAAGAGTGGAGCACTTCCTGCGTCTGTGTCAGGAATCTTCGTTTAGCAGGAAACTGGACCTGTGGAACTTCCTGGATCTCCCTCGCAGCCGTCTGGTCAAATACAGCCTGTTGCTGAAAGAGATCCAGAAATGCACACCTCCAGACCACCCGGATGAGGACACGCTACCTGAAGCTGTGAGCTGGTGTCCAACACTTTATAGATACAATATCAATCCGCACACAAACCAATTCACTCAAAGCATTTCCTGGTTCCAAATGTTAACTCCCTGGAGTTGCAGACCTCGGTTTCACGTGTATAATGGGTCTGACAGGCTCAGCCATAAAGGTTCTGATTGTTATCTACATTGGCAGTTTGTTACCTCCGCCGAGGAGGTTATGTTTTCACTCCTGTGCCTTTGTCTCTTTGTTTGTGAGAATGATTAAGGGAAAGCTACGAGACAGGTTGGCATTACATTTTACACAGCGGTATATCCTAGAGGTGATTAAATTCCGGTGACATTACGTGTTTCACAGCATTTAAGATTAAATAAAATATGAAAATAATCTGATTGGAGTAGTTGCATCCCAATCTGGCTATTACTGCCTTTGTTCCTTTGATTCCTTTTATGTTCCTTCTGGGGTGGAGCTTGGTGCTCAGTTTTGAAGTGCACTGAACAGAGAGGCTGAAGTGGAAGGCGCAGGAGACGACGGGCTACAGTAGTATTTGAGAGCTACTTAGAGGGTTTGTTGGAGATATTGGTAGATTTAGAGGCTGGGAATAGCTCAGACATTAATGGAGAAATCTGACATAGTTCATAATGTGTTCAGGCACTGCTGTTCCGGAAAAAACAAAGATTATATTGAAATTGATCATATTATTTGTGCAGAGTAAAATCTAACTTTCTAATGTTGTAATGCTCAAATCCAAATTAAGAAGTAAAAGCGTTTACTGTCATATTCACAGATAAAAGAAGTTTCCCTGTACAATGAAATTCTTCTTTTGCCTTCCACTCTGAATGTTGTGCAGCAATAAACACACATGTAAAACTGAATAAAAGACAAATATAAAGTCTAAATAATTATAAACAACAATTATATATATATATATATACACATACAATATAAAGATGTAAAAATACATGGGACATAATAACACCTCTGATTCTTTTTGAGTATTTAGGTTTCCAATACATCTCTGCAAATGAATTAAAACCTGATAATTATATGCCATGAGGTAACTTGAGAGTAACTTTGCATTACAAAACTGCAAAGGCTATTATTTGAACCAGGACACGGACAAAAACGTTACTCCTTACTATGAAGATACCAGCATGTGCATTTCCGTTGTGTTATGTCACACTTTGCTCTCTTCAGCTGGACCTGATCCAGAGCATCGTGGCTGAGGTGAACCAGAAGACAGGAGAGGCAGAATGTCAGTTTTACAGGCGCAGTCTCAGCTACATTGATGAGAGTCAGAGGCTACCAGAAATCCAGCAATCCCGCTTCCTCTACTGCCACGGAGAGCTGAAGAACAACAAGGGCCAGGTAGCAGCTGTCTGTAGTCCTCTGTTTGGTTTGTTTTGAAGGAGGTTGAGTCCTCCAAGACCATCTATGACAGATCTCTGCTCCTCTGATGCGGTATCATAGGCCCCTTGTATGAACGCTGTATTACCATGTCATTTGAAATTGCATTTTTTGTTATCTCCTTATTTGTAAATGTTATTTTTATATTATTTCCATAACTCCAAACTTGATTCCATGGTTAAACACAGCACTTCTGCAGTACTACATACTACAGTACTACATTGTTCATTGTTTTTGCCAGATCACTGACATTTTGTGTGTCTGCCTGTCTGTCAGCGGCTGCATGTCTTCCTGTTTGAGCTGGCATTGGTGCTGAGCAGACTGGGGGAGGACAGGGATGGAGGTCAGCTGTTCCATGTGTACAGACAGCCGCTCCCCAATTTCTTGATAAATCTGGAGGAAATCCCAGATGGGGAGGCAGCTGGAGGAGGCACCTTCAGGGGAGCCTTCACCGGAGGAAATGACAAAGGTAACATCTAAATGCAGCATGTAAATGAAAATGTTGAACTTGCTGCTAGAGTGTATGAAGACAGCGCTGCAGGACTAAACCGGCCAGTTATTGAATATTAATTCTCTAATTGATTAAATAATAGTCACTCATCAAAAGTTCACATTAACTATATGGCTTTGTCTGTATGTGTGAACAACTGTCTAAAGGCGAGAAATATTACATTTATATGTGAAAGAAAACACAGAAAATGGTCTTAATTTAAAGATTTAACCAGCAAATAACATCTTTTATGGACTTAAGCTTGTACAGAGAGAATGTTGTACACCAAGAGTTGACTCACAGGCTATTTAATCAGATGCTTAGCCCTTAAAAAAAACTAAAATATCAAAGAGTTAATAAATATTGGTTTACTGCTGGTCCACAATTCCGATATCATTTTATTTCTGCAGCATTTTGAGACAAATATCGCTCAGTGTAAAATAAATTACTTCCACTGGAGACACAATTAAATTAAGAATTTTCAACTTAAAGTCTAGACTTGATAATACTTACTTTAATTGTGTATTACCAGGGAACAATCATTTACAGTGTAGATGAAGAATACAGTTTATGTCTCAAACAGTTGACTTTTTTTCAATTTTATGAAACTTTTGGACATTTGTATATAGCTGTGAAAACGAATTGTCAGTCTCGATATCACTTTCTTTAACCATTGTTTTTTATCCTGTTAGAGGCTCTTCTGATCTATTCAATTCATTTAGTATTGTTGATTTTTACTTTTTACAGTTGCATTTATTCTTTTATAGACGAAGATACTGTTCATTTGAGAGCTATTTGAATTTTTTCGTAGTTTTTAGTTCTTTACACATTGCAAAAAAAAGATTTAAATCAAAAGAAATTTCCATAAGTTATTAAAGTTTCTAAAATGTTTACTGTCAATTCCAATACGATATGTTCTAAAACGTCACATAGGGCAAAGGGAGTACTAAAGTAGAAAAAAAAGTAAACACCAGTTTCCAGTCTACATTTAAAACCATAGAAGTGTAAAAACGTGTCAGGCTGATGTTGGCATGATGAAAGTAACAAAAACCCAACCATTAAAATTGATAGCGGATGCGGATGCGGATGCTCTGCATGCACTTCAGTCTTCTCCTCCTCCCCATGTCTTCTAGTAAGGAACTGTTTCCGTGTGAGCAGCAGAGGGCGCTCCAAAGCTCACCCATACAGCCTTCAGGCCAATGACTCGTTCTGCAAACAGCAGTGGATCACCTGTCTGCGCCAAGCCATCGTCCACTCGCGAGACAGGAGGGATCAGAGCAACCAATCAGAGCTCTCCCTCCGCCCGGATCCTGCGCTGTATCACATCGCTGATCTCAGCCTCAGTTCTGATACAGAGAAGGCTGACCATACCGGGCGCTGATCGTGAGACTGATCATCCAGAGGACTGAGGAGTAACCATAGACGTGTACATTTGACTTTGGGGAAAATCCAAGATGGAATATCTGTCAAACATTGTTTGACAAGAGAGCATTCATGTTATTTTCTGCATTTTTCATGTTTGTGACTGAGGTAGTGCCAGAACAGCATTACTGAATGTTGAACTTACAGTGTAAAAAGTTTCATGTTTTTTTTTGTGTTTTTTTTAATAAACTGACAACCAAAACACTGTTGTGGTATTCATGGCCAAGTACACAAAGACAAGTCTAAATATAGCCAGCTAGATCTACAAAGAAAAGATTAGAGATGATTATCCTCCCTCCCTCCCTCCTCCTTTCTCTCTCACTCTGACACTGATGACAGGGCAGGGGAGAGAGGCAGGGACCTTCAGTTCCAGCCTACAGATACACAGTGAAACAGTAGATGTCCCTCATGCATTTATAACAGCTCAGCAGGTGAACTCATTGGTCGGGAAGGTTTGTCCACATACAGTCCCCGAGTGATCAGGTGAGTCCAAACCTCTCTGTTTAGGTGCTACTGCTAAAATATTAGTCAGGTGGGGATTGCATAACTATTTAAAATATTTTAAACTTTTGCAAAACACCAGCAACGTAGATCAGACTTTGTTCAAATCTCAGAACGTTTAGTAACATTGGCATTATGGGTTTGATGTTAAATTCTTGACTCTTAATAGGTTTTTGAGGTAAGACACATTTTTTTGTAATTGCACTCAAGCTAATTCGCTAACATCTGCATTCAATGAGGTCACACTCTAGACTTCTCAGTTATTCTGCATTCTGTAATTACAAGAGACAAATGAGAGTCAGGGTAGATCCACCTCATCGATCCAAGATCAGGATTTATTACAAAGGGATTCTATTCTTCGTAGTTATCCTTTTTCTCAGGGCTGTGATTGACAAAACTCTCCATTTTCTTATACAGAGAGGGAAAAACATCTTTACCGGCTTTCCTCTTTAAAAAAAATGTCTCTCTTTCCTTGTGAGGCAGCTTATGAACTACCATCATGTTCTGTTCACCTTTGACCTTGCATGTGAAAAAGTGAGGGGGTGCAACCTACGAGCCTGAATGTGCAAAGCATCTCGCTTTCACTTCTGAGGGACACCTTAAGGATCCGTTTTGTTGACACTTACCGAATGCCTGGAGCCGGCGACGTCGACATGGAGGGCTCTTGTGAGGCCCTGTGTCGGACCTTGATTTCCCAGAATGGCCTCCAGAGAGAGACGGCCGACATCTCGCAGTCTGTCCTCTACACTTCTCTGATGGGTTTGCTTCTGGTCGCTGACGATGAGGTGTGCAGAAAATAACATCATATGAACCTGGAATTTATTCTTGATCTTTAAAACATGTTGGTTTTGATAATTTTTTTTAATGTCGAATGTAAACATAGATAGAGAAATCAGAATATACCCTTTAGATTTTAAGCACCGGTCATCACTCGTGTGTCTCTAATAGGATGAATACTTGAGGCTGGCGGCCTTTAGGCTCTCTTGTTATACTTATAGATAAGACGGCTAAATCTGTCCCACTACTGCTGTCCGCACACTAACACTGCAGAGTTAACGCAGACCGTAAGATGTTGTACAGACACAGTCAGGGGTCAAATAGTGCGGCATGCATGCAGTAATCCACCTGTGCACTGTAAAAAGCTAGGTAAATAACTTCCTTTGCTGTGGTTCTTTTCCAGAAAGAGCTGCTCACCTTAGGAAGTGGAAGGGTTGGCCTTAGAAACATAGGAAACACAGTAAGTATTTAATGATGGAGGTCATGCTTGAAGTAAAGCCCTGCAAAGAGATACTCATATTAAAAAACATATTTTAACATAAAGATACTCACTCTCCCCATTACTTTCTCCCCTACTTAGTGTTTCCTGAATGCAATAATACAATGTTTGTCTCACACGCATGGCCTACGAGACTACTGCCTCCTCAAAGCCTACAGGCAGGAAAAGTTACTTAAAGGGGATAAAAATCTTATAGAAGGTACGTTCCTTCTCATCAGCTATTCCCCACATTTTTAATTTTGTTTTCATCTTTTCTCATGACACTTTCTCATGTCTACACATGATAGCTTTCGCCCAGGTGTTGTCGGACCTTTGGAATGAAAGCGAGAGGGAACCAGTTGTTAACCCGCGACAGCTTTACAGTCACTTCAAAGAAGCAGTGCCATACTTCAGCGGTTACAGGTGAGAATGCCTGTTTTGCTGTGTGCAACTTCCTCACCAACCACTAATTCAAGCAAGATCAAATGCTTATTTGAGCAGATGAACAATTGTATAAAAATTTGAAGGTCAAGAGAATGCCACCTTCTGCATCACCGCAAAGACTACTAGGACTTGTAAAATGTTGTTATTAATTTTGTTCAGCTACTTCAATGTTATGTTGAGACTTGTATGGTGCTGTGAAAATCTTTTGGACACACTCCTGGTTTCTTCAACATTCTTTGGACCTAATATCAAATTGTGTCAGATCGTCAAACAAACTTCAGCGTGTGTAACAAAGGGAACATGAGTAAATACAAGTTTTAAATAACAGATATATTTATTGAACCAAAATTATTATCGAATACAAACTGGACCTGTGTGAAAAAGTTTACCCCTCCATAGAAACAAAATCCCAAGATTTACTGAACCACATTATTAACTGGTTAGAACTGGACATGGCACACCCAGAACTGATTCCTAATAGCCCTGTTCAATCAAACATAATAAACCATTATGTTAGACCAAAAATAGACCATTTCCAGAAGCATGAAGTTGGCTATTAGGTCTCACCAGTAGCATCCTATGCCAAAATCATAGGAATTTCCCCGAATAGATTAGCAAAATGGTGACAGAAATACATCAGTCCTGGAAGAGTTAAAGGGCTGTTTCTTATTCTCTGGGACTCCACAGATCCACAGTGAGACACATGATCTACAAACAGAGAAGACGTGAGACAAAACTGAACCTTCCCAGAGGTTTTCAACCTTCCAAAGTTCTTCCAATAGCATTTTGAAGGCTCATTCAGGAAGCCACAAATGATCCAAAGAAAACATCCAATGGACTGCAGTCGTCTCACACCTCAATGAAAGTCAGAGTTTATGGCTCCACTATTAAAAATACACCGGTTAAAAATGGCCTCCAGAGAGGGCTGAGGTGAAAATGACTGCTGACACAGAGGAACATTAAAACTTGTCTAAATTTGGCCACAACGCACCTTGATGAACTGCAACGCTAATTTTTTCTGCTGGTTATTTAGGAAATAGAAAACTTTTTTCCCATTTTCTTCTTTTCTTGACTCATAATTTATTATAGCTATTGTCTTTTTATTGTAGAATTGTAGTGTGTCATATTGTGTCATTTCTTGTAAACCAATTTGACCTACATCCCATAAATGAAAAGGATCCTTTACATGGAGTTGTCATTATTATTACTATTATTTGTTATTATTGTTGCTTTTGCTATCATTATTAAAAATAAAAATTACATATTAAAAAAAGAATTTATTTTTTTTATCCTGCATAATATTAATTATTAATTAATTATTAAGGTCACATTTCATTTTTTGTTTTTGTTATTTTTGTTTTAAATCAGACACAGCTCAATATGAGATACACATAAAAATGGAAGAGGAAATGAGAAGGAAGCCCAACTTTTTCACAGCACTGCGTATAGATGTACTCTAAATATTGGCCTGTAACCATGACCTGAGGAGGAAATGCTTACATCTGTGTTCAAACCAGTCAACAGGATGCACAGGAGTTTCTCAGGTTCCTACTGGACAAGCTTCACACAGAAATCAACCGCAGATCTTACATCCGACGAGCAGTGAAAGAGCCTGAGCAAATATACACCAGATTTAGGTACATCTGTCTGTATGGACAATATTCTTCCCTTTAAATTAGTTCAAGTAATTCTCGTGACCATGTTTTATTCCCTTTCATCCCCTCATCTCTTGTCCTGTATTAGGATTTCGGAAGAGGCAGCTGTTATGTGGAAAAAGCACTTAGAAAGAGATGACAGCAAGATCCTGGGTGAGGAAAACAAATTCAGCCATCTGGATCTCTCAGTTTCATCTGCAACATCAAGACAATCACTGATATTTCTTGCCCCTTCTCTCACACAGACCTGTTCTCAGGTCAGCTTAGGAGCTCGCTGCACTGCTCAATGTGTTCCCACCACTCTAACACGTTCGATGTGTTCTGCGATCTGTCTTTGCCAATTCCCAAGACGGGCTCATCTGGGCAGGTCCGCCTGGGGGACTGTCTGGACCTCTTCTCTCAGGAAGAGAAATTGGACAAGGAGAATTCACCGGTAACATGAGCGATTGTGTCTTTAACTCTTGGGTCAAAGTTCATTGTGTGGAACAGTGTGAGTGAGGAATGGTAACGTTTATTTATCCATAACAAGTACTTTTTAATTGAATACATATATGTATATGTGGACCTGAACGCTCGCTCTCTCTCTCTCTCTCTCTCTCTCTCTCTCTCTCTCTCTCTCTATATATATATATATATATATATATATATATATATATATATATAAAAAAATCCCAGGGAAAGAAATATACAGAACTAGGGATTAATAGATATGCAGGAGAGGAAATAAGAGAAATGGCTTGTACGATGTCCTTTCCAATAAAACTAAAATAACAAATGACATACAAGAGAGAAAGAGAGAAATAAATATAATCAATTTAAGACCATGCCGAATATGGCTGAAGGTCTGAGACTTTATTTCACAAAATGAAATCTGTCAGACAGACTGTTAGATACAAACAGATACTTAATCATAAACATGAATTCAAAGGTTATTGACATTATGAAAAGTTAATTAGGTAGAATAGAATCATTAAACCTACATAACAGTAGGGTTAATGATTCATATTTGAATTGTTTCCTATTTTCACGAACTTCCTCTGAGTTAGCTGACAATGGGTTCAACAATATTTCCCAAAATATAGAAGTGAATCTGTCTTGCAAAATTAAAATACCATTTTCTTCAAATTCCTGTGTTTTATTATTTATTATTCAGTTATTTAACAACATATCATGTAAAGCGGCAAATGCTATAAACATGTTGAGTTGTGTGTGTTTTTGTTTGTGTATTTCAGATGTGTGAAAGGTGTAACCGACACACCGAGTGCACAAAGCGACTGTCCATCCAGAGGTTTCCCAAAGTTATCGTTATTCGTATCCTTTGCTACAGCTCTTTCTTTTAAATTAACCTAATCACCAAGAGATGTTTTGGTGCCGATCCTTAACAGTCTGTAATCAGATCTGAATCGTTTTACAATGTCAAGGTGGTCTATCAGCAAAAGCCCAGTATTCGTATCATTCCCACTCACTAACCTGGACCTCGGCACTTATGGACCAGTTGACTGTGGTAAAAAATACAAACTATTCCTCTATTTTATTCTTGTGCCGTAATGTCTCATTTACTCCCACATAACAGGAACGAGGAAAATTTGAATTTTTCTTTTACACAAAATATCATAGTTTGTTTAATGAGGTATCGTTTGTAATGTTGAAGGTTTTGTAAAAGAAGAGACAAGGGAGGAGGTATATATGGATGGAGGGTTTTTAGTTTTAGTTTCTTAGTAGTGTGGAGGAATCCACTCAGATTAATTGTTTTTATTTTATTTTTTAAAAGAAAAATTTCCATGCTTAATTTTGTATATGACATGTTGTGTTGAAGCTCTCACCGAAATATATTGCTAATTCTAACACATTTTCAATAAATATTAAAGTGTTTTATTGATGACAAAATTACGAATATTTTTTAACAGACTAAAAATAATGCATTGTAAAATGTTTTAATTATATTTTTCATAGTTTTTTTTTTAATATGATAGATTGGATCAATCTGCAACTGGTAGATAATTCCATACGTGTTGATTTGCAAAGTTATTATGTCCCCACAGGTCCAGTTCTGTATGACTTATATGCAATATGTAACCATGCTGGGACGGTGAACATGGGCCACTACGCAGCCTGCTGTTTGGATGAGAATGGCTGGTGCTTTTATAATGACTCAAGGTGAGGCTCATCCTTCTCATAAATAATGATGTATTAATGCAGGGTCACGTTATTGATGGCCTATTTAAGAAAAAAAAAACCTGTGTATGTTGGTCATTTCTGATTGAGATGCCTTCCACGAGACGCTGAAATGACTCTCCACGTTCCCACTCACAGTGTGACAGCAATCTCGGAAAACCAGCTTCAGACGAATCAAGCCTATGTGCTGTTCTACCAGCGCAGCAGCAACTCCAGCAGCACCACTGTCAGGAAATAGATTGAGACTGGCTGAGCCAGGCAGCCAATCAGAGCCATTTCACCTCCGCAATTTATCCTCAGTTACACTTCTTCATTCCCATAATGCTCACTATAATGGGTCTTGAAGAAGGGACATTTCCCTTCCTAAATCCTTGATATGCTTATGAAGAGTCACGTATGAACTAAGGCAGGCGATGCAAGGTATGTCTGCCTGTCCCTCTGTCTCTCTCTGTCTCTCTATCTATCTGTCAATCTTTAGCTGCATCTCCACCTTTCTCTATCTTTCCCAATCTATATGTCTGTCCGTCTGTGTTTCATAATACATTTTTTACATGGGTGTCCTCTCCAGCTGTACATATAATTTACACAATGGATGTATTGCATTGTTCATTTTGGAAACAGTCAATAAAATAATCAGTCTGAATTGACCTTCATGAAGTTGAGAGCCGTTTCTATGTCATAATTATCGTTATCAGTTGCACTTCATTCTTATTATTATCATTATTATATGAGAGGAGGTGCCACAAGCTGTTACCTCTTTATGCGCATGCGCATGAATGATGGGCGGAGACTTCCAGTCGGTCAGGAAGAGCAGAAAGGCGACACAGAAACATCAAGCGGTAATCATATCTAGCGATAGCTTTTAAACGTTGAACTGATTCTTGTTTTTGCCACGGAAGAATCCCGGTAGTGCGACGAATGCCATGGTTCAGATTTCAGGGATCATACCTTGACTGACAGCTCTTCAAACCACGAGAAACACCGTTAGCATGACTGCTAGCTAAACTTAGCTGGGTTGACAGGCCCAGACTCTAGTGAACAGCCTCTCAGCAGGAATGGGAACACAGCACGGAAATGTTCTATGTTTACACCTTCCGGGGTTGCTTCTGTTTGTCAGCCATGTCTTTTTTGGTTTGGATTTGTGTCTTGTATATTTATATATAAATATATATTTTTTTAACTAAACTGAGGGCGATACGCCAGCGTTAATGGTTGTGTGAGCTGTTAGTACTTCTAATGTTAGTGCCACCTACACTGGTGTGGAAACATTATAATTACACAAGGAAGTGGTAAAGGCCTTATTTTAGTCATCCTGTTCTTCCACCAATGCACTATTATTGAAATGGTATTATGATTACTTTTATTTGGTGAAAGAAATTAGTGATCATCTTGTTCCTGGATTATTTTCTATAGATGGCTGCTATCAGGAAGAAGTTGGTGATAGTTGGAGATGGTGCATGTGGGAAGACCTGCCTGCTCATTGTCTTCAGTAAGGACCAGTTCCCAGAGGTCTACGTCCCCACTGTGTTTGAGAACTATGTTGCAGACATTGAAGTGGATGGGAAGCAGGTAAGACATTAAACACCACCTTGAAACAAGGTCTTAGGGGCTCAGGAAGATCTTGAAAAGTTAATGCACGTGCCTAACAGAATGCATAATAATAGTTGCAACTTCATTTTATTTAGTTATCACATTCCTAAATTAGTTTGATCAGTGATAAAGATGGTGAAACATTTTACCAGACTCCAAATTAAATGTATTATTATTATTATTATTAAGGTGATATCTTTAAATAAAGACTGCAACTATTATTTTAATAATAATTTGTCTTCTGATAAGTTTTCTCAATCATGTGATCTGCCTAACACTAAAAATTGACATTGTTTATATCTTCTTTTAGTCCAAGGTGAATTCACAATTTTATAATACCTTTTCATTTTGGTTGCACAACAGTGAACTAAACTAATAGAATCAATCAACTGCTAAGTGAAAGCCAGGCATAACTTTTGTCGGGAAAATTATTTTTTTCCAGTAAGATGGTTCCTGATTAGCTTAATGTTCTTAATGGATGTCTACTCTATTTAATCAATTCTACACTCAATCTCAGTTTTTCTTCTGCTATATATACTCAAATTGACAGTACCACCTTGACTCCCACTAAATTTTACAAGGTATGATGCATAAACATTAAGTAGGATTTTCCTTAAGGTATATGGACTAATAACTTTTGGTATATATAAGAGTGTAAGAACAATATAAAAGTTGTGGGTTTGATCATTTATTTTCAATATCTAACGTCCCTCTTTAAGTATACATTGTTTATGGTGTGGATTCACATATATTTCTCTTTCCACAGGTAGAGCTAGCACTTTGGGATACAGCAGGCCAGGAAGACTATGACAGACTGAGGCCTCTTTCCTACCCCGACACTGATGTTATTCTCATGTGCTTCTCTGTAGACAGCCCTGACAGTTTAGGTATGCTCTTTCCCAGAGTCAAAGCTCCATGTATTCTACGCATTGTGTTGAGTTGTGTTAAATTGATATGTATAAGTATTTACTGTATTTTTCTGTTCTTGATTTGTAGAGAATATTCCTGAAAAGTGGACGCCAGAAGTTAAACACTTCTGTCCAAGTGTTCCCATCATCCTTGTGGGTAATAAAAAAGATCTGCGCAATGATGAGCACACTAAAAGAGAACTCAACAAAATGAAACAGGTCAATGTCTTATTTATTTGTAATCATTGTTTTTCCAGAGCATAACTAACATAACACTTCTGTTGGTTACAGTTGAGGTTGGAGTTTGATTTAGGAACTCCAGAAAAATCTTTAAATATTATTCAAATATTCGGATAAAGTATTGACAGCTGACAGACTAAGGTTTTATAAACTACTGCAATATTGCTCTTTAGAATATTTGATGCATTGTGTTGTATTTTCTTGTATTGAGGTTGAAATTATGTCCTGCTCTAACTTTTCTGACGGACAGACTGCTTATGATTTTCAAGGCCTTTGGATGAAAAGCAGTTTGCTGCTTTGGCTCATGTTAATTTGCAATGGCCATGCCATTTCTGATGGCTCTTGTTTAATTCAAACACACAGTCGTATGCGCACATCTGTAGATGTAAATTTTATACTTTGAACTTTTATCTACCCTTGGTCCCCAGGAGCCAGTTAAACCAGATGATGGAAAAGAGATGGCCTCCCGCATCAGTGCCTATGGCTACCAAGAGTGTTCTGCCAAAACCAAAGACGGTGTGAGGGAAGTGTTTGAGATGGCAACTAGGGCAGCACTGCAGACCAAGAGACGTGGCAAGAAGTCCGGCTGTCTTCTCTTATAAGCTCTGGGAGAAGAGGAGAAGCTTCAAGCACCGATCGAGGGTGCTGCTTCCATTAATATTTGACCATGGGGAGAATATTTGGGGATGTGGGGCTGAAATGTTTTGAGTATGCTAATTTCTGATCACCAAATTATCCTCAACAAGTTAAACAATGTTAACATTTAGACCGAGGTTTTGTGCCATAATGCTTGCATCTATCAGAAACTTTCAGATCCAGATCAAAGTCTGTAGGGCAGCTGGTGGGGGTTGATTTGAAGTTCATTCGATGTAAATGTTGATGCATGCCATGATTGGGGAAAAAGAGACAAAAGGTCATTACCAGGCCAAAGACAATGAGATCATGAGTGAGAAATACAGAAAAATACCCATATATAAAGAAGTTTTGAGTTAAGACTATGTCTAAGTGGATTTTTACACAGTTTTGCCTACATGTAGTGCCTTGAGAGCAGTTATCAAAAAGAGTAAGTTGTGGGGTAGGGATTCATAACTTAAATGGGGAATTATTTTGTAATTTGTAGTGTCCACCCATCATATTTCTGAATGCTTTCTCCCCGTCATTGGCTTGGCTAATTCAGGCCCATAATTGGACTCAGGCGCTATGCAGGGGTAGGGCCAAAATAGATTGTAAGAGATATTTTCCCATACCTTATTACTTACCTGTACTTTAGTGTGCATGAAAGTGTGCTTGTCTCTTTGTGTGAATGAGCATGTGTGCAGTTGTACAGTGATTTGTGTCCTCCAGTGCAGGTCTGCATGCAGTGAATGTATGTGTATTTGTGTGGGTGTGTTAACATATGTCTCCATGTACTGTATGCATTTAAAGGCCTTCTGCTTTACTGATCTAACCCCCTTGTTTCCAATGCCAAAGTTACCCCTTAAGGCCACATTTTTAGGCTCAAATGGGTAATTTAATTCAACGCTACTCTGAGTGACATAAACCTTCACTTTACTGAAAGACATTGTTCTAGAGGCACAATCAGGTAAAATATTATCAGTTCTTAGGACCTTTTTCATGTGTACCGACATTCGTGTAAATGAGTGGATCCAATCATGAGTGATGTAGTTGATAAGTTGAATAATCTTTCTGATAGATATGGGCTTATCTTATTGCTATATTATGTACTGTATGTCTTACAAGGCTTTGTAAGGACATGCTATTGATGTGTACTTCATGTTTGCCTTTTACTGAACTATCCCCTTCCCCTCTTCAATGATGTTGTCATTATTGTACTATAACTTTTTAATGTTGATGTCTCAAATTTTTGTAGTATACTTAATCATTTTTACTTAATCCTGCTGTTATGATCAGCTTTCAAAAGTTAAATCAGAAGTTGTAACCGTAGTATTGTTTTAATTAATTGAAATCCAAGCTTGGGATGAAAAATTTGGAACGTTTCTGTGGTGGGTAGTTTAATCTTATATTTTCTTTTTTATTGTGACATTAGGATTTCACGATGTTATTTTTTCCCAAATAAAGCTGATATTAGGGGCTTTGGGTGTAAAGTATGTGTATTGATTCTTTCATTTATAACTAGAATGGTGTCATCTCTAACCTGTTAACATTTTACACAAATAAAAACACAATGTTATGTTATTTATGAAATTATTTTTATATCGCATAAGAGGGCCTCTGCAGAAACGTAATTGAAGAGCGCAGTGGTGTTTGTCATGAGGTACTTCCGTTTGGCTAGGTTTGTCCAATCCTCTTTGATGTTACCGTCGTTGGTTCGTTCTCCAAGAGCCAATCTCAAACCACAGCCAGGTATTGGTCCCGCCCGCAATGAGGTTCCTCGCTGTGGCCATTTTACTCTCCGTTCTCTCGAAAATGTCGATGCCTCTCCCCTGACGTCACTCTTCGATCGCCGCCATCTTGGTGGCTAAACTGACAAGAGGTACAATAGGGAGAACATACGTTAAAAGCAGACGTTAATTCCAAATAGTCCATTGTGACCATAAATAGGTTTTCTTTTGTTGGATGTTTGATTCTTATTGTTGGTTATCACAAACACAGCATCATCTGGCCGTCCTAATATTGCCACATTTGAGTTTAGCAAGAGCCCAAACAAGGTCGATGTGAAAACATCACGCCATGATGTACCATACTACTGTACTGATTCCTTGATAATGATCGGAAACTAAATATCTGCTCCAGTGCAGTTTTTATTTTGGCTAAAGGGAAATTCTATATTTATTTGGCTCAATGAAGTGAATGCCAATGTGGGCACACGGATAGAAATCTTTATTAATCCCCAAAAGGGGGGAATTTAGTCGTTGCAACAGCTCCAGCACACAGGTATTCTAATAGTGACCAAAAATGAAGACCTACTATATAATAGGACTAAAAATTAAAAAAGAAGAAAGAATAGAAAAAATTAAAAGTTTTCAAGTGAAAAGAAGAATCGACGTGAATGAGAACCTGTACCCAAAGTTCTAACCGGTTATGTTCATATCAACACATTTCGTCGAGACGACAGGAAAACATGCAATACCTCAACATTATGTGAAGGCTAAATGCAGCCATATTTACTTTTTCCACGCTCTTAATTTATCATAAGAGTCCACCTGTCATAAGGCACTGGAACTCCTTGAGCTGTACTTCCACCGTGTGACTGAGAGGCAGTGTTTGCTGCAGTTCTTCTCCTTCAGGATCCAAAATCTTGTCCACTAATCTCACTTCTTCTTGGGAAATTATGAATCCCCCTTTTAAAGCAGGCCGGTTCAACAAACGATAACCCATCTGCTGACCCCTAAAATCTCCTGCTTCACTAAAGAGACGATTATCTTCAAGTCTGTCTTGTTCTTTTATTAGGAACAAACCAAGTTTTTTCCACGGGATTTTCGAATTCTTACACTTCTGACCATGTTGCGTTTATGTGCCAAAAATATTCAATATTGATTTATTTGTCAAACCCATATTAAAATATAGCTTGACTAGTTCCTAACCTTTTCTTAAGATCTTATCTAGACACTCACTCCTAATTTTCCCATTCAAATCAGAAGCCTAAAATCACGACTTTATTCCCGTGATATTGCGACTTTAATCGTTATCTCAATTTGGTGGTTCTACTACACTGTCGTAGTTTGGAAATTCTAGTGAGAAAAAATTAAAAATACTTTGCTAAAATATAGGGAATAAAAGTAAGTGTTATAAGAAAAATAAATACTCAATTAAGGGACACATAACTGTAGGACTACTCAAATACAATAACAAAATATTTGTTCTACCTATGTTCGTCACATTGTACGAATAAGTAGTTCCGAGTTAAATATATAATCACGCGATATCTCTTGTTCATATCTGGTTTCAGAGAGTCAAAAAGAATTAATTATATTTTGGAAGTTTTATTTTTCCGATGGTCACTATTTGTATGACTAGACCAGCTCTAACCGTTAGCTTTCCGCGTTGTTGCACCTCATTTGTCCACTGTCATGGCGGTTGAGCTGAGAATCATGGGAAATCTTGTCAAAATGTGACGTCAGCTAAAGGTCTCTGTTTACACTTGGTTCAGGCATAGATTGTGGACTCGTTTCACCTGCGCTATATCGTGACAGTCTAAAGTACTGCTTCTGATTACATGTGGCACTGGTGAGTGTGTGTCTTATTTCACGAACAGCTTCGATTGTCGTGTTTGCAGCGGCTGTCAGCGGACTGGAGGTCAGATCTAACACTGGAGTAGCTAGCTATCCCCTGGCCTAAAATAGCTAGCATGTCCGCTAACCGAAATGCTAACTACTAGTAGTTAGCATGTAAACTACGCTGGTAAGCATGGCTACTACGCTAACCTTTACAGGTTGAATAATTGAATATGTTGAGTTTACCACGAATCGATATTAGTCATATAGTTCATATGTTTGTATGTGAATTTAAGTTTGCATTTTGCAAATCAGTGACAAAAATAATGAACTTAAAGTTTAAGGTCGGCATTCAAATATCTAGATAACCTGCTGACTGAATTCGAAGAGTGCTATGAACCTGTGAGAACTTTTTGTTTGCGACCTCTAATGCATTGGTTATTAAACGCAACGTTTTGTGCACCGTAACATGAGAAGTTAACCATTAATCCTATTTTTTCCTGCTCCTCATTCCCATAATTAAGTTGTTTTTTGTCCTGCCAGAGTATCTAAAGCTGTAAGCAAATAGAAGGGGAGACACAGACCAGGAACAGATTCATTGGAACAGCATGGAGTATGAGAGGAGGTGAGTTAAACATTTTTTCTGTGCCCTTACCTCTGTAAGAGGACATGTTTCAGACAAGTCACTGTCCTTCATTCTCAGGAGGAGTGGGCGAGGTGACCGCACAGGTCGATATGGTAACACCCACAACGATCACAACTTCCGGGACATGGATTACAGAGGCTATGACCAAGAAGATGAGGAAGCAGACTCAGATGGACCTTATGGCCATGATGAGAAATCACTGTGTGTCTTTGACTTTCAAAATCACCCTGGGTTTCACCCAAGAGGAGATAGACGAGCGGACCTTGGTCGTGAAACAAAAGGAAATCTATGGCCTCTCTCCTCTCAGCCACAGTCTGATCTAGCCCTTCCCTTGCTCCACAGAAAGGAGGAGGGATCCAGGCAGGAGTTTGAGCAGTTACGGGTTGGCCAGCATGAAAGGGTTCTGGAGAAAGGTGGAAGATTCTTTCCTGAGAACCCTTCCTGTCATCCGGGGGGTAGACTTGGGAATTGGCGTCATGTTGGTGCCCATCCTGAACAGATGGAATATAACCCAGCAAGACAGAGGGAGGAGGACAAGTTTTCTCGTGGGCCAGTGAAGAGGAGGGTAAGCCATAAGATCTGCCCCGTTATGAAGCTGCAAACGTTTTATTTTGCTTACAAAAGTTGCTATATTGTGATTATTCTATGCAGCCATTTCCAATGGGAACAGAGGAGCATAGTTGTGGAAGTGCCTGTCCAGATACATCACTTGACGAGATGGATCAGAGGGACCAGGACTACCGTCCAGATCTAGACCACAACCAGAGGCCTAGCAACATTATAATGCTTCGCATGCTGCCACCCAATGCCACTGCCAATGAGGTATGTTTATGTCTCAAGGCACGTTTTTGTGTTTTAAAGATTTGATGATACATGGATCTCATGTTATGTTATTGGTTCGAATGTCAATAACGCTTGTGTGTAATAGATCCGGGCACAACTTCAGGATCAGGGTGTTCAGCCCAGAGAAGTTCGACTAATGAGGAATAAGTCTTCAGGTGAGAACATGCCTATTGTTCCGAACATGTCATTTGTTCACGACTGTCCATTTGTGTCGCACTCATCCATTATAGCTATTTCATTTACAGGTGACTTTCCCTAATTTGCTCGTTCTATATTTTTTTTTAAGCAAATTAGGGTTTCAGTTTCTTTTCCTCTGATAGCGGAATGGAGAAAGAACAATTTATATACTCCCATACGGAAATTTGGGAAGATTGGGCATGCATAATATGTGGCTTTTTTTGAAAAAACATATACCGATAATTTACCTGTGTATTATGACAGATGCCAAAGGAATAATTCATCTTTTCACATTTTTTTATTTCTTTAAACATCATTACATCTGAGGCTTGCAAAGCCAAAAATGTAGTGAGCAAAGGTGGATTTCTTATATTATATACATTTTTTTTATTTTTGTTAAAAGTCATAGACCTTTTTACTTCTCTCTGAATCGTTGTGGGAGAAGTATGGGAAATATAAATCATGCTGTCAGTCTCTTAAATGGCTAGAACGAGTGACGTAATTTTTGCCTGGATCGTAATATTTGTTTCAGGTGCAGTAGTTGAACATCATTAATGCAACAGAATGCCGTCTGTGCTGTTTTTCTAATCTTTTTAGGAACACATGGTAAACAACTTTACCTTTAATTTTCACCATCTTCTGTATTCTAGTGCGTAGACGTTTTTCTTGTTGCGTCACTGAAAGAAATTTGGCTTCCAATTATTTACTTTTATTTTTTGGCAATGGTGTAGATAGCTGTTGATATATATTCTCCCTTATCAGGCTAATAATTTACTAGTTTGATATATATCAAAAACCGTAGCGTAGATTCCTACTTTCATTCTGTCTTTTTGTCTGTCTCTTTTCCCTGAATTCTTAATAGTTCCCATAGTAAAAAGAATCTACATTTGATTTTAGAGAAGAATTCATGTATGCTGCTGTAGAACATACACTTGATAGAGATCTTCACTCCATACCTTTAATTTTCCTTTACGTCTTGGCTTGCTGATTGTCTTAACACTTTCATAATTCTGTTTCATCCATACTAAATTGAGAATTGCCTGAGATAATGAGCAGACCTTTCATTCTCACATTGTCAACTTGGGAACGAGCAGCAGAAGTAGAAATCGTTTGATTGTGTTTGTCAATGTTGCTAGTTTTCAATGTCTAATTGTCAGAATATGTGTTGAAGCATTGGATGGATGCCACAGTGGTGAAAGTTTCCTTCTGGTTAATAACGTTAAGAAGTCATTGGTGTTATCTCAAACAACATTCATAAGACTTTAATAAGAGAAGATATTCTTTAATGATTGAAGAGCACTTAAGTTGATCTTATGGTATTACTATGATAGGATGCATCACAGGTTCTGTTTCTTGCCTTTCTGGAAGAGCTTCACTCTTGCATTGCTGCTGATGTGTGTGTATATGTGCAGTGTGTTAGTCAATTAGAGGTTTTGCCTCCAAATAATGCCAGTTACATAATGATTATCACATTAACATTATTGGATTCCCTTTTAGAATTCAGACTAAATTAAAAAATTCTGCCGAGTTTGAGCTTTTGCTTTCTGGTTTGACAACAAATCCTGCACTACTGTCCTCTGTGTTGACTCTCCCTACTCTCTTTACACAATAGAAGGAATCTTACTGCTGATGTGCCCTGGCTCTTCTGCTCCTGCTTCTGAACGACAAGAACACTTTCAGTTTTCAGATGAGAATTGTAGTGTATATTGTCCAAATATGTATTAATAACATGCTTATTAATTTATTTTCCACTTAAAAACCAAAAGACAACTCTGGATGCTGATTAACAAAAAAATAGCATGGTTGTACAGCTATAAAAAGAAAAAAATGGTAGCGGGTGTAAAAGACAAGTGTATGGTGAACCTCAGACACCATTTATCACAGACTACTCCAGCATGGTTACTTGCAGCTATGTGAACATTCCATACCCCTCCAAAAATGATCATGTTTTTCTAACGTGTCCCCTTATGGTCATTGTCACAAAGGCGTCCATCTAGGCTAACTCACTAGTTACCCTTAAGTCGTGCCTATCTGACTTGCCCACTTACGTTTTCCTGCACTATTGTCTTTCTGACCCCTAACATCACATCCGTCCCTCAGCATCAGGCAAATAAAGCCAGTTTGATTCAATTTTGAGATTCTGGAATTAAATTAAGATGACCCAGGGGTATTCACATTTAAGGTTTGTGTTCAACCCATATAAAGTTAGGCTGCAAAGCAAATCAAGTGCTCCCTAAACCACGCCCTGACTAATAAGAGCATTCCTGTGCTGCCTCTGTAAACATCTCCTGAATATAACAGATGGTCTTAACAAAGATTATATTTCTGGAGCAGCAGTAGTTAAAGAGCTTGTCCCTTGAAGCAGAGAATCTCCCGGTGTTTGTTTGGGCAATTATCTTAAAGAACAAATTATATGCAAAGAGTTGTCTCTGCTGCAAAGCAACACCACTAACTTGTCCAACCACTTAAACGCATCAGTAAGGGCAAGAAAAGCATTGCTGCATAAATTGTCGATCAATTCAGACATTATAATTAGCAAACTTTTGCACAGCGACACTGCAACCATTATCAATCCATCCATTTTCTTCTGCTTAACTTGGGACATGTCTCGATGACGGCAGACAAAAAAGGGTATTCCAAACGTCCCTCTGCTCTGCAACACCAGCTCATACTGGGGGATCATGAGGCGTTCCCAGGCTAGATAGGTATTAACTGCAATAATCTGGGTCTACCTCGGAGTCTCCTCGTAGCTGGTAGACCCTGAAGAACTTTCAAAGGGAGGCGTCCTGGGAGCTCACATAGACACGCCGAAATCACAAATGTAATTGGATTCAATCATGTCAGAGATATTTATCCTATAAATCCAGTGAGTAAAGAGAGCTTCAGGGAAATTGTCAACACATTGGACAAAGGGTACGTGATTTCCTTGTGCAATAATCTTTTTAAAGAAAGTGGCATCTGTAGTACATCAATGTGAAACAGAGAGGGTTCAAAGCTGTCGAGTACAGAGAACACTGAAGCCGTACATGAGCCTGAAAGTTCAGTAAATGAATAATTACAATAAATAATCGGGATTATCATTTTTGCCACTATCGCGCTGTCCATTGGGCCCAGTTCTATAAGGGTCCTGTTTGCACTCTGACCCTTAGAATACCAGAGATGTACTTGTGTGTTTGTCGGTTCTGCTTAGGTGCTGCATCATTTAAAGTCAAGAGCTCAGACTCACACTGATGAGTGGATAAGATTCTTCTTCTCTCCTTCTTTACGTGACCCAGTTGATATACTTGACATTGCGTCCTCCCCACCTTGCAGAGAATTTGACATGAGCTCTCATCCGGTTGTCAAATGTTTTCTATCCAGGGGAAAGAGGAAGCAATATATTATTTTATTAGTGCTGGTACAGGGTCTCTCTCTCATTTGGACATGAAGCACTAACCCCTCACTACGTTGTTGTTATGTTGTTGTTGTTCGGTTACCATGGCGCTGGGCGGTGTCCAGGTCAGAGCCGAGGATTCGCCTTCGTCGAGTTTAATGTCATACAGGAGGCCACCCGCTGGATGGAGACCAACCAGGTCACTCTCCTCTACACAGACACTCATACACATAAATACACACAAACAATAGGACACATGGCATAATGCCAGGAGTTATGTGTTTTTACATTATGCCATGTGCATTTAATGTATTTCATCATGGTATAGACAAGCTGAGTGGATAGAGTGTTTATGGGTAGCAGTCCTTTATACGCTACTCGAGGTAGGGCTGGGCAAATAATAAAATCATCTCGATTCATACATCTATGAGTTCCCAGTTCTGAAGAGAGAATCTTTCTGTAGAATTATCATTTGGAACTACAGCTCCATCAAAAAAGGGTGTTGGACCATGTGATGCAGATTAGCACAAACTGAGAGACTGCAAAAGTTTTTGGAGGGGAGAAGCAGTCTGCCAGTTTCAGAGAATACTACAAATAATAACAGAGAATTCATTTGGAAAAAACGCTCTGCTAATGTAGGTGAGAAGAAGATGAATCCAAATGAAGTATATTGTTCTACCAGAAAAAGATTCACATTCTGAGATGTGGAAGTTGTTTTTTAATTTTTATTCAGAGGTGAAGATGAAAGCTAGTCTCATGCATTGCCTGCAAGGTTTTCCCAAGTACCTGCATCCCAAGGTGATACCACAACTTAGTTCAGTCACCCTAAAAATAATCACAACGTATGATGCTCTCCTGCTATTATATATGGAAACAAATAGAGCCATACATAAATGAATGCACTCCATGTAGTCATGGCGATAATCATGATTTGAATTCTAAACAAAAAAGAAATTGCCATTCTCATTCTATCCAGATGAACCCAGCCCTACTTAGAGAGAAAAAGAACAGTCAAATTCAATTATTGCTGACATCTTCCTGTCTGGGGCCCAGTCACATAGTTTTCATGACTTTACCCTCCCAGTCACATTTGCTTGCCATTTGTCCAACACAAGCTCCCTTTTGAAAAGAAATCTCTTCTTTCCTCTCATGTCTCTCTCACGTTTCACAGCACCATCGGTGGGATAGTGCAACACTGTGAATATAATTGATCACATGCTCTATTGTATGCCTAATCAGTACCGCTACAGTGCGTAGTGTACTTTGATATGTGGGTCATTATCAATGAGATAGGGGTTGTGAGTGGAGAGGGAGGCAATGGAATGGGATGTGTGGAAAAATGTGAAAAGGTTTCCCCTTAAGGGGGGAGGGATAACATAATGAAGAAAATACACCGTGCCTTAACAGTGGACACACACACACCACACAGCATCTCAGTCCGTCCCAATTTCCTAAAGCTGAAGGTTGCAATACTTTGGTGTCCACTTTCTTTCAGCCTCAGTTCTACTTATTTCTCCGCCCCACTCTCTTCTCATCTCTCTCCTTCTTTCTTCTCTTGTGAGTTGAGGCCTTTCTCTGGCATGCATGGCCTAATTATTCCTGATAACCATTCTTTGTTCTCCCTCCCTCTCTTTCTTTTTCTTTCAGGGAGTGCTCCTGATTATGGGACAAAGGGTGTCAATGCACTACAGTGACCCAAAACCACGTGCTAATGAGGACTGGCTCTGCAACAAGGTTGTGTGTGTGTGTGTGTATGTCTGTCATTATCACTGAAAGTCAGTTAAGTGTTTTTAACATTTGGTCATGCAACATTTCAACAGTGTGGTGTGCAAAACTTTAAAAGGAGAGAGAAGTGCTTCAAGTGCAGTATGCCTAGATCAGGTAGGGTTGAACCCATCCTACTGTTGGCATGAAAACAACTCTCCCTTTTATTCTCTGATTTTATAATGATAAATAAATGCCACTTTGTCATTTCCCAGAGGCCGAGCTGAAGTTGCCTCAATTGCAGAGAGATTTGCCTGCAGCTCTTCAAAAGGAGGGAGCCCAAGGATTACTGCCCTTACCAGTACCGTACCACACTTCTGGGCCTACTGTCAACCCAGGACAGGTTGCTATTCAGGCAGATGCTGCCAATGACAGTAAGTGTCTTTATTATAATTTTAACCAACATGGCAATCCTTTAAGTGAAACTTCTTTCTTAGGTTGGTGCATTATTTATTTGTATTTTTTACTGTTTGCTACCTGGTACCTAAATTGTTAAAGTTTGTGTTTAGGAATGTAATATTCTGTCATCCTCTCCCACAACAGCTCTGATTCTAAGAAACCTTGGCCCTCATACTCCATTGGAGGCCATCATCTCAGCATTGGCTCCATTTGCCACACTTTCCCCTTCCAACGTTCGCCTAATCAAGGACAAGCACACACACCTCAACAGGGGATTTGCCTTTCTACAACTCTCTACCATTGTGGTGAGAAACTTGATGAGTGCGACACACACACAATTTTTGTGAATTGTCATTCACTTTCATTTCACTATAATGTTAAAAGTGTAATTTTTGTGTAGTGGTGATTTTTAAATAAGCTCTATCCTGTCCGTACATACATGGGCAGTGAACCCCAAATGTACCCATACTAACTCACGGGCTTTGCTCACAGGAGGCATCTCAGCTGCTCCAGATCTTACAGGCTCTCCAGCCAGCACTGTCAATTGATGGGAAGACTATTGTGGTGGAGTTCGCTAAAGGCTCCAAGCGGTAAGCATTCACAGACTGAAGCATGGCTGCAAAGAAAAAACACGTACATTGCACACAATTGCTGTTGTTCAAAGTAAAAGAATGTTGGTTTTAATTACTGTCTTTGGAATAGATGACCTAAAACAAATTAGTAACCCCAAAAAAATAAAGTGCACTTGCATTTCTACCATTGCAAGAAAACTTTATTTTAAATGCAAGTTGTTAGAAACGGTCTGTAACCCTCTCTGTGTCTCTTTACCATGCTAGTGATGTGTTCCTGACAGATGGCAACAGAGTGAGTGCTGCTACAGTGGCCAGCACCGCTATAGCTGCCGCACAATGGGCCGTAACGCAGGTAACAAAGTGATGATGAGAAAGTGATAACTTCAATTGATCCCTTTAATTGCAAGTAGTCATTACCTGGCTCTTAACTGTAGCGTGATTGGGTGTTGAAGATGCACAACTAGAAGGAAGTAATTCTTGTCATTTTCCCCCCATTTCTTAAATATGTCTCTTTTCGTTCTCAGACTGCTCAGAATGGATCAGGTGGAGACCAGAGTGTTGACACAGTGGTGTATCAGCAGGGGGCAGCAGTAACATACAGTCAGGAAGGAGCAGAATTCTCTGGGATAGACGGTACAAGTTTCAAAGCACCTGACGCCAGGGTTGGTGTTTTGTCCAGTGCAGGAGCAGTGCTCTCTGGCGCATACACAGCAAGAGCAGCCCATGGTTGGTATCGCATTTGTCTTAATCTACAGAATATTTACAAAGAACATAGCAACAGAATGCTCTATAAGGCAGTATAGGTTCAAACTGAACAGCAATGATCGGTGCGACATGTCTTTTTGTGTTTACCCACACAGCTGTTATCTCTTCCGAGGCGGTTATGCCTGGTTCAGCAGTCGTGCATCAGCTTTTCCCTCACGCACAAACTGCTCTCATCAACACAGCTCCCACCAAGCACGTCACACAGGTACGTTACTATTACAGTTTGCTTTTTTCTGTACCTTATTTCTTATCAATGCTTTCTTGATTCAAGCTCTCCGTCTCTTGAAAGGTGGAGATAGTGGGAAAACCACAACCAGCTGCTCCCAATCAACCGGCTACCCCAGGCACTGAACACGAACTGCAGCAATACCGTAAGGCCTTGTTTGTTGAGTGGTTCCGACAGGCTGAGAGTTTTAAAAGTTTGTCTAAGAATTGGCTCTGACTTATCCTTTGTGACAGACAGTTCAGTTAGTGGGTCTTAACTCTGTGCTCAGTTGAATGTGTTTCAATCACGATGCAATAATGAAACATTTCTTTCAACTTTCTTCAGCTGTGCCCGATGTGTCTACATACCATTATGATGAAAGCTCTGGCTATTACTATGACCCCCTGACTGGACTCTATTATGACCCTAACTCCCAGGTGAGCACGGGTGATTGTACTGCTATGTAAATATTGAGTCAGCACTTTTTGAAAGAGATCTCTCATGGGTCTCCTTACTTAGCTTTGCAATCTGGTTTTGTGTGCATCTCCCCTTTGCAGTATTACTTCAACCCTCACACTCAGCAGTACATGTACTGGGATGGAGTAAAGCAAAACTACATTTCTGCTCCTGCCAACTCGTCAAGCACTGAAGGTGGTCCCATGAACACAGCCCCATCAGACCCAATGTTTGCTTCCGCTGGAAGCAAGGACAAAAAAGACAAACCCAAGAGTAAAACTGCTCAACAGGTACTTTATATATCAGATACAGGAATGTGCACTGAGAGATTTCCCCCTGAGATTTAAATTATCAATAGATTTTTGTGTTTTTCTTGCCTTTCTCGCTTTTTTCATTGGACATTTGAACAAATCTATAAAATGACACAATAATGCAAAACTGTTAAATCATTTTTATTTTTCCAGACTTCTGATAGTGGAAAAAATAAGAGTAATATCTTCAGAATAATCATTTTGCATTGTTATTTAGCACCTCTGATATTAGACCACCACGTATTCTCAGCAAAAATGTGAAAATATAGACTTCCCTAATGTATTTTTTGAGGGCAGACTGACTGAATTACTTAAGGCTGTGTAGGCGTTATAGTATTGGGCCAGAGTGAATGTTACAGACAGGATTCATTTTGAATAAGAACTCAAACCAAAAACTCCCTCCCTCCTAGGAAATGGTATACTTCTGTTTTACAAATGTAAACTTTGCAGCAAATCATTTTCAAAAAACAACTCAAATACCACTTTATATTTTATTACATGTTTGAAAATGTCACAAACACAAAGTCACTTTATTTTTCTTGTGCATATGATTCAGAATGTACTCAGTATAGTGTAGATTTAATCTCCATATTTACATTTCATACATACTTCTTCTTTGATGTTGCAGACTGTGTTACGTTGGGATATGTATTTCTATCTGAAAATTAAATGAGCTGGGGTTTGTGTTTATAGATTGCCAAAGATATGGAACGATGGGCCAAGAGTCTCAATAGACAGAAGGAGAATATGCGCTCAGTCTCCTCTTCCCCTGCCGCCGGCTCCACATCGCTACCACCAGGATACAGTAGAGCAACTGGCCACAGTCGCCCAGAAGACCGAGAATCTGCTAGTGCTGATGCAGGCTATGCTGTTCTTGAGAAAAAGGTGCCTGACCCTTACACAGACATGTGACTGTAGCTATAAAACCATGTTGATATTCAGGGCAGCAGAGCATGGCAATGACGAGGGCAGATAAAGTCTTTCAACCAGTGGACACTTGCCCAGACTTATTACAATTACTACCTTTGTTATCCTGCTGACAGTGTTTTTTTAATTCCACTTATTCTGCTTTATTTAAATTGCATTCATTTGGCTTTTTTGATCCCACCGATTTAGCTTCTGCTTTTTGCTGATTTTGATTTTTCTATCCTATAGGGGGCACTGTCTGAGCGGCCTCCGATGTTTCTGGACCAGATTCGACAAAGTGAAGAGGTGTGGACCTTGTTCTCAGTTAACGTGATGAATATCTGTGTTTATATCTTAATTTTATTTTTTTTCGTATACAACCGATCTGTGATCCTGCATTGTATTTCTCTAGCATTCTCCACTTCAGCAGCAAGGTCTGGTTCCTGCCTACAGTGGTGAAACTGATAGTGAGGAGGAAGGAGATAGAGATGACAGAGAAGGGAGAATGACAGACTGGGCTAAACTGGCCTGTCTTCTGTGTCGGAGGCAATTCCCCAGCAAAGAGGCTCTCATTAGGCACCAGCAGCTCTCCGAGCTACACAAGGTGGGTTATAGAAATAACATGAATATCATTTCATGCAGTTACAAAGATGACATGAATATTTGAGGAATGTCTGTCCTCTCCTGGATTGAGAGCCAAATATTTTATCAGTAGAATATATTAAAAAGCTGTATCTTAGAGTCTGTACCACTCTGGAGTTGAAGTGTATTTCAACATAATTATATTGCTATTCTTATAATGTCTAAAGTATCACCTCTTTTCTTGTCTGCCATCAGCAAAACCTGGAGCAGAGACGAGTCTTGCAGGAAGCTGTTGGAAAAGAGGTTGGTTAAGACACAGTGTCTGACTGCAGGGTGCATAGTGTCATTGTAATGTTAGTGATTACCTGCAGTTAATATTGATTTCATCGTCCTGTTTTTTTTGCAGAGACTTGCAGATAGAATGGGAATGCCTGATCAAAAGAAGAGAAAGCTCGGCCACATGTAGGCAGCAGCTACGTAACAAACAAAACTCTACATGTTCTGCTCACTGGGTCGTGTGTGTGCTCAATATTGTTCTCTGTTTCTGTGTTTTTTAGGGATGGGATCTCTGGCACTAGTCTGGGTGCCAGAATGCTGCAGGGAGGTGTTAAAAAGGGGACTCTATGCCGCAATATGCAAGGGGAGTAGCCATCATCCTGAAGTCTCAACTTCCTGACCCAGAAAGGACATCGACAAAGCCTAGCGTGCAACACTTCACCATTAACCTTGTGTAGATATGTATAGATGATCTTCTTACTTTTGGTGGTCAATGGTGTTAACGCACTCATGAACTCATCCCATAGAAGTTGATGTTGAGATATTGCACAGAAAGCACTTTTCTTTCTTTTTTTGCTTTATTCCTTAAAGATGCTGTTTTATGTTTTCATTTGCTTTGGATCTAGTGTGTGAGAAAACACACTTAATAGTTTTCGGAAACATTTGCTATTGGAAAATGAAGATCAGTGTAGATCTTTGACAGCAAATGTGAAATTCTTATATTTCTGTCTATGCACTATAGATATTTTTTTTAAATTTCATTCTATATTTCTTGTCATTCAGTGAATGACCGATCTTGTTATAAACTGTACATTTTACAAGAGATTGTCCTGATGAAATGGACCCTCAACCCCCTATGTCAATTTGGGTGCGTAAGTTAGATAAAGAATGTCTCAGTTTGTTTTAGTATGATTTCCCAATGTATCTCCTGAATTTCTTTAATAACCTGACTGTTTGATCATAATGATGTAAATTAATTCAGAATAACACAGTTATCATTATTGATGAGTGAAGTCTTTTATGGGTAAGTCAGTAATTGTAATTGCTAGTAGTGTTGCTAATAGATTTTAACTTCATGTTTTCTGAAGCTGTATTTTTGCAAATCAGTGGTTAAAAGGAAGAATATTTAGCAACTCTTTCTGTCTGTAACGCAAACAATTGAGGAATTGTTCGGCTGTTGCAAAAGGTAGTTGAGCGCTTAACTGTTTGCAACACGCTCACGCGCTGGTGGTGGAATTGATGTAGAGTGTCCATGTCAGCGTCAACGACACTAAGTAGCCTTTTCCTGACGTCACTTTTCCCATGATTCCCAATTCGATCGCCATTCCAGTGGGCAAAAGCGCGTAAACAATGAATGAGGAAATGAATGCGCCTCTGGCTATAACGGATTGTAAATGATGCTATGGAACCATAGACATAAGTTCAGTCGACGCTACTTATCCGTATGAGATGGAGAGAAGAGCGAGGTCACACGTCATAACAACGTACATTACTTGGTCATAAGACAAAGTTCCTGCACACGCTCCCGGAGTATGACAGTCTATAAGTAGTTTTTGTAAGTAGTTCATAGACTAAGCGTGTTATGTTTTCCATTATACATTGAATCCACATTCGTTTCAAGAACAGCTGTCAAATTGTGACACCTTTTACACGTGCTAGACATAGTTTGTTTTATAAAACATACAACTTAATACACTTATATCCTAAACTAAGTAAGTTTACATTGGTGTACTGTTTCGTCAGCAAAGTAAGATAAACCAGTACACTTGAGTCCTTATCCTACATTTAAATAAATACATCCCTCTATGGACCCATCTAACAATTGGTATTTGACATTAATACATTTGGCACAAATTGAAGTCCTGAAGCCACCTGTTTGACTGCATGACAGAACTGAGCGAGACACGCTTCCATGAAGGCATCCCTTTCTTTTCTATAAAAGCTGGAGTGCAGATTTTAAACTCAAAAGCAGTCATGCAAGATCATGCAGGCTGGCTGCAACCAAATGGCGTTGACAAATTGCAATAAAAACAAGAAAGTAAATCGACTTTCTTGAGTGTAGTTAAAGATTGTGTATGACATTTGTTGGTGGAGGTATAACAGTTTATCGACAAAATACACATGCACCTTTGTAAAAGAACCAATTCAACATTGAAACTGTTTGAACATGAAGTACATGGACTAAGTGTAATCACTTGCAATCATTCATGTTAAGACACACCAACTACACACAAATGAAGTCCCAAGGCACACAATCACTATTTGAACAAGAATGCGAACACGAGGTATATTTTATGGTTTCTTTCATAGTCAGGGGGAGACAGATAGTCTGACTAACAGACGTTGCCCACTCAGATTTACGACTTTCCTAAACATAACACTTTAATAATCGCACAAGAAAATTATAAATTGGGGAAAGTTTGCTCAGAAACGATTACATTTGTAATGTTTTCGAAAACTTTCATAAAAATATCTATTTTTTTTAATCTATTTTGTGATAAACTCTGGAGAAAGGAAATATAATAATAATAATAATACATTTAATTTATAATGCACTTTACATTTGGATCAAATCTCAAAGTGCTACAAGGCAAAAGCAGATAAAAGCATCAATAAAATAAATAAATAAATAAATAATAATAATAACTATACAAAGACGTGACCAAAAGCATTAATGTTAATTACAGTTATAGGTTCTGCTAAAAAGGAAAGTTTTAAGTCCTTTTTTAAATGTGTCAGTCATCTGTGGAGCCCTCAGATGGTCAGGGAGGGCATTCCACAGACGAGGGGCAGCAGAACAGAAAGCCCATCACCCATGGTGCTGAGCTTAGTCCGGGGAAGGAGGAGGCGGTATGACTGGGTAGAACGGAGGGATCGTGTCGAGGTCAGTGGGGTGAGTAGTTCTTTTAGGTAGGGGGGGCGTTACCATGGATGCACTGGTGAGTGAGGAGAGAGATCTTATAATCAATCCTGGTGGAGATGGGAAGCCAATGAAGGGAATGAAAAACAGGGGTGATGTGTTCGTGTTTACGAACTCTCATCAGGATCCTTGCAGCACCGTTTTGAACATACTGCAGTCTTTGTGTATGTCCAGTGTTGTCCATACAAAGAAAGAATGCATCCATTACAGTAAGGACAAGCAGGCTGTGCTGACGAGAAAGCAATTATCCTGTTGGGATCACTGTTTGTTGAAGTATTTAGTGTAAACACCGGCTGACCCCCCCCCCCCCCCCCCCCCCCGCACTTATAACGCGCATGTTTAGCCAATAAGATGGCGTTGGTCACTTTAATATTCTATTCTATTTGCAGCATGGACACTTTTTTAAACTTTTATCAGTTTGAGCATGTGCGGAACATTATCATACATAAGTAAAATAAAAATCAATTCCAAGAATGACTTACACATGTCCAATGTATGGCGGCGGTCGCACTAGCCTCACTTTCGCCCCTGACGTGACGTCACGGGAAAATCTTTAGTTTTATGGAAGAGTTAGCTATAGCTTTTACTGTTAACGAATTTGGTAAGTTACGTTGCTTCTCACGTTCAAGGACATGGTTATGACAGTAACGGTACAAATAAGAACTCTGTACCACAGGTTAGGTAGCTGAGGTTATTTAGCAGGACCTGCGCCAGAGTGAGTCAGTCCTTTGCCATTAACCCGGCAGAAGTTAACGCCTCCTCAGACATCTAGTAGACTCGCCGCATCAATCCACCAACGTTACTTCATGAGTTAACGTTACATTACAACGGACTGAGCAGAATGTCCGAGAACGACGAAGATGAAGTCTGGTCTGATGAAGAGGGAGAGGAAGAGAAGCGTCAAGAGGTTGCAGTTGATAAGAAGGTAAAGTTGCCCGAGGGACAACCTACAAACACCGGGACCGCTCTATTCATGTCTACCGCATTTTTACTCAAATGATGACTTCAGATTCTCATCATTTACACACCACAAGTGAAATCATACAGCAGTGCATTGCCACTAAGTATCTGTTTTAAAAAAGGTATAGTACTACAATATAAAGTCACGCGTGAATTCCCAAAAGCCCTCAAGTAACCATGGTGACACGAGTGTCACAAACCGTTTAAAGGCTCCGGAAAGTTCCCTCTACTGCTTTATCCTTAATGTTGTGCTAATAATCAGCTTGTTTTTTTTCCTAAATTCATTTCAGTACATTTTACAACTTAATGCTTCAATAACATGTCCGTTAATACATTTAAAACAGCAGTTTACACTCTTTGAACAGTTTAATATGGCGTTGTATTTTCATCTTGTAAAACCCAATCAGCAAAGTTGCAACTCTGATATGTTGTGGAATGATAAATTAATAAAGATAATCTATGTACCCGTATTTTTTTTTAGGAATAATAAATAGATTACCATAATTGTCCCATCTAACATAACAGATCTTCGACAAGGGGCAGCATTTTGGAAATGGTCTACACATGGTCTATTTTATATCCCCAACAATTTTCATTTAAGAGAAATGGATTTTTATATGTTCAATATCTAATGCCTTCTAGTCTACCATCTGATGCAAACATGAAAAAAAGATTATTTGGATCATTCCTTGTTGCTCCCTCCTTTTCAAGACCCCAGCATACTGCAGGTCTGAATGTGTAAAATATCCTACAAGATTAAATATTTATCTGGGAGTGTGTGCCATTCAGTATGGCATAAAAGGAAAGGCAGGAGTCCTAGATGGGATCTTATCCTGAAACTCAAAACGTGGAGCCATGTATCAAAACATAACCACTATTGATGATTCTGTCACTGACAGCTGCATTCCTCTGAAATAAAGCACGATTTGACATAGAAATGTCTACATTAAAGTCGATTTGAAACTAAGAAGGTCCCAAGAGTTGTTCTAAAGCTCCAGACTGAAGTGGGTACTGTGTTTGGACTGGGTTTCACACAAAAATACTGATGGATGGAATTCAGTAACAGTAACAATTAGGATGAGATCAAGCCTCTGATATCTTCCTTACAGTACATGCCGGTTTGCCAGTTGACCCCAGAAATCATAAGTCGGGGCCTCTCATTGCTTTGTCAAACAGGAAATGGACTCGGACATGCATTTATTAGACTGGACGTACGAGAAAAGTAAGTTAGTATATAGAAAAGGAAACTTAACTTCTAATTCCCACCCATAATTTTGCTTAACTCTTTGATTTTCCTTTCCAGACGACTGAATGACATAGCTGCAATCAGCACTTATATTCACCTACGTTTTCTGGACATATCCCACAATCAAATTACAGATCTTTCTCCTCTTGCACCTCTTACCCACCTACTTTGGCTGAAGGCAAGAAACCCTCTTCTTTATTTACTTATAAAAGGACATCTCTTGGACTCTTAGTGTCATTCAGACTAACTAGTGATAGACTGTGAATCCAAACTGTCTGTAGGTTGACAACAATGCTTTGACAACCCTCAAAGAGCAGCAGCCTTTTGCTCAGTTGACCCACCTGCAGTGGCTAAATATGGCAGTGAACACTCTAACGGACGTCGAGGGCCTGGTTGGGCCAGCCTTGGAGACTCTCAATCTAATAGGTTGGTCTGTTCATTTTAATGCTAGAACAAATGATGATTCTATTATACCATTTGAATGACTGATGATGCACTTCGTTCGGCCAGTTTCCTAATATCAATTTTAATGTGCTATCTTTTAGTTTTAGTTATAACTCTTATTCTTGATCAAGATTGCAATCAGATATCGTTACCTAACGTATATGCTTGGAAATGCCTGACATTTTGGAAACTCTCTGGCAGGTAACAAAATCCAAAAAGTGGACGGTCTTCAGGGGAGCTGTTTTGACAACCTGGTAACGTTGGAGCTCCGAGGAAACTGCTTGGATACAGCAGTTGGCATAAACCTTCCCAGACTACAGAAATTATATCTTGTAATTAAAGTGTTATGATGTGTTTATTATCACTAGAACAGTTGATCTTTTCACATTAGATGTTATACCCATGTAATGAGTGCCAACTTATAACTGCTTTTAACTATTCCTGCTGTGTGTTCAGGCCAAAAACGCTATCAAACATCTTGAGGGTTTATATACGTTGGAGTGCCTCACTACCCTTCACCTTCGAGACAACCAGCTGGATACTCTGGATGGCCTCAGTCCCAATATGAAGTGTCTCAAATACCTCAATGTCAGGTACATAGAAGTAACACAAATGAGAGCCATTAAAGGGGTTCCCATAATCTATTCAGTAAAATATACTTCTGTCCGTCTCCCTTAGAGGCAATAACATCAAAGATGAGAATTCTTTGCAGAGCCTCAGGCATGTTTCAAAAACTCTGCAAACTTTGGTCATTTGTGAGAATCCCCTGATGGAATCAACAGAATACCGGTTGAATATACTGATTCTCCTGCCACAGTTGGAACGACTTGATAAAGATCCCATCTCCACCGAGGAGAGGGCTGAGGCCATGGAGAGAATCAAGGTAAAGAACCATGCAATATTGCCTTGTGGCATGATCAGACAGAATCTGCTTTTGTGCAAGTTGCTCAAATGGTATATATGTCATTTCAGGAACTCGAGGAGGAAGAATCATCTGACCAATAAGGCTAAATCTCACCAAAATGAGAAAGTATTTGAATATTTCTCCTCCTTGAAAACAAAGGCCTGGTGTATATGCGTGGGTAATATATAGTGTAGTTATGCTAGTTTTGCACTGGTGACATTTTCTTATTCTAATAAATATCTGAAAAGTAGTCGCATAATGAATATTGTCACTTGTTAATTTTTCATTATTATTATTCTTAGTGGTGTAGTAGTAGTAGTAACATTCCACTAGTAGCATTCTACAGGACACACTCATACATACTGTAAATATGCAATAATGTAATGAAAAGCTGTGACCAGTATTGTGTTTCAAGCTTCTAAAAAGGAGTAATTAACAATTTTTTATTTATAGTAATATACTGTCAAAAATATAGATCTTTGCTTGTGAAACTGCTGCCAGTAAATTTACGATACAATTTGACAGTGAATGAAAAAATAATGTTTATCTTTGAAGAATATGTTGTTTGTTGAGCTTTATATTATATGGAAATGGCACATTGGGGCTGCTTAAGTAATTTTTTATATAACAAAATAAAACATATTTTTAGTAAATGTGTGATGTTTGAACATTGAGTTCCTTGTTGAAATGTCAAGCATTTCCCTGAGTTAGGATGAGAGAGCACATTTTTTCAGCATTTCCCTGTTGGCAGCCATCCAACTGTAGCTTTAAAGGGCCAGTGACATGGAAGCCTACTGGATAAGAAATGAAAATCAGCACTAGTGTACTGAGTTCTACTATGCACCTTATCTTAATAGACTTTTCCTGATTTATACTAACAAATATTTTTTAGTATTTTACTTAACATGAATGCTGAATTTATGTTGCTATTCAGGTTAATTGTCACTATTACTCCTTATATTTTAAAACCAATAACTGAAGTTTCTACTCCTTATTTTTCAATCACCCTTGTAACTTTGGCAGATTATATTTTTTTTCAATTTAGCTACATTGCTTGCTTTACATGGAAGGGACAAAAGGTTGCATCTAAGTGTATGCTTTGGTTCATATTCAAACAAAACCAGACGACAGACTTTAAGAGGGTAAAAAGACAAGTAACGTGCAAGGAACCCAAACATGAGGAATAGGTGTGTTATTAGTGTTTACCTAGCCACTTGTTTTTATGTATATAATGCTCATTCATGCCAAATACATTATTTGCTTGAGAACAGCGTTAAGAGAATTTGAAATGAGGTTGAGGTAAAGCAGTTCTGCCCAAAAAATGTCAGTAGAAAAATTCTACTTTTTACTTTCATACATTGAGTACAATTCAAAGCTTGTACTTTTACCGCTTTTACTACAGTAAATGGATTGAATCAAAACTTGTTTTACCCTGTAATTTTTTGTTTTGTTTATAAAAGAAAGTTCTTCTGGAGTGATGTGAGAGCTTTTCCCACTTCAAAATAATCTGAAGTTGACAATGATACTTCCCCATCACATCATTATACTGTTGCCACATCCAGGAAGTAAAAAGTCTGACAAACTGGGAAAATCGTGGTGGTGGTGGTGGTGGGTGGAATATATGTAATTTTCCTACGTCACACTAAAAGCTTTGTGCTATATGGTTGCCTGCAGTGATAACAGTGGTTGAAGGCCTTAGCAAATGTGTAATATGCGCATCTAAAGTATTATCGTGAAATAAAGTATTAGTGGCATCTATTATTGCGTAGATCGCACCATGGCCAACGTGCCTCCAATGAATGGATTAGAGGGGAGTGGCTGGAACGGCAGACATAAAGCGCCTTCCTCTCTCTTGTCCTTCCTCCTCGGTTGTACTAGCAGCAGCCAGGCATACAGTAATTCCAGGGCACCTGTGTCTGAAATATAAGTTTTCAAGCTTACACCTTCAACAACAAAAAAAAAAAAATATCCAAGAATCATGACTAGCTACCACAAACCCGATGAAAAAACCCTCCAGGGCCTGAAAGACATAGCCAACAAGCTCAGGATCAACTCGATCAAGGCAACCTGCGCCTCTAACTCTGGGTAAGTCTTCTAAAGTAGTTGCAGTTATTTAATATCACAAGGCTACACGAAAATAACGAACCGTTAAATTATAAGATCCTGTAGCGCGAGCAGATTAACGGTTTACTTGCGAGGCCTTTTTGCACGTGCTGCAGATTATCGCGCGCCGAAGAAATGAAGCCACGGCTGGCAGCGATCACGTAATTATGCTTGCTATCCCTGGTAAAATACTAAAACGGTTTACGTAAGTTGAGTTAGGTTTGTAAGAGGCTATCAAAATACAACTTGTAATTTTTGAACTCTGAAATGAATAAATCAACACGGTACCGATCCGTGAGCCAGTCAAACTGGCTGAGAATCATGGTTTTCATTAAAAGCAACTTTACTTTCCTATTACATTAACCTGCTCCCACAAGCTAACATGGAACCAAATGATCACGCGAGATTTGTCGTGAATCTCGTTGTCGGCTCCAAGCTCTCGTATATAGTGAAAGTTACATCTTGAAGTATTGATTAGACTCTAATGAAATCATGAAACGTACACATTTAGTTCTCCTGCAAAGCTGTGAATTTTCTTAAATTTTTGTCCTTTTGTTGGACATGTGGCCAAAACAACCGAAACAGTATTGTTTAGTAACTGCAAGAGCACACTACTCAACCACAGCATTAAACCAGTAACTTGTATTCATGTTGGGGCCCATTAGTGTGCATGTCCGTATATATCACACCCATCAGATTTTCACCTGTAACGCTTGGAAAAGTTTCGAAAAAATGACAGAGAAAAATATTACATATCAAATTAAGGCGCATTTGCTGGTCTAAAGTTAACTAATCATAAGGGAGAGAAAACTAAAGTGCCTATCAGGAAATTTCTTTGTATAACCATAGAAAGAGTGTCTAAAGGGCACTCGGGGTGTTGCTTCATCCAGACTTTCAAAGTCCCCCCCCCCCCTCTGTAGGAAATGTCAACACACTGTGTTGAAATGGGTAGGCTGCAGGTTTTCCTAATAGACAGGGTATAACCTTATTGATCATTTGATCTAGAAGTTCTAGACGGCCCTTTGCCTGCCTAGTCTTCTGTCAATATTACGTCTGGCTGCAAATCCAAAACCACAGACCTGGCGATTATCAGTATTGCTTGTAATTGAAATAACTTGCATTTGGCAGTAAATTGGCTGTCACAAATTTGTGTAGGGAGGGCATATACAGATTACATACAATATTCTGCTATTTGGAATGTAACGGAACACAAAGGTTCTTGTTTGAAGACTAGAGATCATTGCAGATAAATGAGCGTGCCATTTTCTATTTAGTTATCCAGCCAAAGACAAAAAATTTCTAATAAATGTTGCATTCATTAATTACATGGCTAAGAAATGTCCAAAATATCTAATGATACCTCTGCCAAATGTGGTGTTATACAGTGAATATTTTGGCCACATTTCCAACCCAAGGACACAATTCAATGAAAGTTCACACCTTTGCAGGAGCACTAAATGTGCACGTTTCATGACTGAGCTTCGATAAACCCACCTGTGTCTCATTTCCATTTTAACGTCACTGCAACCAACTTTAAATAAAGGGTTGTTAAACCTGTTTTTGTCACTTCCTTTAATCAACTTTACACGGAAATAGGTGAAATGTATTGTAAAAGTCTTATCAGCTATCTTTGTTTAGATTCTCCTTTGTCCTTTATAAAGGATGTCTTCTGGTTTTGACACCCTTCCCTCAACACATGTTGTTCTTCTTTCTTTGGCTTATATGGAACATTACCCTCATTGTTTGGTTAAGTGAATTTACTTCAGTCTGTTTCTCAGCAGGTTATTGCTCAACCAAAGGACATGTGGTAAACAAGGCACAGGTTGTTGATGTATGGTAGAATGCATAACCCAGTGTGTTCCTAGCATGGTTTAAGTGACATTTGTAAGTTCCCTTTTATTAGGAAACTGAAATGTTGAGTAACGCTGGATTTCTAAATGTGACGATTACAATAGCCAAACCATTATGCAGCAACTAACAGGTACACACGTTTGGTTTGTGGGTTTTTTTGCAAATTTTCTTGAGAATGATATTAATTGATGTGGTAATCTAGCAGATTAACAATCTATCACTATATTCTTAATCCCAGAGGATGGGTCACATTTTTACTAAAATGAATTGATTAGGACACATTCATGCTTGCAAAGTGAAAATGATTCTTTAACGTCAACATATGCCTGTGCATGTTTTTATTTCTTTACTGTGAACTGTCTTCAACAAACTATCTCCTTTTTTTGTCCATTCTCAGTCACCCAACATCATGCTGCAGTGCTGCGGAGCTCATGTCTGTGCTCTTCTTCCACACAATGCGCTACAAAACGGATGACCCTCGTAACCAGTGTAACGACCGCTTTGTGCTCTCAAAGGTTTGCATCAATTTCTTTGCACACACGAGATAAGTTGATATCTTTTAGTTACACAATGTCCAGTCTTTAAAATACTTGAATCCCTGGCTTTCTCTAGGGCCATGCTGCACCTGTCCTGTATGCTGCCTGGGCAGAGGCAGGTTTTGTGAAGGAGTCTGATCTGCTCAACCTGCGCAAGATTGACTCTGACCTTGAGGGCCACCCAACACCAGTAAGTCAACTATGCTGATGTTTTCTTGTAGAACAAAATATAATGCGCTTGTCGCTCTGTATTTTATATCCCCTTTCTCTTTTTTTTTAATGTTTTCTAGAAACTGGATTTTGTTGATGTGGCTACAGGATCTCTCGGACAGGGTCTAGGGGCTGCCTGTGGGATGGCCTACACTGGCAAAAACTTTGACAAATCCAGGTTAGTTTGGATACAGTAACAACAAATTCATCTAAACTTTAGATGAGTTCACTCACACTCTTGAGCATTTAGATTCTAAAGGCTCAACAGTGTTGTATATTATTTGGGCTTCTGGAACATCTTTGTACTGAGAAGCTTTTTTTAGTGCTTTTTTTGGAGTGGCTTTCATTCAGAGGGTGGGCTGCAGTATAGTGTCTTTAACCGGTAAATCCAGAGTAGTTGATATATAATTATGTTAAATTACTCCATGACAGGAGCCTGGGGTGGGACCAAAATGTCTTTGTACAGCTACGACGGAGAGTAATGCTCAAGATGGTGACGTTACTGTGGATTTACGGCCTATTTTGAATTTTTGAATAAGTAAATATTATTAAAAGCTAAATTATTACAATTTTTTTCAAGTCTCTGAAATGGAATATAAATCCATTCAGACTAACAATCTATGCATTTTTAAAATACAAATTATTTTGACTATAATTTTATCTTGTCATTTTGCTTGTCACAAGTGATACATGTGGAGAAGGTGCGACCAAATTTGAACTGTTTTAGGTGGAAGTGGAAAGACTAAATAAACTACGGATTTCAGTGGAGTAACCAAATGTTAATCAATGTAAGGTATCCGTAATGAACCAGTGATGTGTGTGATGAATAAATCTATTAGATTGAATCTAATGTTCTTCTTCCAACATCAATTGTAGAAAATGGCAACTTTCCTAACCTTAACTTTACTTTGGGAACTCCACCACTTGGGCTAGGAACTTGATTTCCATTCATTAGAAGATAATGTTCAAACACCTGGGAGTAACCTTTACCCAACCCCAATAACTTTACTAAAATGAAGAAACTGAAATGTCAGTCACGTAGCCTGACCTAAAGGCAAGGTTAATGATAAAGATGACAAGGTACAAAAATTTCTATAAAAACTCTTGGACAGAGTTTCATTGATCCATTTAGTTTTTGTATACACCAAATAAAAAAAAAAATATATATATATACATAGACAACTTATCTCATTAGACAAAAAGATCTCCTAGATACAAGATCAGTGTGTTTGGTAGCACATGCCCCTTAATGTTTATCACACATCAATAACTACCTGTCCTTTCACCAGCCGTGTGACGGAGTTGTGTTTGACCCAGTATTGATGTTTCATTGGCGTCCTCCATTGAGAGCGGGGTGGGAAACCAGCGTCTTGCATTTTGTTTACCATTAACTTGTACAGGGGTACCGATGTTGTTCAGTTGGCGCCATTTACTAAGCAAAAATAATGTTATCTTTGTCCACCACAAGTTTCAAGATACTTTGACTGTTTGCTTTATTGCTTTGAAACGACTTGTATTCCCTGTCTCGCTGTAGTTACCGTGTATACTGCATGCTGGGTGATGGAGAGTGTTCAGAGGGCTCCGTGTGGGAGGCAATGGCATTTGCCTCTTACTACAAACTGGACAACTTGATGGCTATCTTGGACGTGAACCGGCTCGGTCAGAGTGAGGCTGCACCACTGCAGCATGACATGGACATCTACCGCAAGCGCTGTGAAGCCTTTGGGTCTGTTCAAAACTTGCTTTTTATATAATGTTCTATGGAACCCTGATGTCCTGTCTCGTTTTAAAATGACTGACCATAACCAAGTAATATCTGACACTGCATTCTTTATCATGTTTGTATTTATATACACGTAGTAAGAGCACACTGTCTGTTGGTTCAAACCTGTCCCTATCGATTTTGGATTTTCTCTTTATTTTGCTATAAAACTTAATGGATGGAAATTTCTCTTTTCCACCTTTTCGCGAGGTGCGTTTTCACATGCTTTATGGATGTTTTTTAAGCCTGCTTTAGCTTCTTGACCTTTGGATCTTTGCTCCTCCTTATCTAGTCAATAGTTTGGTGCTTCTAAAACTTTGTTTAGAAGTATATATGACCATGTGTTTTGGGGTTAATGTTTTTTCAATATGTGGTATGCTGTGATGTTTGTGTAGATGGATAACTTATGTTGTGGATGGCCATGACGTGGAGGAGCTGTGCAAAGCTTTTTGGCATGCTCAGCAGGTCACGGGCAAACCCACCTGCATTATTGCAAAGACATTCAAGGGTAAAGGACTCAAAAGTAAGTGCTTTTTATATGGTGAATATTTTCAGGGATTTCATATTACTTATACTTCATATTTGATATATTTTTGTCGTTTGTCTTAAGATATTGAGGATCTTGATAACTGGCATGGAAAGCCCATTCCCAAAGACAGGGTGCAAGACCTGCTGAATGATCTACAAGCTCAGATCCACAACCCCAACAAGACTCTATGCCCCCCGCAGCCCAAAGAAGACACAGCACGTGCAGACCTCAGAACTATCGCTCTACCTTCACCCCCAGCGTACAAAAAGGGAGACAAGGTACCTTAAGGGAACCTTCCAAACAGACTGCACTTGTTGCAAAGCCCTCACAAGAAGTCAATGAATGATCTCTGGGTCAAAGTTCATGTTTTAGCATAAATGTCTTAAGTGAGGTGCACTTAACTGATTACTGCTCGTGGCTCATTCCTCTTTTGCAGCACTAGATAGTTTTGGCCTTGTATAGACCCCACTCCCCTAGAGCATTTTATCTTGTAGTTAATGAACAATTGACTCCCGATATTTCCTCTTTAAATAAAAGGAACCGCTAGGAACCACAGCTCTTTGAACTGTTGGGCCTTTGCTTACTGCTACTTGAGGAAGGTTTTTTCTCATGGGATAGCGAGGAAGTAAGATCCATGATCCATTTGGTACCCAGAAGCCCACAACATGCCGCTTCAGGAAAAATCATTAACTAGTCCTTACTTTTCTGCACATCACTGTACTTGAGATGCACAGAGATGGTACCAGCGGTAACCCAGAGTTGGAACTAGAAAACGATGTGAAGGTGGCTGCTACAAACTTCAGACTACGAGTACCAGCCCAGCAAAAACATAAAGGGAGAAACAAAACTTCATGTATTAAGAGTGCACAGTTAATGTTGACCAAATATAAACTCTAACAGAACACTCAAAATGTAGGCAATAATGAGAAATTGGTGGAAAGGAAATGAAGAGATTGATGTTTGAGGTGAGAATTATTTTATACTTTTTTAAAAAATTTAAATCAAACATGGCTTAACCCTAACATGTTACAGTGGCTAGTCAGTAAATATAATAATGTATCCGTTGTTGATCACATACAGCCATACACAGTACAACATACTGAAATTATATCTCTGCATGTGACCCTTCCCTGAGGGAGACGTGGTCGGCTGGGGTGCTCTACACACTGAGCTATTTGGTGTTTGCTTATTTTTTAGATAACTCAAACAATTTCCTACACCTTGAACATAATTTGGTTGCTAGTTACATTGTTAAATTCACCTTACTTTTCTCCTTCCTGTCCTGTCAGATGGCAACAAGGCGTGCTTATGGTGTTGCACTGGCTAAGCTGGGCGAGGCAAGCAATAGAGTGGTGGCTCTCGATGGAGACACCAAAAACTCTACCTTCTCGGAGACCTTCAAAAAGTCCTTCCCTGAACGCTACATTGAGTGCTTCATTGCTGAACAGAACATGGTATTCCACATTTAATTCATCCCAAGGTGGGTTTACATGGACAACCTAATTCCGAATAGATTCAGATAAGAGGCCTAACTGGAAAAAAAGTGCCGCATTTAAACACCCCTTTCCGAAAGAAAAGGTCCTTCCTACTACTGTCATTACTTTTAAATGGCGGTAGTACTTTGGGAAAGCCTTTCCGATAGCCAGTCGCTGCATGTAAACACCGTTTAGGAAAGCTCTCTGTTTGAGTTGTATCTACGTATTCCCAGCATCGTGACGTAAGGCTCTGGCTGAGTTTTATCACAGGTCCTGTAAACAGCTGACTGACATTGCAATTCATAAAGGCTTAATTCGGATAGGAAAAAAGGTGTCCCATGTAAACCCACCTACAGTGAACGTTAACACTGTAGCAGTATGATTAACACTGACTTATGAAAAGGGGAAAACTTGGATCCCTGGATCCCTATGCTCTTCTCTTCACTACTATAATCTGCTCCATATTGGTCTAATCTGTTGCCATTTATTCTCCAGTATGTTAATCCCATCTTCACTGCTTCCTTCTACTTGTGACCAGTTTACATCCACCTCCACACTCGCACCCACCACCATCTATTCACACCCAAATGACCATACTGTCGTTGCTTACTGTTACAGGTGGGAGTAGCTATTGGCTGCGCCACCCGTGATCGCACAGTTACATTTGCCAGCACTTTTGCTGCCTTCTTGTCCAGAGCGTATGACCAGATCCGTATGGCAGCAATCTCCCAGTCAAATGTCAACCTGGTTGGGTCCCACTGCGGAGTCTCTATCGGTAAAACTTGTGCTCAATCATCAGTAATATTATATAGATTATGTCAGTATGAGTATTTGTTCTCTGACCCTGACTGATCTCTACCTCAAGGTGAGGATGGTCCTTCCCAAATGGCCCTAGAGGACCTGGCAATGTTCCGTGCTATCCCAACTTGCACTGTTTTTTACCCCAGTGATGCGGTGTCCACTGAGAGAGCTGTTGAGCTAGCAGCTAACACAAAGGTTGGTTTGCCCCCTCGTTGTATAGTTTGTCCAGTATGTTTTTGCACTGCACTGGGAGAAATATTGTTATGTGTTCCAACGCATCTCTCAATGTTCTCAGGGTATCTGTTTTATCCGTACCAGTAGACCAGACACAAAAGTCCTCTACGCTCCGGAGGAGAAGTTCGAAATAGGCACAGCCAAGGTAATGATTAATAACAGTACCATCATTATTTTTACACAATCATTTTGTACCAAACTAGCCATCAGTAATAAAAATAAATTCTAATTGGTATCTGTACTTCACCAGGTGGTTCGCCAGTCTGATAATGATCATGTGACTGTGGTTGGAGCTGGTATTACTCTGCATGAGGCCCTGGCTGCTGCTGATATTCTGGCTACTGAAGGTAAGCTAACATTGCCCTCTAGTGGTTGCTTTAAGGTATTGAGAATTTTTAACTTCCAATATTTTGTGATTTAAAAGATATTGAATCAGAAAATGTACAGTGGCCCATTTTGACTGGAGGAACGTGCTTATTAACTCCTTTAGGTAAGAACATCCGTGTGATTGACCCATTCACCATCAAGCCCCTGGATGCTGCTACTATTGTTGCAAGTGCCAGAGCCACGGGGGGACATATCATCACTGTGGAGGATCACTACAAGGAGGGTTAGTTTTGTTTTTGTGTCCTATTGTAAAGCTATTAAAGATCAATCTAGATAAAGACTTTTTCAAAGTCATCAAAGTGAAAATGTATTAAATAGCTGATAAATATTCATCCACTGGAAATGTTTTCTTAAGTCTTCTACTAGTTATAATACATGCAGTGGGCATTGGTAGCACAGCAGGATCTATAGTATGAACATGATACAGTGATCCATAGTTGCTATGCCTTGTGTACTATTATAAACATTAATTTATTGAGTTCATATTTATACATTCTATGACTGATATACCATGGAAAATGTAAAACTGTCAGAATCCAGTTGCACAACCTAAATGGGACTACGGAATATTTTTTTACTATGCCATAAATGCATGGAGGTTTTAGTGTCCACAAAACGCAGGGTGCATTTGCCCTCTGGATATATGCGTGCGTGGGTGGGTGTGTGCGTCAATGTATATTACTCACGAATAATTTCGATCATGACCGCACTGGTCTGGGGGAAATGCTAATGGTATCAATTTTAACCCAAAACCCTGATGATGACATTGGAGGATCAAAAGAATGACACTGTTATGATTGAAGCCTTAACTTGGAACTTGCCGTGTCCCACCAATCGTTTCCGCGATCCTCCTCAGATTTGACTTTTTTCACCCCTGATGACATCTTCAGTATGAAGGAAAACGTGAACTCTGCTCTGACCGTTGATAGCGCTTTGAAAATAGTTGGAATCGGAAAAGTGTCGGACTTTTGGACCACAGTGAATTGGCCAACCCAAAATTGGTTCAATCAGATGTTGTTTTGTCCAACACACACTCTGCAGAAACGGGTTCGAGTAACGTAATTAAAACCCCTGACTTGAGCAACTCTTTCCAGTGGGAATATATTCTGTGGGAGCATCGCCTGGTTGTGTTGGTGATTTGAAGGTTTCCAATTGAGTTGGATGTTGACCCAACTGGTCCGTTTCGTTTGTCCAGGTGGTCTTGGTGAAGCAGTTCTGTCAGCAGTAGGGAAGGAGCCTGGCATTATGGTGACCCGGCTGGCAGTGACAGGTGTTCCCCGCAGCGGAAAGTCCGAAGAGCTGCTTGACATTTTCGGCATCAGTGCGAAGCACATTGCCAACGCTGTGCGTCAGACCTTTGCGAACTAGGCACTTCCCACGATCTCAAACTCTCTCCTCTGTTTCATCCCAACCAGCGGCTATCTTGTGTGATTACGCAAAAACCTCTTGTGTACTAACTGTGTATAACTAATGGAGGCGAGCAGGAGTATATCATATGTGCACCTTATCGCCCTCTGCTCCTAATGGTTTTACTGTTCATCTGCTACATTCCATTCTCTTCTGATTTTTTTCAAAATGGTGTGCGAGTGGCTCACTATTTCAGCATGTTGACCTGTAACAGCAATCAATCCAGGCTATGGTCAATTGTTGAGCCATAACTAACCATTTCTTTCACATTCCCTATGACCATATCCCACATCTTCTCACTTGGCTGACATTCATGCCACTTTTTCTAAGAAATACGGTTTGTTTTCATCAATCTACTTAATAGATTTAGTTCCGTGAGATTTTAGTTCTTAGATGTGGTGAAATGTTTCCTTAAAGTATGAGATGTGTTTTGTTTTTTTTCTTTTAAAACTGTTTAAACATTCCTCTGCAGATTCCTGGTCACATAAGTATCACACAATGTTAATGGCTTTCAGGTCACCAGTGTTCCCCTGTTACAGCTGTACATGCTAAATTAAAATTAACCAACCTGATATTTTGTGGGCTTCTTTTTTCTTTTTCTTACTGAATGTGTGATTATGCCAAATTGCTCAACGCTTTAAACCGATATATCTTAAGTTTTGCAGATATTGCAATGATGTTTTGGTATGAACAAGATAAACCTTTATTAGTCCCACAATGGGGAAATTGCAGTGTTACACTAGCAAGGAGCACAATATAACAGAATAAAATGCAAATATGAATATTAATCTGTACTAGGGTATTACCACATAATATAAAACTATATAGAAAATGTATGAATATTACAATATGCTAAAATATGCTATAGTACAGTATTAAAATACACTGGACGTATTGCACTATAATAGAAATATAATCAAAATATTACACTATACAATAAACAATATAAAATATGTGCAGTCTAAGAAGTGTTCTGTGTGTCAAGTGTAAGCATCACACTTCAGAACTGAGGTTCTCCCAATGTCAAAGATTGAGTTTTTGTGGTTAACAATAATTTTAGCTGATTGAATTGAGGTTGAAAATTACTACAGGAAAAAACGCTGCTGTCAGTGTTACAGCCCTTCAACCAAACTTTGCACTTCACACTTTTTTTTTTTTTTTTTTTTTTCTCCGCACAGAATTTTCAAAGTACATTATAGGAAGGAAAATGAAATTTGTGCGCTTGTCTAGCAGAATTCCACCATATGACATTTTTCAACTTTCAAGGAATTTTCAAGCAACCAGATAAAATGTGCTTATCTGGAAACACAAAGTTTTGTTAACCAGTATGTTTATCTGGAACAGATCTTGGTTCATGACCTCAGCCAAACAGGGAGTTTACTTTTGCACTGTGAACGGTTTGTTAAAGATCCACCGGACAGTGTGCCGTATAACCCACATATCACATTTTGGTTAAGAGTCCTGGCCTAAAAACATTACTCATATTAAAATGCAATGATCATTCTAGCACCATCTAGTGGTAAACATGAACTAAGCCTCCTGTTTAATACATTTGAATCAAGTGAGACCGACATCATTTACACTGATCAGCAAAGGTTTGTTGGTAAGATTGGTTCAACCTTGTCCACCAAGACAGTTGTGAATCTCGAGGAATGAACTCCATGAGACCTCTGAAGGTGCTCTGTGATATCTGGCACCAAAGCGCTAACAGCAGATCATATTCATCCTGTAAGTTGCCAGCTGGACCCAAACAGATCACATTTGTTGGTGTAGAACACACGTGTGAAATGTTGGCCAACAGAAATGTCAAATTTCTATATTAACTTTCCCGCTGGTATACAGAACAAACACCACAGATACAACAAATCCCAGAATTCACCGCGATAGCCGTTGCGTAAATCAAGAGCGCGAGCGCTTCTCCCTGCTCCTCTGTTGTCAGATATAATCATTGGAAGAGATGCTAAGAAGAAACTGTAATTTTACTGTTTTATTGTGGCTAAATTACCTACCCATTAACAAAGAATACAAAGTTCCCTTTTGTTGATATTGTTAGTAAAAAACTTATTAATTTTAGATGTCATTTGTCATTTGAAAAATATGGTTTTCTGGCTGTTATTGATGCCCGTGAATAAAACATTTTCATTGAAAATGATTCTGTGAAACTGCTGATTGAGGGGAATACATCAGAATTTGTTATCCTGATCTATTTTGAATTTATCTAACAAATTTACTGCAATTTCAGTAAATTCTAATCATCTGGTTTATTTAGAATTCTATAAAATGAGCAAATAAGATCCAAAAAAAAATTCCTCAAATTAAACACGGCACATTTCAGTGCTGTTCGGCCCTCGACTTGGTGTCCATCTTTCATTTTTCCCCCCTCAGTGATTGAGTTTGATAACCCTGGTCTAGCACATCCCAGAGAGGCTCAATTAGATTAAGATCTTCATTATTTAGGTAGTTGGTATGTGTCAAAAAAAACATCCACTTGAACGGCAGGACGCAAAAATTAAAAGAGCATTGCCCAAAGCATTATATTGTCTCCCTTGGCTTTCCTTCCTCCCATAGTGCATTCTTGTGCCAGCTCTTAATATACATGCACTCTAGCATCCACATAGTGTAAAAGATGATGTCACCCGTTTCATGCTCTTTGGTCCAGTTCTGGTGCTGACATGCCCATTGTAGGTGCTTTTGGCAGTAGATAGGGGTTAGCATGGCTAAACTGACTGTTCTGCAGCCATGCAGGCCCATGTGCAGCGAGCTCTGATGCTCTATGTAATCTGACACGTTTCTATCAGAACCGGCATGAACCTCAATTTTTGCAACAGTAGTCCTTCTGTGGGATCGGATCACATGGGCTAGCCCTCGCTCTTAATGCACATCAGTGAGCCTCGGGAGCCCCCTGATCTTATCACCAGTTCAATCAGTCACTACTAAGCACACTAAGAACACCAGACGAGGCCTACAGTTCTAGAGATGGTCTGACACTTAATTCTCGCCATTGCAATTTGGCCCTTGTCAAAGTTGCAGATTCTTATATTCATTATTCCTGGTTCCGACACGTCAACTTTAGGACAAACTGTACACCCGCTGCCTAATATATCCCACACACTGAAAGGTGCCATTATAACAAGATAACTATGTTACTTCACCTGTCAACGATTATAATGTCATGGCTGATCAGTGTGCATCTGCAAAATATGATATAATTAGTGGAAGTCCTCTAGCCTTGGCTAAGTGAATAAGTGTGTGTGTGTGTGGGTGTCCCATTTAAAACTGAATAAGTTTACTCAAAAACTTAAACTACATTTGATTATTATTTCATCAATTTTTGGTTGGTTCCGCATTTAAATCAACACCTTTTTTACTTAAATATTGAAGATTTATGGTAACACCAGCTGCTTCCTTGCTGAACTAACATATTGTTTTATAGATTTAATTTTGCATATTCATCCTCATTTCACATCAATAAATCTATCTGTCTTATTTTTCAATTCATAATGTTTTGGTCTTTGCAAAAGTTTGCACTTTGGAAACAAACACCAGGTTTTGGGAGATGTTGATGACCATGTTTTCTTATACGTGTCACTGAAATGTCTGAATGAGTTTTAGGTAGACTTCAACCACACATTAGAAATACTTTCTTAAATGAAACTACAAAGTTATCTATGCCATCAAGATGCAAAAATTTCACTTTGTCTATTTTAACTCATGACCGAACACTTGCACAATAAAGCCATTCTGCTTGAGCTGTACGGTGTTTTGCAACTAATCAACAGAAAGTATTCACACAGTAATATGTTAGATTATGGAGAATTTGGTAAACATTTAACAAAAGCTAGCTAGTACAGTATGTACAGTGATGCTGGCATGGATGTTCTGTACTTAAGTACACGCTATATTTGACATTTTACAGATGTGTGCTATATATGTCCGGCCTGGCAGATGACAGACTATATTTTTATTCTGAGTAAGAAAAGAAAGAAGAAAAATTGTGTCAAGAGGGCAGAAAACAGACATTCGGCCACAACAGAGATGGTAAAATGCTTTGCGCCTTAAATCAGTGACTGTATTATATATTTATATGTTGGATGAATCCAGGGTGCCTGCACCCTTCTCTGAAGTGGAAATTGTTAATTTGGGGTTTTAGTCGAATGAGGTTATGTTGGGAATATGTGTGTGGTCAGCAATTTTTGTCAGGATTCAAATGAATAGTCTCTGGACAACACACTGTTTACCTTGGAGGGATGACACCAGGACGGAACTTTTCAACGTTTAGTATTAAGTTGTCCAACATGACATTTGGAATATATCTGGTTTCTTCTGTTGCTTCTGTCTCATCCTCTGGCATCTTGGAGATGAAAAACCAGTGTTACGCTTATGCCACAGGAATGGGACACTTAAAAGTCATGCATGCCCAACACGCTTTTTTAATGGCTCATTTTGTGTATAAAACCGATACAATACACAAACATTTCATGATATTTTCATTAGTCGTTATAGATATGCTTAACTTCTGGGTCATGCGGTCATGTGACTTAGAATAAAATGTTACTCAAAATCGTGAAAACAACAAATAAACTTAATAATGACCCCGACATGGATAGTAACCAAAGGTAAAAAAAACAACAGCTTTTATATGTGACGTTCTGAAAATTTTCCATGGCAACACCTTGAAACTTCATAATCAATAATAATACTTGTTACCTTGTTCACTGCAGCTTTGGGCAAAACAAGATAAACAAGACATCTCAGTACATTCACAGTGCACATTTGCACAAACCCACATATAAACTAGTGCAAATACCTGACCCTACACAAGGCAATCCATGAAATCGAAGAAAAGCGAGCAAACAGTCAACAGAACCACTTTATATGACGGGATGGGGGAGATTAATCTATTGTTCTAGATTCAAAAGACCAGTCACCTTCGGTTTTATGTTTATTCAGTGGGGGTGAAGACATCAGAGGCCTGTCATCAGTGTAACGGTTCCTCAGACATAAAGGAGATAAACCACGAAATGCCTCGGTTTAAAGACACAGGATTGATCCAGTTTATTGACATAGTGTTGAATTGAGCGAAATGTAATGCCGATAAGAGTCACTGAGAAAGTAAAAGTCTAAAAGCAGTGGCTCCATCCAATTGGTTAACACTTTTTAAAAGCTTCCGACAAAATAAACAGAAAAGCCATGATGTATATCCTCCTGAACTACAGAGTTCCTGAACAGGTTGTTAAACCATTGGCACTGAGTGTGAACATCCCACACGTTTACTTTCCCATGCCTCGAGGGTGTTACCAAACAATGCCCTACCAAAACTGGAATCCTTTAAGGTGATAGACTTGTACCTTTTCTTTACAATATTGTGGTGGACTATGCTGCATGTTGTCGTATTTGGAGCGGACACAGAGAAGAGTCAAGGTTAAGTGTTTTTAATCTGGGTGTATTGAAGTCTGAGAGATTATCAGAAGGGCTCTCTTAAATAGTCAGTAGTCATTGATGGGAAGTGGCAGACTTTGTCTTTCAAAAAATCTATCAATATGATCCATGCCTCTCGTCCCGACGACGGACGATAGATCTTGCCATCAGACACAGACACATCTAACTGACGTCAACTATATTCAGGATTTTACATTGATGGCAGTGAATTATCTGTAAAACAGCCACTGGAGCCTCTTACTTGATGAAAAGTTAACAGAATGACAGAAATATCAATGAGACGGTTCAAATCCGTCCCTTTCTGTGTGTAGTTTGCATGTTCTCTTCACCCATACTGTGGGTTTGAATATGAGCATGAATGATTGTTTGCCGGCCCTGTGATGGACTGGTGACCTGTGGACATGTTGTACTGGACCTCTGGACAGGCTTTTACATGTGACACTGCAAAGGCTCAGCAGCGAAATGGCTGGAAGGATTATATGACATTACGTCACAAATCATCATATCAGTTGAATCTGTTGCATTGTATATGACAACATGCTCACACATTTTGACAGATTGAGAATGTGTGGCTTTGAGAAAATAACAAGGTTCTGTCAGCAGGTTCCACCTCACAGTGAAAATCCCAGTTTGGCTAAATACTCAGCCAGTGGCAGCTGCTTGGCTTAGTGGTTAGTGTAAGCGTCTCAGCGTATCTAGATGGTATGTATGTACATAATATAAAGACAGACTCTCAGAGGTCATGCTTGTTTTCATACATTGATGCTTGTGGAGCTTTGCCAAACATGTTGGGCTCCAGCCTGAACTCTTTACCATCTCCGACCTTTTCTTCTCGGAAAAAGTCCGAGGTCAGTCTGATTCAGGCTGGAGAAAAACACAAACTGACAGGGGATCACAGATTCATGTGCCAACTAGAATCTATCACAGGTGTATGAAACTTATTGTGTTACTCTTTCTATGTCTTGCTCCCTGTCTGTGTCTCATCCTCCAGAAATATCTGCGTACCACCTACCTCTAGCAGACAGTTATGAAAGGGTGAGGAGACGAGGAGGAGCAGGGCGGGTCTGTGTATTTCATGGTTTGATGAGCCAGAGCCTTTATTAACAATGTGAGACCTCTTTTTAAACATCTCTGTCTGCTATATATTCTTCCATTTCCTGCATTTACTCTGATGTGGGCCAAGTGCAATATGGTTTAGTGCTTATTTTGACTGACTCTCAACAGAGAAACTTCACCACAGCTTTCACGAAGTGCCCACAATCTCTATCTGTTTTTTGATCATTTTGTGGATGTGCTCCATCCTTGCTTCAACTCTGAAGATATTAGCACTCTGGACTTGCACCTGCTGAAGTAGCTCTGATTGACAGAACATCCAGTTATGCCGATGACAAGGACATGTATCTTGTTAATTTATATGTGCGGCACAGTTTTATCAAGACCAAGCCAAACTTCTTTAGTGGATGTGAATGCATATATGGAAACATCGTCTGAATCGCCGGAATCAGAAACAGCAGCCATTTACCCACCAGGAAACAACACAAGAGAGACCTCTTTGGATGCATTTACTTCAAGTGCTGGTAAGATTGTGATATTTGCATTTAAAATACTGACTGTCTCTGATCTTAAATTAAAGAGCTACAATAACTGAACGAGAGAAAAATGTGTATAACTTACACAAATGACAGAAAAATGTTTACATTATGTCTGTTATGACTGTTGTTTTTCTGCTGGTTATTGTAATTGCTGATGAAGAGTGTGAGGATGAGCTCGATCCCATGGAGGCAGAAGAGGAGGGGGAGCATCGAGGAGTTGATTTCATGACGCTGGAGGCTGGTAGAAGAAAGAGAGGTGTCTTTGGCAAGAGGAAATATGCTGCAACAGTGGAGGCCGCAGCATATAGAATAGTAAGACACTTATATCTGCTGTGTGAACTTATTAATAAATGACTTGTACACAATTTAATATTGAGTGTAAACACTCTACTTAACATCAGATCTTTACCAAATAGTGAGCACACTTATCTGTACGGCTAATTTGATATTGCCATAAAGTGACAGACATTGATAAATTGAGAGCTATGTTTTAAGTTGATTCTAAACATGAACTAAAGACTTATAAAGTGTTTACAATCTAATTTATATATCTTATCTTTATAATAAACCATTTATAAATCCTTTATAAAGGCAGTCTTACTGTAAAGTGGTATCAAAGAATTTGCATAGTTGACCTTCCATGTGGCAAATTCTTTTAATATCGTATAACAAAGTGACCAGTGTGTGTTGATTTGCTCCTTCGGTGAATCCTGTCTGTGATATTTGCCGTTTATTGTAGGCAGGATTGGGGCGACCACTTATGGGATGGAGGAAGCGTGGAGAGGGAGAGTTGAAGACGAGTCCTCTCATGTCTGTGCTCAGGGGGCTTCATGCTGAAAAGCAGCGGCTGATGGATCAGGGTAAAGGACAAGAGGAGGAAGAGGAAGATGATGATGAAGATGATGATGACAGTGATGATGATGATGATGATGATGACGAAGAAGAAGAGGTTTCAATATTAAATATTTTGTGCACATTAGACCATTGTTTCCGAAATCTCATTTGAATATAACATTTCCTTAATCAGGAAGAAGAAGAAGAAGAGGAAGAGGGGGAGGAGGAGGAGGAGGAAGAAGAAGAAGAAGAAGAAGAAGAAGAAGAAGAAGAAGAAACAGCAACAGAACCTCCCAGCAATCAAACGGATCCCCACCTTGGCTTTACAGAACCTTCTGTCCGTGGATGCCAGACTGCTAACAGAGAAATTAGCTGCAGGGGCATCGGCATAACACATCTGCCAATCATTCACAACCTGGAGGCCACACACATGGATGGGGCAGGTGTGTGTGTCTGTGTGTGTGTGTGTGTGTGTGTGTGTGTGTGTGTGCATACAGAGGCTACTAAATGAACATGCCTGTGCTACTTGGATAAAATAGAACAGAACCCTATAAAAAAAGGATACAGCTATAATACAGTAAAGCAGTTGTAGTTATATTTTAGTGGGATCCTCTATAACCCTTATGTCAAGTAGTCCTTTAAGCCTCATTATATGCATCTATAACATGTATGACAACCCGTTTTCACCCCTGCAAGACATCATCACCAAGCTGTGCAATGTCCAATTATTGAGATTACGATTGAAATGCTCCTGCTTGTGTATTTGTGAACATTAAGTATGGAGTGTGTACTATGGGATATTAATATCTTCTACCATCTATCTTATATGTGTAGATATTATCTTATCTTATCTTATCTTATCCCATGTGATTCAAATTTAAAGAGAACAACATCAGGACCATCTCTCCTCAAGCGTTCTCTGGTCTGCTGAACCTGGAAGCACTGGACCTGAGAAACAACAAACTGGATGATCATTCTTTCCACCAAACTCCCCTTTCTGTGAGTAACTCTTCTCTGTTTGCACATCTTCAGCCACCAGCACACACAGCTGCCTCCACCCGCTCAACATTCCGATCTAATAGAGTTGTATTATGCAATGTAGACAACCATAATGGGACTCTTTTGAGGGAAATCTGTCCTTTAAAAAGAAAAAAAAAAATCAGTTTTTATATCAGAGTCTTGGGTTTGTGGTTTGGTGGTCCAGTTGGTAGAGCGGTTGTCCACTTATCTGAAGGTCGGTGGTTTCAATCCCCAGCCACTGCAGTCCACATTTCAAAGTGTCCTTGAGCAAGAAACTGAACCCCAAGTTGCTCCCAATGGCTGTTCCATTAGTGTGTGAATGATGTCGTGAATGGTTACTGCTCATGATGAACATGTGGCGCCTTGCATGGCAGCCTCTATCACCACTGCATGAATGTTTGTGTGAATGGGTGAATGCTGACTCCTTTTGTAAAAGCGCTTTAAGTACAGTCCATTTACCAGTTACTATTGGACTTGTTCCTGATTTCTTCTATTTTTGTTTGTCAAATTACTGCTTTGGATCCTCGTACTACTTCCAGAATAAAAAAAAAAGGAAAGCTCAATAAACACAAAGTGCAAGTTTGAAATTCAATTTTTTTTCTTAAGCCCTCAACATTTAAATGCCATCTACCTGCGTGACTGGGTGTAATGTTTTGAGGAATGCTGTGTTTGGTTCTTGCCAGATGAAACGGCACCCTAACAATTTCCAACCCATCAATCCATTAATGTGGGAGCCTTAAAGTTTATCTGTATTAACAATGGCTTTCATCTCGCCACCCGCCATGGATGTCTCTTTAGCCTGAAGGCGTGTGAATTGTGCAGCTTTACTGATCTTTATTGAGCTGAGAGAGACTTGCAACAAATTTGCACATGAGAGAGACGTGCAAATTTGTGAAAGCTGACCACTTTGTCGTTTCAGTTCCTCTTAATTTTTTTCATATAAAGCTCTCACTGTAGATCTGTGGAGTCCTAGAACATTGGGAAAACCTTTGTAACCCTATGCCAGATTTGGTCATTGGTCATATGGCCAAAAAGCTTTTGGGCCTCAATTTCTCGTTGGTTATTTAGTCCTAATGGTGTCAAATGAATCGATTCAAGGAGATCAATCTTGTATACATTGTGTTTTACTCTAATAGTTCTTATTTTACTCACTAAAGGGAGCTTTTACAAAAAACAGTGTTTTTCTGAAATAACGTCCTAACCGTTGATCCAATTTTCGTCCAGATTTCGGGCAAATGAATCGACTCGAGGCGATCTGTCTTTATATAACATATTTTAATCTAATATTTTTACTGAAAAGGAGAACTTTCAGACATGCAATTTCAGACACAACTTCAACTTTAATTTGAAGAGTTCAATCAGGGCAATTGCTTGTACAACGCAGGGGATTGAGGGCTTTTGGGGCATATACCCTTGCTGTTTGGGACAACAGCCTAGTCCTAATTTAAAAGTTGTATTCTGTGTTTGCTTAGGTTGATTTGTTTCATGTTACATTTTGCCTGAATTTGATATTAGATACACACGAAAGGATAAGAGTTTTTTCCCACATCCCTATATTATTTAACTTGCCAGTAAGAACCAACGCACTCATATAGCCCCGGTCTTAAACTGCATCTGAAATGAAACAATAAAAAGCAGGCTCCCTCCCGAATAATTGCCATAATCAAAGAGTACTAAAAACTGCATTAACTAATCTTTCCTAAGAATAACCTCTGGTCTAACCTCTGGTGTTTGGTATGTGGTCATTCAGAATCTAAATTGACCACAGACCAAACACAGAATATGACCGTACTGGGGCAGCTGCTTCCATCTGTCCAATCCTTCCACGCCACCAACAGCATTCTCTCCCAATATTGGCTGCACAGGCCGGTAGTTGAACAGCTGCAGCCAATGATGTGGAGCATAAATGGAAAATATTTTTAGAGTTTGATCTCTCTTCGCTTTCTTCTCATATCCCTTTAATAACAGAGGACTAGCTGGCTGGAGGGAAATAAAGATTCCGTCCACGACTTTGTTCTTGACACACATCGGTCACAGCAGCTTTCAGCGAGGAGTAGTTTTACCAAAGATGCAGCATGATAGCTGACATGCAGAAGATGCACAGCATCAACATGCTCTCATTTGTTTTACTTATCCGAGAACTCTCCTCTCCTTTGCAACTAAAGATCAAGCATTTCAAAATATGTATGTCTTCTGTCTCTCTTCTCCTCTTGGCATTTTCATTCCTCTCTTTTTCCACATGTGGTGCAGAATTTGACCTTTCTGAAGAAGCTGAACCTTGACGGCAACCAGCTAACCAGGATCCCATCACTGCCGTCTTCTCTAGAGGTGCTCAATATTAACCAGAATGGCCTCAGTGCGCTCACAACTCACTCTTTCAAAGGTAAGACTTGTGACTGTACATAAAAATGAAATACCATTTTGGATTTGAAAAATGCTACTGTTATTGACTTGAACCTCTAGGTTTGAAGAACCTGTTGAATCTTGAGCTGGAGGGGAACACGCTCCATGAGGCGAATGTGTCACCACTAGCCTTCGGACCCCTAGAGAGACTTGTGGAACTACAGTTGGACAAAAACCAGTTCCGATCCATCCCGTTGGGCCTTCCTGCCTCTCTTCAGGTGCACTGATATCAATAAAAGCTGTAGGGAAAATTATTCTCCAAACGTTAGAATCATCTAAAGGAGGGAGCTGGGTTTCATAATTATGCTTAGGGTAACTAATAAAAACGGATGCTGAATTAAGGACAAGACCAATGCTTCACTGATGGATCTGCTTGTCTGCTTCTCTTCATATAGAAACTAGAGATGAGTGAAAACCTAATAACGAAGGTGACGGACGAGGCACTGATGGGCTGCGTTCATCTGAGAGTACTAGACCTGAGTCACAACCAGCTGCATGAGCAAAGCATTGCTGCCCGCGCCTGGATCAGTCTCAAGTATATCCATCCATCCATCCATCCATCCATCCATCCATCCATCCATCCATCCATCCATCCATCCATCCATCCATCCATCCATCCATCCATCCATCCATCCATCCATCCATCCATGCATCCATGCATCCATGCATTATACCATCCATCCATCCAACAATCCTTCCATTGAATTTGCCTTTCCTCTGCCTGCCACTAGAGGGCAGACTGGCGTTGTATGTAATGCCCTTATAAGTGATAAGTTTAATTATGGCACTTTAAAAGATAAATCCAACACATTTCTTTCAAGGTTGATTGCTGTTATGACAGATCATATGAATCAACATCCAAATTTGAGGCTGATGCTTTCATAAATGTAAACCACAACAAAAAAGCAGGCCGATCTCCTATCATCGTGTGTGTCATTAAATTACTTGTCAGCGTGATTCACACAAAACAGGTACGCTATTCTGTTCTTTTCTCCTCTTTCTCTCTCTCACTCACACATTCACATACAGATATGCACACACGCACAAACACAAATGTGCCCTTATTTACTCAGGGAGCATGTTAATTTGTGTGTGTGGGCAACTGTGGGCCTGTATGGGTGTACTTTTGCATGTGTGTCTCGATCTGTTTGTGCCTGTGTGTGTGTCTGTGTGTGAGCGTTGTTTAAATATAGTGAATTCCAGTGGGTTTTTCCTTTGCTCCCTGGGATCCTTGTGAACCACAGTGGGAGCTTCAGAGGAAAGCGAGAAAAAGGAAATGCTAAAGGAAGAATGAGAGACTGGAAAGTGCTTTTGCAGAGACTGAATTATTTATTTAAAGGGAATATAGAGGAATAAAAATTTATGAAAATATATACCAAGTAAACTTTTCCAATTGCAGGATTACTATTTTGACAGGTGTGAAACAAAAAAACTTTTTCCAAGAGGAACAGAGAGTTGGAGAAAGAGTTTAAGTGAAGGTAAAATGGAGAAAATTCAGCAATGTTGCTCTCTGAGCACCATTTGGCATCTGACACGTTGTCTCATTATTGGAGATAGCGGCAGTCTTCCCATGGCACTGCTATTAGCTGATTCTATAAGTTGAAAGTTTCATTCAGTGCAGTAAAGTGTTTACACAATGAGCTGAATTCCACTAAAACAGTAGCCTATTAAAACCTAAAGGTGGAAAAAGGTCTTAAGTAAGAGCCCAATGAAACAAAAGAAAAAATCCTATTCTGCAAACCTTTAATTCATAAATCCATATTGAACTGATTATTGACAAATGTAACTTTATAGCGGTACGGAGTTGTGGGTACAAACAGAGAGGGCTTGAAAAAAGGTATACACAGAATGAAGAGAAAATTGCTGAATGATGAAACAAGTTGCAGTGTTCTGGTTCTGGTTAGTGACGCACCTCTGTTGCCTGGATAAGCACAGAAACTCATTTGGCATTCTATTGTGCAGATATACACTGATCTGCCTTTACATCATAACCACAGACTGAATGGGTGGGATACTGTATATTAGGCAGCAAGTGAAACATTTTTCCTTTAAGTTGAAATATTGGAGCACGAAAAATGGGTAAGCCTAAGGATCTGAATGACTTTGACAAGGGTCACATTGTAAGGGGAGAGCATCTCCTAAACTGCATGTCTTGGTGGGTGTTCCCAATCTGCAGTGTTTAGTGCCTACCACAGTGGTCAGGGGAAGTTTCTGCAACAGGGTTTGGTAGCCAAGACTCAACAATGTGAATGATGGATGAAGGCCATCTCGTGTTGTCAGATCCTACAGAAGACCTTAAAGTTATAGCAGCACAAGAAAATTACAGTCATGACAACAGGCATGAAAAAAGCAAAACAGAAGCATTTGGAAACTAGAATAATATTATCTTTATTATCATATTTTATCATACTACATGATACAAGATTGCAAAATCTGCAGCTATTAAAGACTCACTCAATGTGATGGACACATGCAATAATTGTGAAGATAGGAAATCTCTACAGATGTTCATTGAACTTCATTAAAAACTTTTTGAGGTATAACTGTTTTGAAAACATAATTAAGGTAATGAGGTAATATTATATTAAGTATATATATATTATAGTATATTTAAGTAGACTGCACTGAGGGGGAGCAAGCTTCTTCAGGGAAGGTCAGTTTCTTCAATAGGTCATTGCATCCAATGGCAATAGTCTCATACTGTTCACAAATAGCTTGACCCTCCTTAATCATGAAAAGCTAGTACTGGAATTAGGCACCACATTGGTTTCACTATTAGTTTGATAGTTATTAAAGAAAAATAATATTGTATCTCAATAAAGGTGGTTTCCCCTAACTGTCTTGCTCGGTTACATTTGAAGTTATTTGAAATATGATACTTACTAGATCAGTACAGATAGTTACAAGTCTGTAGCATCTCTATTCATTTGGGGATCATGGCTCTATGCGTGCTAGATCATACGGGCTTGTCCCTTTGTATTTCTTCCCCAAGCATTGTAGCCCATTATCCATGAAGGCACGAGAAAAAAAATGAAGCGGCCCCATCCCGGAAAAATAGAGAATCATTAAACATATCTGGATCCAGTTAGAAACATAAACACGCCTTCCATGTATTAAGGCTCTGTATACATAACTCATTCCAAAAGTACAAAATATTAATGTTTAATGGATAATATGTTTTCCATTACAGTTTTCATTCTAAGTCATCAAACACTTTAATAAGGCTGATGATCATAATCTTGGCTTCTTCAGTTCAGCTTGATGTAAAATTACTTGTAAATGTGTCAGTATTCTCGGGGTTATCCTGGAAAACTATAATTAGGTCATTTTTTAAGCTTGAACGGATAACAGCGTAGGTTGATTGATTGATAGTTTCGATCAAATTAGGTTTTATGTGTTGTGTCAAAATGGTTTTCACTGCAGAGGGTCATTAGATGTTTTACTCCTGCAGGCTCCCAGTGACTGTATGCAGGCAGAGGATAAGCGATAAGCAAACCAAAGATGCGTCTGTTGAGCTGTGTAGAATCAGAACCTGATGGAACTTGTAAGCAGAGCACTTTAATCTTAAAATATGCTCAAATTGGTTTCACAGTAAGCCAGCCTAGATGCCGAAATAAGTACTCATTGACACCCAAAAACACACCTGCTATGCTTAAGCATTAAACAGTTGCCAAGTGTAATCCTGATGAAAACCTTCCTTTAATCGCAGAGGTTTAGATTTAAAGTCTTCCTCTTTGGTAACAAACAGATCCCATTATAAAATGGCAGCCTGAAAAAAGCACGTATGTATTAGCTTCTATAGATGCACACAAATATTCCCATGGAGTGACAACATATAATATTCTATGAACCGCTGCAATAAATCGTTAAAGTCATTACATTCTCTATGTCAATCAATCCTAATGTGCTACCGTCTGTTCTCAAAAGATATGACAAATGGAAGAATTAGTTCAAGATATACTTTATCTAAATTCAGCGAAAAGAGGGAAAAGCCTGCACAATTGAGTGTAATGTAGCCATGTTCTGCCACTGTGCATCTTTTATTACATGTTTTTAAAGACTAGTCTTGGCTTGTTTACGTATCTTAGTTAAGCTGCCAAACTATGTGAGCTTGTTTGTGGGATGCTGGCACGACTGGCTGGATCCAGGTTTGGATATTGTGTCTGTGTTTGGAAGAGCAAGACAAATCTCGCTTTGTGCTGGTTCCTTTTAGAACCCGTCACCCTCAGGATGAACAGGTCATCATATTTGATTATCATCTGATAGTCATCTTCTTGATTACTTGGCTTCGGACAAAAATATTTTGCGGTCATAAAAGCTTTTGGTTTCATCAAAGTATTATCAGCACATACAGAGCACAAATATCATTGTCACTACCAATGAGAAATGGAAAAATTGTTTTCTCATGTGAGTCCTTCTAGGGATTTCAGCCAGCATGAAGGCTTTTAAAAGACAGAGTGGCTGCATTCATGATATCCACAATACATCCATTACATTTTTGAGGAGATGTTAATTGTTGTGTCACTTCATCCATGTCACACTGCCCTATACATACTGCCCTATACATACTGCCCTATACATACCACCCTATGCATAGCACCCTATACATACTGCCCTATACATACCACCCTATGCATAGCACCCTATACATACTGCCCTATAGATACTGCCCTATAGATAGCAACCTATACAACTACCCTATACATACCACCCTATACATACCACCCTATACAAACCACCCTATACATACCACCCTATACATACCACCCTATACTAGATACCAACCTATACAAACCACTCTATACATACCACCCTATACAAACCACCCTATACATACCACCCTATACATACCACCCTATACATACCACCCAATAATAGGACCCTAGATATAACAGCCTAAATATACTATCCTATACATACCGTCCTATAGATACCGCCCATACTGACCTATACACACCACCCTATACATACCACCCTATACTAGATACCAACCTATACAAACCACCCTATACATACCACCCTATACATACCACCCTATACAAACCACCCTATACATACCACCCAATAATAGGACCCTAGATATAACAGCCTAAATATACTATCCTATACATACCGTCCTATAGATACCGCCCATACTGACCTATACACACCACCCTATACATACCGTCCCATACATACCACCTATACTGACCTATACATAGCACCCTATACATACCGCCCCATACAAAGTACCCTATACATACCGCCCTATACAAAGTGCCCTCTACATACCGCCCTATAAGTACCACCCTATACATACCACCCTTTACAAAGTGCTTTATACATTCCCGTCCATATCGCCCACTACTTAACACCCATACTGCCCTATACATACCACCAATACCGCCCCATACCAACCGCCCTCTACATAACACCCTGTACATACTGCCCTAAACAAAGTGTCCTATACATACCACCCTATACATATTGCCCTATAAATACCACCCTATGCAAATTGCCCTATACACACCACCCAATATATACCGTCCTATACACATCACTGCCCAATACATACCGCTCTATACATCCTGCCCATACTGCCCTATACAAACAGCCCAATCATGTCATACCGCTTCATTCGGATTAACTTTTTAAGTTTTAAGCTTTAAAATGTTCATTGAATTCTGTGAACCTGGAAACATATTAATTATGCGTTAGGCATAAAGATTTTATGAGATAGATTTTTATGCATCTTCTCACTTTTTTGCTGCTATATAAATCTATATGACTGAGGAAAAAAAAAAACCTATTTAAATCTTAATGTTAAATCTAAATATTAGCAATAGATACATTTTTCTGTCACTAAGACGATAGCAGAGGTAGTAACAGAGGTGAATATTTATAAATGTGGGTTGAAATGGGGAGACAGCGAAAGGTCAAAGACCTGTTTTACTCTCATAGAGAGGATGAGATTTCTTGTAGCAGAGATGGTAATTATTATTTTTTTCCATTTTAATTCATTTTTTTTTAGAAAGCAGCGGGATGCATATGTAAGACATCACACCAGACACTGATGCCACTGTGCAGTACGTCATGTCTCTTCTGCTTACTGAACCTGCTGGTGTGGCAATGTTCTGTCTGTGTTTTCTTCGTTCCCAACAAAGAAGGTGTTGTAAAGAAGGGTCATTGTGTTTTTGTTCCGTGACCTCCGTATACTGTAAGAATATAATCCATGTGGTGCTTACCTAGCCCTTGCACTTTTCATCAAGCTGTTAATTTTAATCTTAATCAACTGCTGACTGGAAGTGTGTATTTGCTAAACAATTAGTGTCGATTTTAGACTTAACATTTGATATTTAGATTTTATTTGGTATATTCTTACAAGAACAGTAATCATAGCCTATCAAAGTTCATATTATAGTGCTTGTGAATGTGATAAAACAAGAAGTGACCTACTGTTTGAATCTAACTGTGGGAGAATGTTGCTGTTTAGTTCTGCATGTGCTACTTAAAAATAAAAAAAGACGCCCCATAAAGGTCCGCCTCTATACAAAATTGAATCAAAATCAGTTTAACATTTTGAAATGTCGTGCAATTAAACAAACAAAAGATCAAACAAACCAAAAAAATATGAATGATCACATAACCCCTCTTTTGTGTGTATTAGGGAGTTGGTGTGTGTGTCTGGAGGTGCCAGGGTGTGTGAGTGTTGAGGTTGGAGAGCTCTGAGAGGAGGACTGCGGTTTCCTTCTGCTCATTAATACCATGTGGAGCTCTAAGCAGCGGAGGACTGCTGCTGAGCTTCCTGGCAAAGATTCAGAATAGAATTTACCAACTGGTCTGAACTGGTCCCAAGGTACAGTTTTATTCATATTTAAGAGTCTAAAAGTCTAACAGAGAACACATTTTCAAACCAAATTCATATCTCACACAGCCCTGCGGTTCAACAACAAACCTTTCGTGGTGGTTGACTTGTGCTTTTAGAGTTAAACATGTCATTGTCCGTAACCCTTTAATTTTAGGTTCACAAAAATAATTATAATTGTATTTATGCAATATTTCATAATGTCTCTGTGAGGCAGAGCAGCGTGTAACCAACCTCAGGTGTCTTTATGTCGATGGTGAACCTGAAGGTTAACCTGCGGTTAACATGACTTTTACTCTGATACTGACAAATGATAAGGGCTTTACATTTTGATTCCTTTCAGCCTTTTAACTACTTCTCATTGTCACAAGTCATATATTTTACCCAAACCCTAACATAAACCCCCTCCCCTGGTTGCAATGATTAATGCAACATGGGAGTTGTAAAGTTCAAAGGAGAAGAATAAATGCAGAGGTCTTACTGTTACTCACCTTTACGAGTACCAGAAATGCTGAGGCACTGAACATCCATCAAACAGATGCCAGTCCGGGAGCTTAACCCTTTCCCCTCATTTACCTTATTGGTGGTCATTTCACGACGCTGTGCAGCCTTTGGTTGGTCACCCTTGTGGGATGTGGGCACATTGGCTGTCTGTTGTGTTGTATGAGTGATGGGGGAACAGGAAATGAAGTTCCTCTCCTGCTGCGAGTTCTTCTGTAAACTCACAACGGCTGTGTAGGATCTTCCAAAAAAAACACTGAACCCTTGCACTACTTCACCTTAGACCCCTTGAAATCTGCCCGCCTCACACCCCTCGGTTTTGTTCTTTCTCTTTGCTGCAAACCAAATATTTCTGCAGCCATTACCCACCATTCAGTCACAAATCCCCCCTTAGACTGGAATGTTCTCTTCTTGCACCCCTGAAGCCCAACTCTTTTCTCCCCCGCTGCTCCCCTCAAGTTCTCCACGATCTGCCGCAGCCTCCCTCTCTGCAATCCTGACTCAATGTTTCACAATGCGGGAAGATTTTCTTTAACTTTATAAAATGAAGACCACATTCAATACCCTAATAGTCAGAGAGGAAGTGGGCATGTATTTTTATAATGTGGAATAATATTTCTGTGATCACTATCTTACTTTTGCATGTTGATATGATTATATTAACGTTGCAGTTAACACAAATTACAGATAAGGCTGGCGGGAATGTCAAAACAAGGAATCTAATTGAATTTTGTTTAAATGGAACCTGATTTTTTTCAGCGCTCTGTGAATACAAATAGGGATTTTTCAGATGGGATTTGAGCTTCTTTCATATGAGGTCTTTCTTTGGATACATAACTGATTAGTGTCCTAATTCTGTAGTATCAAGTCCTACCTGTATAGAATAAAGGTTTTGAAGTTCCCGGGGATCATGAACTTGTGTAAAGGCAGTCCATGAGAAAGTTTTGCGGTATTCTATTCTGATCCAATTTCATGGACCAATGATGTAACAGCCTTTAATAGAAATGTCTTAAAAGCAGAAGTCTTCCGTTAAACACATTCGTAAAGATATCGCACTGTGATTCATCTTTACTCCGTGTTGTTCTTCGCAGGTCGCTGGAAGACTTGGACCTATCCTACAACCGACTGACATCCGTCCCCATAAATCTGCCCCGTCAGCTTCGTAAACTGAACCTCCAACACAACAACATCAGCCACATCCGGGCTTTTACCTTCCGTCACCTGCGGGTTGGCCTTCAGACCCTTCAGCTGTCCCACAATGCCTTGAACAATGCGGGTATAGAAAAAGTATCTTTTGTTGGAACATTCCGCTCACTAAAGGAGCTCCTATTGGATAACAATCATCTGGAGGACATTCCTCGCTGCCTCCGACAGTTTAAGAACCTGCAGGTGCTTAAGCTGGATAACAACATGATCAGGTAGAGTTGCACTTCATTAGCTCAGGTTTGAAGATTTGAATTGCTTGTCACCCAATCCTGATCGAGTGCCATTAGTGCCGCGGTCAAATGGGATGTCTCTATCGATAAACAGAAAAAGTAATTCAAGACATGACTTAGCAGTGTAAGAGGCTTCACCTGGGTCTGAGGCTTCCTGAATCCTGGACCACCAATAACTTGATACTGCAATGAAATAATTATATGGTATTCTTTGGAAATATCAATAGCCTACATCTAATCTAGTAATCTAGTCTAATACACTAGCGACTATGTGACACTGAATTCCGGTACATCTACACTTGCAGCTGAATCCTAATTTTAGCATTGTAAAATGCTCATAATTACAATGCTAGCATGTTTATGTTTCGCAGGAACCATAATAGTGTGGGATGTTGGCTTTCCTGTATTCACTAATTAAAGCTGGGACTCACATGACTGCCATTAGTTTTGCTCTCAGGAAGACTTTTTTTTGCATTGTAGTTGTGCCTTTATTTGATTTAGCCATTATTACAGTTGCATTCACGAAAAACCACCCATTCATTATCAAACATGGACATTGTTCGACCCCTTTGTTGAGACAGAGTCTAACAGGACACAGGCAAAGACATTTTGAATGATCCCAAGGGTAACTTAAATTTTTTTAATTTTCATGTCAATTCATCCAAAAGTTGCTGACATTTAGCTCAAAAGAATGTATGTGAATCTCATGGTTGCAATAAAGTACAAGTCAGTGGATCTCAACTTAGAATGCCTAAAGGTTTTTTTATTCTGTGGTTGCAGGATAATAAGGCAGTGGGCCGTGTGTCACCCTAAGAATTCCGGCACCAGCTTGACTTCGGTCCACCTGGAAAATAATTTGCTTGATGTGGAGAAGATTCCTCCAAATGCCTTCTCCTGTCTCACGGATGCTGGCGGACTGGTCCTTTATCCACAGTACGGGGCAGGTATATGACCACTAAACCACAACATGGGACAGACGGATATAGAGAGATTTAGTGTATACTGCATTATATGTATGTGTATAAAATAGAGTTAGTATATAGACGGTTTAGTAAACTAGCAAAATCCTTTTATCATCTTAAACCCGTTATTGTAATTTGATTTGAAATTGTTGTAATGTTTTGATGTATTGCCGAGTAAAGCAAATGTGTACTTTACACTGTACTATATGCTAATCGTTTTGTAAAATGCTATATTATAGGAGAAATTAAAAAGGATGAGGATTTATCACAGGGGAAACAAGATTTTCTGAAGTGAAGTCCGGAAAGGATTCACTAGTCAAAGTGAGGGGAGAGAAAATAGGGTGTGTGTGGATGTGACAAGGATACTACAGGGGTCAGTAAATACTCAGAGCTTTTGACTGAAGCATATGGTCACTAGAGGAAATGTCTGGTGACTTTGTGAACCTAAGGGGGCCACTAAGCAGAAAATATAAACACCATGTGGGTTCAATATCACCAGATGAGTTCCAACATAAACATCCACACTACTGTTCCGCAAAAATACATGAAATCTCACTGACTGAACCGAAGGCCTCAGTCGGGTCATTCAAACATGTTGAATGGCCGTCAGTCGTTTTCGGATGAAACACAGGGTTGCACACATGTTTGCATCACAGGAGTCACACAGTTCATTATTTGTGTTCGCAAGAGGGAGAAAGTTGAAGAATATTATATAACAGACTGGATTTTAGGACAATGCAGTGATTGTTTCTAGAAAGATAATTGAAAAATGGGTAGAGCGGTAGTTTCATGTTGAATCCAGTCCAATGAAACTTGGCTGTAGACAAAGAAGAGGGAGGGAAATTTAAGACAGAGAAGGAGGGGAAGCAGAGAAATCTGCATTCAGAGCCATTTTCCCATGTAGGAAGCAAAGCCAATGGAGCTCTGGAGGTCTGCTAACCATATTGACACAGTGACTTCTTAAAAAACAACCTTTTCTTGTTCTTTCCCCCCTGCATAACTATCAGCATTAATGTACTATTCAGTTTAAATCTTTTTCTGTTTTCTTGTTATCTCTCTCACAACCTCCTGCACAGTTCTAGACAAAATATTCAAACAGTGCGCCACTCTTCAGTCTCAACATGTGATCTCAGGTCCCGTCTGAGATGCTTTGAGCTCTGCACTTCCAGTGTGACATGAATAAAGCATTGTTCATAACTTTTCTGCTCTAAGTACAGTCTTGATGCAAACCTACAGCCAAGCAAAATAGCTTCAACTCTGTTGCAATTACTTATTGTTCTTTTCTGAAGCCAGTACTCAAAAGTAAGACGTCAAAGCCAGCTCCGAGGAGGAAATTTATATAAAGGAAACCAGGACCAGGTTTAGCATCTTGTTTATCATGGGAGGCAGGGACAGAACACAACTAGAAGCCTGTAGGAGATGGTCAGTGATTTAGCCAACCTCTGCCAACCTCCAATTGGAGAGTGTTGGTTAAGAGTAAGTGGAGGTCAGGCCCCCTTCTTCCACAGGTCAAGCAGACATTCATTTTTAAATTATTCTAACATCCAGCTCTGGTGTATTCAACCTTCAACCTTGAACACTATGGATCAATGACTTCCAGGAAACACTAGATCACATCTGACGGAAAATCAGCGATGCTGGGGGGATGGCTAACTCCCAATGATGGACTGGTGCAACAGGGGCTAAGAACAACATGTGCAGATCTCGAAAAAGAGCACCAAGTAAACTACAGACAGCCAAGCAATAGTTACTCTCATGAAGGGCAAGATGCATCCCATAGTCATAGGAAGCTGAGAACATCAAAGCCAGCTCTGAGAATGTATAAAAGCAGATTGTAACCGGTCGATTGTAGCATCGTGTTCATCGTGAGAGTGGACTTGCATTATATCTGCCTGCAGGGACAGTACACTAAACGGAAACCTGGAGGAAGCAGCTGTGATTCAGCCAACCACTGCTGACATGCTAATTGGATTGTGTTGGACAGTCTAGAGTCAAAATAGTCAGATTGGGTACCCCCATGACGTATTCTTCAGACTGAGGCTGCATCCATTTTTAGATGGTTTTTAAATCTCCATGTTGATGATGTGTTCACAAACTACTCTGCGGCTTTCGTCCAAAATCTGCTGCATTAAATGTTATTTCTTTATTTGTGTCCCACTCCAAAGAAAAAAAACTTACTTTGATATGTTAATCTGCGCTTGTAAGGCAGAGTACACTTCAATGTACCACTTGGAATGCTGAAAAATTAAAATGATAAAATGCTGAATGTTGTTCTGCGTGTGACGTTGGGATTTATGGACTGTGCAGCTGTGTTGACTAGCTGGATCCAGGTATAAACTTTCAATGTTGAGCAGTGTTCCTGCAGCTCTAAATGAAGAACAGAAGGTCCCCTGCGGATGCTAGCATAAGAACAAAAGGAGGGAGAAGGACTTAGGCAAAGAAAGACTGGCAGTTAAGAAGAAAGCGAGAGAGAATTTAAAGCTGAGGCAAGCAGATGACAAGGCTTACAAAGTTTGGAGTACACATACATGGTCTATGTATGTATAATAAACACTCACAAATGTATCATGCTTTTTACTCTTTCGGCCTGGGCGTGTAATCACATGTTAAATTTCTGCTTGCAGTCTTGTGAATGTGGTGCAGTCTCCATAATTGTACAGTTATTTTACAAACAGCGCATTACTGTCTAGGAGTCTGCAAATTTGTTTTAATGGAGCAGCATCTACTCGTAGGAGCAAAGCTTAGGCTCTGTGTACAAATAAACAATCTGCATCTGTCCTTTTTTTGGCCATCCTTGTAATTTAACATAGATGGATGCTCCAGCTTTGATATTAAATCCCCGACCTCCGCTCCACAGCTTGTCACATGGGGTATTTCCAAATTTGATAGGCTTGCCACTTCATTGCCACCCACCAAACAGCGTGTGACATGACCAAACTGTTAAACCGACATCTTCTCACACACAGCAGATGTTTAGCATTTTGTCAAGCTGAGGCCAGAGTCTGTTTGCAAAAGACTGACTACAGAGCGGCGGGGTTCTTCTTCTGTTCTACCCGGCGAGAGCAGCTTCTTGTATTTGTTATTGGAGGAGTGGGGGAGTACTGGCATATAAAAAATATAAAAAGCACCAGTACCCAAAAAGAAAGGCATCTTAAGAATTTTATCTGAATCAGATGTACATCACATGCAGAGCAAGTGGGCCAATGGGAAAGTGTTAAGGGTCAACTATTTGGAATGAAGACCACCCGACCATCAGCCTTGGTATGCACATCCTTGACAACATTAATGGCCATTAATTAAACTTAATGGTGCTGAATTCCAAATCCTAAAAGAGAGAAAAAACACATATGTATTCCATTCTCTCCTGGACACAAAGACACAGGGACTCCTACGCAAGAGCTGACAAGTGGGTGTGCTAATCTCTGGAGACACGTTAACTGAACACTCTCAGGCCAAAAGTAGTTTTAATTGGGATGCCAAGCCCTCGAGCTACAAACCAACACCATAATCAACTGAACCACCAGCAAGAGAGACGAGGAGACAGCAACATAAAAAGCGAGAGCTAAAGAGATAAATTGAATCCACAAGCCGAGAGAGAAAGATGAAGCAGAGAAGGGAGGAATGTGATCCGTAAAAGAGCTCTATCAAAACTCTGTCCCCTACCCTCCTGCAGGGCAATGATCTGGTCTGTGGGCCTTTTCTGTCAAAGTGGACACTGCACTCTGTGAGAGACAGACACAAGAAACACACCAGATACATTTGCATAATACATGTGATAAAAACATATAAAAACTTCAATAATTAGATCGAAGCAGCAGAACTTGAGCAGAAAAACTGTGTAATTGTTGTGTGACGGTGTGGAATGTGAACCTCATTGCAACTACTATGGGCCCTGGAAATAAAGAGAGGGAATCAGAGTAAAGAATTATAAGACTTGATCCAGCCATAACTATATCAATAGAAAACCACCGGAAGAGAAAAATAGTGTCAAATGTTTTTATAATCACACAGCTGGAATAACATTATTTTTGTGAACTCACCATGGCCTCTCTCAGCATAGGCCAGAAATGTTTGACTGCTAACTTTTTAACTAAACCGTTAAGAAGTTAGCTTGAATGAAACACATTTCTATCATATAAACTCAGACCACTAAAAACGAGGTTTGACGTAGGACTTTTGAAAGTGTACCAACAAGATATGAAAACACTATTATTCTAAAACCATACACCTAATGATGTTTACGTATTTAAAAAAATATATATATCAACTTCACCTTACAAAACCTTCCTGTCACTGATTTGGTGCTGAGAGAAAAATATCCTGCAGAGAATCTGTTTTAATACCATAAAGACATATTCTTTTGATACTGCTCTAGATTTAATTACAGCAGCTACAATAACCCCTTTACTGTGGGTGCTCGTGTTTTGCATGTTACAATTATGCTGCATTGAAGTCAGACAAAGTCATGTGTTATCTTCTGTTTTAAGTGGCAGTGCAAAGATTACAATGCCTTTATTTAAAATGTCTTCAAAGGCAATTAATTACAGACTTCCAACACAAAGTTTAAACACAGAGCGCCGCCTCCTCCCCTCTGTTATTCTTTAGGAAGTATAATATTACTATGGTGGGAGTTTTTGTTGTAAGTAGCCGATAAAAGAAAATAGCATGCAATAATAGAGGGTAGTGGAATTTTTAATAAAAAAAAAGGACAATATTTATTCTTTTTCATGCTTGAATTACGAGTTCAAGTTTTCTTTACAAGTTATTTTTACTTTCAGGAACATGCAGATGTTTTTTTTTCCTAGCATTTTGAAAAGGTACAGATGTGCCCATGTGTGCCTGAGTTACATTGTAATAAAATACAGCAAAAACTACATTAATTGCCCCCCTTCAATATGACACTTCAGCACACTCTCTTTCCAATCTTCACTCCAGTCGCCTCCTCCACATCCTTCCATCCTATTTTTCATTCAGCTACTTGTTCTTGACTCCTTAGATGGATGGATGGATGGATGGATAGATAAATAAATAGATAGATAGATGGATAGAAAATGTAAAGATGTACAAAACACAAAATTTACCAAAACTCAAAATGAGGGATTGTAAACACCAACATGTAAACTAAAGCCTTCTATGACCCTTGCATGACGTCACTTGATAAATGACCCATTCATTAGCCTCAAACTTTACATAATGCCTCTTACACTGGTAACTACAACTCAGAAGTACTGAGGCCTCTCCTCCTCCTCCTCCTCTTCTTCCTCCTCTTTCCCCATCCAAAAGGGGGAGAACGGGGGCTGGCTTGCTTTATGGGCTTGACCCCCCCGAATCTCAGTCATTTCCTCCTTTTGCTCCGAGAGCAGCTCACACGCTGTCCTGACAGTGAAACTCTGTGGTGGAGGAGCTGCGGCTGGATGTCGGAGGAGCACGCGGGGATACTGCAATAATCCATAAATGTGATCAAATATAGGGCTGCATTTTTTAAAAAAAGTCTCCAGGATAATTGACGCAAAGAGGGAGAAAAACATCCTTCAGCCTAATATTTTTGGAATTTGGAATTATTATCTTATTTCTACCCATAAGGTAGGGGAGATGGTTTTATTCTATTATACACAATTATACCTGCTTTACGTTTTCCCGTCAAGATTGATTTTAGTTGACAAAATATTTGTATATATATGAAATGATAGGGTGTATGTTGCATAGAAATCTATTACATTTATAATGATATCGGTTTGATGAAACTTCTTATTATATATCTTGTTATATCTTGTTGTGCTTTTAATGACTTCAACTAATATTTTCACTTGTTTGCGTGTTGTTTGCATATAGTCAGTGCCACTTAACCTTTCAAATTTGTATCTTATTGACTTGCTTTCCACTCCTTATGTCATTGTTTTAAGAATATTCGTATGCGTGTCATCGGTACTTTACAACCTGTTGCATATTTTATTATCGCAAGGCGCACTTTTTATTTTCTCTTAGCGACACTTTCTCAGAACTTCCACTAGATGTCATAGCGGAATAGTCTCCAAAGTCTTCAGTGGGAGCCTTCAAGTTGGATGAGATATATTAATAAACCAACAGTTTGCGCTCATTTTATCCTCAAATCAACGTAGCCCTATTCTCTTATCAGACTCTAAAAATAAGAAAGGGCATTTATAGCAGCCTCCATTCCTGCATCATCATGTAGGGAGAATAATTATAGTGAACTATGCAAATCAACCTCTCCTGATGCACAGGCTGGTTCTGGCCAAACTCCTTTATGGAATAACTTGTTTCCTGTCTGTGGCCCCAGTAAGTCTCTAAACGTACGATTTTATGTTGCTCATAAATTAGCACTTCTGAGACGTTTGAACCATTTTACTGAGTCACCTTGCAGCACAATGACAGCATTTGATGGAGGAGTCGATGGTAAGATGGTCGAATTGTGGGAAATCTGTCTGTTTCCTGACCTTCCAGACTGCCTGCTTATTAGTCAGTCTGCGGGCTGACCACCCTGCACCTGCTCATCTGTCTGTCCCTCCATCTGTCTGTCTCAGCAGCTGTACAATAACACATCACAGTTTGGTCTAAATTCACTCTCACAGCTTCATTTTCACTCTGCACAAGTCAAAGTTTCCCTCACAAAGTTTGAATTCAGGTTTAGTTTGAGCTCTGAAAATCTTATCCAGTTTATACAGTTATAGGACTACCATAAACTTGTTACATTTTGTTAAAAAAAAGAAAACTTTATTTGATATTATTCATAGCCTACGTATAACCCACACTCTGAGGGTTACACTTTGCACTAGGCTCATCTCACAGACATGTAGTCTCAAGTCGGTTGTCTGCATGCTGTTGACTGACTTGAACATTTTGTTCTTTCTCTGCGCTCTGGTTAGGCCTTCTCTCCTCAGTGTTGAGGAATCGTCACCACATCCAAGCTTGGCGGCAACAGAGAAGCTGCCAAACAGTTCCTTTTTTAGGGATAGCAGTCACTAAATTGCAGTTGCTGGACCAGTTAACCCCACCCGAACACTCCTACCAGACCCGCCTAGCACCAACTTCTACAAAGTGAAGAGTGCATGAATTGGAGTTTTGTATGTATGTGTGTGTGTGTGGGTGTGTGTGTGCGTGTCTGTGTGTGGGTATATGAAGGGAAAGAGGCATAAAGGCATAAGGAAATTGAGAACACTGTGACCCAAATGACAAGATGATTTAGGAGGGAAACCGAAAAAGATAGTTTACATATGTGTATGTCCGAGTGTTTATTTGTGTGGGCTAAATTGCATGCACACAAGTAAACACGTGTCTGAGTTTCAGATTTGTGTTCTCATGTGTCAGAGTTTATTGTGGTTTATTGCTTGGATCCTGTTCAGACTCACTTGATGGTTTTAAAACCGTACAACAATGCTCCCTCTGAAAACAATCAAATATTCCCCTGGGAACACAATAGCCATAATAAAATATTATCTGTTCCATCAAGACTGCAATCACCTCAAACTAGCATGTGATGTTAATCAGCACTTAGTGTTGACGTGGCAGCAGCCTATACACCAGCATTGCGGCGCCTTTTGGCACACTTTGGTAAGCTCCTGGCCCCACCTTAACTCTACACTAGTGGTTACACCATCTAGGGAGCAAAGATGATGTGATCTTACGTAGGCAACAAGTGGACAGAATCAAACACGTTTATGTCTTCATTACCATCATATGACTAGTGTTGTCATGAGTTATTGATTGTTGATATCTCCAGCTTCCAAATGGTTCAACATTGGCCAAAAGGGTTAGAAAGTTGGCTTCAATTCATTAAGCCAAAGGAAAATGAAGGGTTGTATCTAAAAATGTTTGGAGAGGTAAAACTGCTTTTTATTTGACCGGGGTCACCGGAGACCAAATTATAGATGTTGAGATGATTGTTCGGAGCAACAGACAGAGCATATAGCTTATATATACATTTCAGTTTTTTTTTTAGCTTGATGAGGGCAAAGGCTGAGAACTCCAGTCACATCAGAGATGATGTGGTGGATGTGATGGGACAATGATGGATTGTGCATATAGAAATTGTAAAGCCAGTATAGGACATGTGTGTGGGAAACTCAAACAACCAATAATCCTATAGGGTTGATTGTTCGCAAGATGGTCTCAGCAACACTACTGTGTTTCGTAACCAGTCTTCATCTATCCACTCATGAAACTTCAACCACCTGTACATGTGTGACTGCTTGTGTTCCAGAGTTTCAAACTCTAGCCCTTAGATAAAACACCTTCCTACAATTTTCGGTTATTGTGATGGTTGAATATATCATTTTCAAATCCAGTGTCCAGTTTACTGAGTAGGATTTTCAGAAGATCTTTGAAACTGCCGTTTTTCGAACATTACCTATCAGAGTCTAAGATCACACCCGCGTGCCTAACACTAACCTCCTCAGGGCTTGAGTTTAGTATGCCAATAAGTGACGAGATGATTGACAGCTCATGTGGAGAAGGTTGTGCTGGATAACGGATATTAAAGACTGGTAATTTTTATTTATTTTTAATATTGTTTATTGTGAAGGCTTAGGGTTAGGTTGTTCATGCAAGGGTGGCTCAGAGGTTAATGGTGCTGGTTACCGATGCTCAGTAATGGTATTAGAGGATATCTGTCAGTTTAATCTAAAATGCTTAGTCTTATCCTGAAAAACATCCAAAGACCAAAAACATAAATGCATCTTCCTAGAGGTTCCACCTGCTTGAAGAATATACTTCACGTAAAAAATTGCAAACTGCTTCCTAGTGCCTGTAAGACTTCGTCTCTTCCATCGATGCTGCTGATACAATACTCTCTCCTCTTCCTCTGATTTCTATCTTCTCAATGACAAATACAAGAGAGAGCCAAAAATAGCTGCTACTCCATCCATCCATTAAATCGCTCTTGGCATTTGGAGAAGAAGGGAGTCAAGGCATTAACAATTAAAACTGAAGCCTCGGGTTTGTTTTCATCCCACACCGGATGTTTGACCGCTCACGGCTTAAGTGCAGGCTAAGAGGAGGAATTCATGTGCGCACACACATTAGATTAAAGTGGTTACTACAACCAGAGAGGCTCCTTGATTGGGGGATGTAGTTTAGTCTTATCATCATGTTGTGTTTATAGTAGCCTTACATATAAGTTCTGCACAATGATAGACTTTTAACAGTTCCTGTCTCCTTTTTTATCCTCCGTCATCCACAACACCTTTGCCTTCACGTTGTTGCAGAGTTGTAGAATTTGAAGGTTTTTAGCTCTGTACATTTGTGTGATGCTGACCATATGCCCTCGTTATATCTTTTTGGACTGCATTCTTCTGGCCAAGCCAAGGCCAATTGCTTTTCTGTAAACTGGTATAATTTGGAAGCTATTTTTGTGCAGAGCGTAGACTGCGGGCCACTTATTCATGGGAGCAGTCCGAGTCCACATCAGTTTTTTTAAGCAATTTATTTGTTCCTTAAAAATAATCTTATGTCTTTCAATAGGACTAAAGCATTCTAAATTTTCAGTAGAATGCAGATGCAACTTTAACAGAATGAAAATGGATGCCTTTCTCATGCATAGTCAAAAATAACTCATGTGTTGTTATAATGAGTTGTTAGTGCAATATTGATGTGTTTCCAATTCATCAATTGCATTTTGTGATGTGAGTCCTCTGACCACATTCTTTGTGGAGTGTTTTTGTTAAGGTTCTTTTTTTGTAATTTTAGAATATCAGTTTAGCGAGGTTATTTTTCCTCATGAAAAATGGAATGAGAAGCATTTCCTTCTCACAAGCCTCATTATTACAGCCTCCATCCTTAAGACATTCAAAGTTGTTCATTATTTTTTGTTCCAGCAGTCATTGCTCTCAAAAATATCCCGGGACATTAAGTGAAACAGGAAGTGCAAAAAAAAATAGTTTGAGTGGTGTCACACAGCAACACAGGCCAAATAAGTCCTAAGATATTTAAATCCGGGGAAACCAGTGAATGAAGAAAGAAAGAAAGTTTGTTTGTTGCAGAAGATGATAATTAGATGATAATTAGTCTGTCAGAAAGTCTTTTGTGCTTACACTCCTCTGATAGATTATGATTTCCCTGCAGCAAGGAAAATCCCCAACGGAGCAAAGACATGTCTGGTGGTGGTGGTGGCTGATGACTCTGTGGAGGGTAATTAGGCTGATGAACTGATAATGGTAGTGAATCTGCAAAAAAATGGATGTTGAAAGGGCGGTGAAGAGTGCACAAAACATACAGAGATAATCATATTAACAAAGATTCCAGCAAAATGATGATGAGGATGAACAATGAAGCAGTTTCACTGAGCTACCACATTTTATTTCCCTGAAAACTAGTGGATATTACAGAATCATCATCATCACCGCTGCAGATCCTTTCTGTTAACGTGGTAACTCAAAAACTATTTCATGGAAAATTTTCAAATTTGATACCCTTAGTATTAGTAAGGTCCTTAGTGTGAGGAAGAACTGGGCTAGTTTTGGAGAGGTTGGTTGTATTTTCTGACACTAGGGGGAGCTTTATCCCCAAGTTTAGAGAGATAGATGGATCGCACATCATTTCTCAATCCTTGGTCTGATTAAGTCCTAATTTAGTGCATATGAATCAACACAAGTATATCTTGTAACTTTTGAACATCATACTTTACTCTAATATTTAATTTTTTAGTGTTTTTTGTTGTTTACAGAAACACTGTTTTCGGGGCATAACTTCACATTTAGTTTGAGGAGTTCCATCAGGGGGGTTGCTTGTACAATGCATGGGATTGGGGGATATCTGGGCCTAGCTTTGATGAGCTGATGAGAAAAACTGATAACTCATTTGACAACCAAATATATTAACAGCAGCAAATTAAGCCCAGGGATCTTAATTTCAAACTTTCAAACTACATTTGTTTGAAATAAATGATGTTTATCCTCTTCTCTTGGTGCTCTTGTATGACTCACTTATTTTTTCCTCGCTATTTTTTCTCAAAAAGCTGTTAATTAAATTTTGTAGAGATGTTCCATTTGGACTTGGGAAGAGGTAATTTGATTTTGAGGCAGACAAGGTGTGGAAATTTTGTGCGTCGTCGCCAGAGACTCGGCTCTCTGAGTGTTCTTGCAGTAAATGTTGTGTGCTTCCTCCTTCTCCAACCCAGCTAACCTTTCTTCCCACTCCTTCTTGTTATCCGCCCCTTGGTTCTGATAATGGTGATAACCAAACTTTGCCTCTTCCATTGAAAACACAATCATCAACACACATCACAACAAAATCCTTAAACTTCCCTGGAAAATCAATTTGATTGCCAAGCATTGACCTGCAAACTTGCATCTGTAGGAGCCGGGGATCAGAGAAGGAATGGCACGCAGCAACAAGGTTAGAGATTATAAGGTTTTAGGTCACCCAAGGGTCCAGTGTTGGATTAGGCGTCACTTCATAGGTTTAGCTTCAAGTTAAGGGTTGCAATTTCCTACTGTAAGGATCAATTGGCTTCATATTAATTTGCTTTTCTTGGAAGGCCGATTTTAGCCTGAGTGCCGGGTGTGGCTTCTCTGAAGTGTTAGTTAGGTCAGTGCTGACGGCATTAAAGAAGGAAACAAACACAGTAAGGCTCATACTCATGTGTCTGGTGACCTCAATCAATGTGTGTGTGTGTGTGTGTGTGGGTGGGTGTGTGCTCGCACAGCTATGACATCATGGAGTTTATGTTTCATTACACATGTACACACTCAAGCACATAAACATGCACACAGACATGCAAACCCAGAGGCTCTCGAAAATGAATAGTGGCTTTGTTTGACTGCTCACAGAAAAACGTGTCAGTGTCATCGTTGAAAAAATCTAGTTTTTCCATCACTGAGTTGATGTCCTCCAGACTATCTGGTTGGCCAGTGAGAAGAGACTTTCTCTGCAGGGAATTGACAGCAGGAAGCAGACAGTGACATTTTGCCAGCATGGTTTAGGTGACTTTCATTCCCAGAGTTGGTTCTCTGGGGGAATTATTCCATATTTCCTCATCGGCCTCCTGGTTTGCCTGCGAAGCAGGGGAACTTTTTGGATCGGACCTTCAGGGCTTAGGCCCTAATGAGAATTCGACATTGCATAGGTCCACTAGGTCCATAGAAAATATGTTTTTAATTAATCAGTATTTTTCTACTCACTTCAAATATGTCCAATCTCATACCATTATTTCCAGTACTATGACTTTATGGTGCCAAACTGAAAGGAAGGTTACGTAACAATGTGGCAGTAAGATGACAGATGTTGAGTATCGACCTCAGATATGTAAAATCAAACTATAGATATGAAATCAGGTCTAAGTTACATCCTTACTTGAAAAATAATCTATGTCCAGTTCAACTACATGGTGTAAGTATTCACATTTTAGAGCGCGAATAAACATCACAACCATCATTTCACCAGGACCACTTTCAACTAACTGCACAAAGAGCCCCTTTATTTGAATACAAACATCCATCAGTAATAATCTCTTAGGATTTACTAGAAACTTAATTTGATGTCTATAGTGAAACACAAACGCACACTGACAGCTTAAATTCAGCCCTTGTCTTATAATTTCAAGTTAGAATGATTAAAGTACAAAATATCCAGAAAAAAACCTCACACAATTTGCCAATAATGGTAGGTATTGAAATCTGTCAGTTTTCTCCAGGTTTTATGTCACACCCTGATTGGATTGGTAAGCGTTGGATCTCAAATATCACTTTCTGATAGCAGTAGTCTGTATATTTGAACTCATTTAGATAATTAGCAAGCATACAAACCTCACTTAGCCACATTCAAACTTTCCATTACGTTGTCACAGACCAACAAACAGCAGCTGGATGTTTAAATGCTCTTAATAGCAGTTAGTTATTCCCGCAACATGAAGCAATCTAATAATTAGAAAGATTTAAATAGAATGACACTATAAATGTTATGGTGATGATTGGAAACCGAAAAAAACAAATACATGACAACGGAACTGCACTGCTGCTTTCCATTTTGGAGCAAAGGGAAAACACTCGGATTTAGGACAAACGCCTCACTGCCCTCCGAATCCAGACACCAAAAATGGACAAAAAAACATACAAATATAGCAGAACTTTACTTTGTCTGGGTTAAGAAAAGCCACACATTCCATTTTTGCATCATTCAGCCATGCTTAGAACAGACTTGATGCAGATTTCTCCATGTTAGTCGAAATTGTAGATTGGGCTGTCCTGCTCCTCATAGCCACAGGCGAAATTACAATCTAATTTGATTGTAATAGTGTCTAACTTACAGGCACCTGCTGCAAGACAAGGAAAGGTGCTGCAGTACACAAACATTTAATTAGCTTTATTTAATAATATTGATTGTAAGCAGGAAACTGAAAATCAAATGCATTTGTTTAATGATCGCACGTTCCAGCAAGCCATTTAGGCCAACTTTTGCTTTTACTTTGGCCAACCTCAATTGGAAACACAATATTGTCTTCAGATGCAAAACTTACACGTTTGCTCTTTAATAATAATCAGAGGACCCTATGTTAATGAGTGAAACCTGAAGCAAATACTTCATAATATACAATGACAAGGATATTCCAAAGTAAAAGAAGTAAAAGTAAAAGGTTATAGCAAAGCAGCTGAAGAGAAATGTATGGAATATAAATGTAGAAATGTTATTTTGGGCTGTGAGCCACATGAGAGTAATAATAACAGGATCTATAACAGTAATAATAATAATAGTAATAATAATAATAATAACAAAAAAGCACAAGTAACATTTTTATTTATGAATGCTGTGGAAGTACAGTATGGATGTCATAATGGCAAGAAAAAAACACATTACTTTTAATATAAAATAGTTGAACTCATGAAAGATCTAATAGGAAGAGACCTTATAGGCATTCACTTTATTTTATAGACTCATTACAGGTTGTCACTCATGCAAAATTAGCTTTATTTGAGTGATTATTATCGAATAATAAGATTTTCCAATAAATGTTTATAAGTAATTTGACCTTACTAGTTGCTGTAGTATAACCACTAGATGAGTACAGACATGAATCAGGTAATGTACAAAAATTATACAAAAGCAAAAAAATGATTGTTATAATATATCCAATATTCCACTGATGTATAGATTCCTGTGATAACACCCAACCTTTATAGCTAATTACAGTATAAAATAATAGTGAGCTAGAACTATTTCCTATGTCCAGTTCAACTACATGTTGTACACTTGTTGACACTTTTCAATTGAATATAAAAATCCATATAAAACATTTTCAGCACATTGAATAATAATGTCTTAGCTGATATTGTGTTTAATGTTGCACAATAAACTTATATATTTGCAGTTTATGAGATGTCTCCTGATACATGGTGGATCTGGGACCATTAGGGCCTCAGGTCGGACTGCAGTACGGGTTTTCTCTTTTTTTGGGATCTGACAGCAGATCCCATATGTATATTCCTGTGTTCTCATGGATGTAACTATAGGCCCCAAAATGACTATAAAACTGAACTTCTAACCTAATGGATGTAGGATTTATTATGCAACGTAACAACTGATCTATGGGTTTCTCTCTTTCTCGTTTGTCTTCAGGTGTGAGAGTTGAAGATGCTGCCACATTCCTGCCTCCTGTTGTTGCTTTGCATTGTCCAGCTGCACTCCCCTTCCTCGTCCCTGCCCTTCGAGCAGAGAGGCTTCTGGGATTTTGCCATGGACAGTATGGACGGCGGTGGGATGATGATGAGAGATGAGGAAGAAGGCTCCGCCATGGAGGACAACCTCCCCCCTGATGTGTCCCTGTGCCCCTTTGGCTGCCAATGTCAACTAAGGGTCGTCCAGTGCTCTGACCTCGGTCAGTGAGAGTGTTTGAAACAGAAAGAGTGAGAGAGAGTGAGAGAGAGAGAGAGAAAAATGGAAAAACAGACAGACAGATGTATGAATGTCTAGCTTTGCCATCTTCTTTTATGTGTAGGTGTGTCAGGAGGCTCAGACAAGAAAGCAAATCATTTGAATGACAAAGTGAGACAGCATGACCCGTCTGAGCCTCCCATGCCTCTCATAGCTCCAGAGGATTCTCCCTCCCTTTGGTGCGTGATCTGAGAGAGGAATTTCGTCCTCAGGGATAATATTGGTGTATTTTCACAAAGAAAGGCATGTCTTTGAGGGATTTTCTGTTCCTGGGTTTGTGTGTTGATACCCGCTTATGAAAGGAAGACGGATATGGTTTGTGCAGAAGAGAAGAAAGGACTGATCAAAGAAAGGAAGGAGAAAGAGAAAACACAAAGGGCAGGAAGAAAGGGGAGGCAAAGACACTTTGATGGGAGGAAATTAAAAATGCATAATCTTCTCACTGCCTTTTAGGAGCTGTTTCATGTTACTTTTGTGGTATGAAGTTCATTGGAAAGCCAAAACATAAGAGACAGGATGACGGGTAAGATGGTTTCGTTTGAAGACATTTAAAGATGGAGGTGACCGGGTTAATATGAGGATAATGGAAATTCACATTGAGTGCCATGAGATGTACATAGTCACAGATAATCTGTAACATTATAAACGCTTAGAAATGAAGTCGGAGTCAACATGTTTCAATGTATCACTGAGAGAATGGTGAACCAGGGATAGGATCATGAGCATCCAAGGGTCAATGATGTACGTGGGATGTCCGATCCATAGCCATGCTATGCCTCTTTCTACATCTTCTTTTGGTTGTTCCCTTTAGGGCTTGCCGAAGTGGAACATCTCGCTCTGCATATTTATTTGGTATAGGTTTAACGTCGGAGGCCCTTCCCGACACAAGCCACCAAATTTATCTGGGCTTGGGACCAGCACTAGAAATACGCCGGCCCCTATGTGGCTACACTAGCCATGTTGCAAAGGATTGGTGTATACCAAGCTAATTTGGACCAAAAAAAATGCATAAACTGCCTCAAAATAGGATTTCTTTGATGCCTTATAAGCACACAGTACAATTTCCCAGCAGTGGATATGCAATCCTTCCTTTCTCTATTCTTTTAGGAAAATATAAACTGCTTTCAGTCATATTTATGGTTATAAATATTCCTTATTACCTATGAAAACACTAACTCTAAATTGTTGTCTATGTTAAGACATCATGGTTTTGTCGAGTCATCATTTTTAAGAGCTCTGTGTATTTACCGTCCCTGGTCTTACTGCTGTGGGTATATGTGGAAGCGTATAATTTCTGAGATGTCAAGTGCTTATTTAGAGCAAATGTATTTTGGCAGTGGCGTCAGTCTCCTCGCACCGTGCATCTAGTAAGTTTTTCTACATTTGACTGGGATTAAAGAAGGTGCTAGTTTTGTCAGTTTATGGTAAATGCCTTGAGATTTGTGGCTTATATGGTGACGCGCTGTGGTTTGGCGTATTGAAGATTGAGAGGTTCACATGATATCAGTAAAACTGTATTCATGTCAGTTTTACTGAAGGCATACAAACGTGAAGTTTAAGAGACGGCGGGATGAATGTCGATTCCTGCCACGTGAATCCACCTGGTAACATTCTGCAATATAGATACCAAGTTCAGCCTACATTTGAACCTTGCCTTTTCATTTATGCTCCCATCGTGCATGGGCAACTATGAAAACTTCCTCCTCTCTCAACACTGTGAGGACGTGGTTTGAGTAGGATGTCAGAAGGAGCTGCTGATGGTTTGACCCTGTGTGGTGGCATGGAGGGTGTGGCACAGTACAGCCAGAGCCATATATCTAAACTTAACTCAAGATGGACAGCTCTGGGTAGAGTCCTGTGGGTTGGATGTGGTTGGTGGCAAACTGAATCCCAGTGGGACAGCTGGCTCTGTCTCCCAGCAGCAGTGGCATCATGGTGATGGTACGGATGAGGTAAACCCTTGTCAGGCCTCGCTCACCATGGGCTGGCTGCGCCACTGTGAATCACCACGTCTGATAGAGTTGTCTACGTGGTTCTATTATTGGATGTTGTTAATAATCCATGGTCAGTGTGCAGGTGTTCAAATTTGTCAAGTTCCAAGTATTTTTTTCCGCAGTTTATCAAAATTATTGCTCAATTATATCATAATTTGAGTTCAGTGCTAGCTATTTATGGCAAATACTGCAATTTTTTCTCCAATATTAGTAGGTGTTTATGTCTCAAAGAGTAGACAATTATGACCTTTAAATTCTCAAATGTGACGACAGCGCCACCACATCAACACTCTCTCGACACTCTTCTCTCTTCAAACTAAGTGTCAGGGTTGTGCCTGTTTCCCTTTTAATTCACGTGCGATTTTGTTCATAGCATTTAATTCACATCCTTTGCCGTTAGAAGTCAACCAGATGGAAAACACCTGGTGTTCCCATCTGCTGTGAGGTGAATTTGTGTGTGTATGTGTGTGTGTGTGTCTGCGTGCACATCTATGCCAGCGACAAACCAGTAATGATAGCTATGCTCTGACGTCTCTGTGTGACCTCCATGGTTGTGTCTATGTCCACCCCTCATATAAGAATAGACGAGGAGGCATAAAGTGCTCATTTAGAGTTTGTGTTGGGCTGTGTTTGGATGAATGTTTAGGCCTAATGGAGGTTTTAGAACATAGATTTGTTTTACTTTCCGTGGTCTGTGTCTGACGACGACATTACAAAAGCTTGCCCAGTGAAAAGAAACTGGCTTTAGGGGTCTCGTTTTACAGCCTTGCGTTCAAGAATTTAATGGAGTGTGATTCTCTAATTTATTTTCATTGGTTTTGTCATCAGGTCTGACTGAGGTACCAAAGAATATTCCTGCGGACACCAAGTTTTTGGATCTGCAGAACAATCGTATAACTGAACTCAAAGAGAATGACTTCAAGGGTCTCACTCACCTATACGTAAGAGCCTCACCACATTCGTAATCCATAATCCCCCTCCCTTCAGTACTAGATTAGAGCCTGTCAAAGATGTCTAACAGACTCAGCTTGTATTGGCTGCTGTAGGGTGAAATATCATTAAAACACTGCGATTCTTCAGCAATTTTATGGGTTCATTTCCTTTCTTTTTCACCTCCACAGCCCATCGCACTGAGAGCTCTAATTGTATAAAATTTTTGCTCCGAGCCAAATGGCATTTTAACAATTTTGCTCACACCCTTACCCACGTTTAAGAGAACTAACCAAGAGCAATATTAAGTCTGGCAGCATAGGAAACTTCCAGACACGAAATGATACAAAGGCATCTTTATTAAGGCCTGTCTACATCACCCTACATCTGTCAGCAAGCTCAGGTGGGGAGGCAGTCTATTACATGATGAACTACTGGATCTATTTATTCACACATTCAGCAAAAGCATGCCAATACAAGCTCCTTTGCCTTCTGTGTTTTATTTTAGCTTCATTCATTTTCATTTCCCAACTGCTAGCTGCTACTTTTGTTTTCACACCATCAAATACTTTGGGTACTGAATTTACTTAAGCATGACTACTGTTTTCTCAGGGTCTGTCTCTGAGGAACAATCACATCTCCAAAGTCCATCCCAGAGCATTTGTACCTCTGAAGCACATGCAGAAACTCTACTTCTCCAAGAATATGCTGACCACCATCCCAAGAAACCTGCCTGCCTCTCTGGTTGAGTTGAGGATCCACGAGAACCGCATCAAGAGTGTGCCAGAGGGATCCTTTGCAGGACTGGGCAGCATGAATTGCATAGGTCAGAAATGCTGATGACCTCAACAATTTTAGGCTATAATTGGTCCGGCTAACCATTGCCTTAGCCGCCGTGGTATTGGATTGTGAAGATTAAAGACAATGTTTTATTTCATGCCGCAAATATTCTTTTCAATTTGTAGAAATGGGAGCAAACCCCATACATAACAGCGGTTTTGAGCCTGGAGCCTTCAAGGGACTGAAACTGAATTACCTGCGTATCTCAGAGGCCAAACTGACTGGGGTTCCAAAAGGTAACAATTTATCTTTATGGCAATATTTACAAAGGAAACATTTGAAAACGTTTGAGTTTTTTGGGGGGAAAAGAGCTTTTCATGTTTCACTTTATCATTTATTTGTTAAAATATAAAGTAAGCAGCCAATTACCTCTTCAGGTGAAGAGAAGAATCACCTGGAAAAAATATTGACCAGAACGTCTAAAGCTCACTAATTAACATTCTATATCTTGTTTGTTAAATCCTATACTATCCCAAGATTGATTAACCTTTGTGAGATTTAGATTTTTTCTCTCCAAGCTAAGTGCACCATTGGACTGGACACAACTTAGAAGTGAAGCACCTCAATAGTTTGTAGCAATAAGCTACACATTCAGAAATACATAAAAAATTCTGGCTTGATTTCTGCTAATATTACTACTGTTACCAACAACTACAAGAATTCACACTCAGTGATTGGGGCGGCCTATGAATACCCTCGTAGATCATCTGAGACACATAGGTTTTTTCTCTCCAATTGGTTAGAAATTAGAATTGTCATTTTGATATTGTATCATTATGAAGAGATGTGATCATTTGTGAGTTCTGAAAATCTTAGCATACATTTTTTTTTTACTCTTGGGCTGAACTACACATTTGTCTGTTGAAAATTACTATCAAAATATGTCAACCTATTTGTTGTCCAAAATTCTAATTAAAAATGGTAATGTAGTAAGACAGGAATAATGGGTTTAAGAGACGGAGAGGACCAAATCTCACTCTAAATTGAATATTTACAAATTTTGTGTATTTTTTGCAGATCTCCCTGATAGTCTCCATGAGCTTCACCTGGACCACAATGAGATCCAGGCCGTGGAATTGGAGGACCTGAAGCGCTATAAGAACGTGTACAGGTATCTCTCAGACCTCAACCTCATGCTCATTACTGATGTTAATGTAGTCCTTACACTTTGAGAAATTAGCTTACATATCTGATGAATTATAATGTACATTTTACCATGCCCAGTTACCGGTAGGGTTTTTAATAAACAACACTGGCATACCTCTGCTGGTTAATACCATTGTACTTTCCCATTTCCGTCAAAATATCCGTCTACCCACGTCATCCAACACAGAGTGAAAGCTTTTCAATTAAAAATAGAAAAATGTCTTTTTACAACATATTCATAGATATATGCTTGAACCATTTTCAAATAATAATACCATGATATCAACCCATCAAGGTTCAGCAGAACAGACCTGATTTAATCCCTAGTCGTTTGTGTTTTCAGTTCTAAATGGGTTATCAGTAATTGGGTTCTTAAAATCACAGGTGCCCTCGATGCTGAAATGAGAATGGCCTCTCTTCTATACACGTTCAATGTTTATATGGTTATTTATGGTCATAGGAGTTTTACAGACTTCTGGTGGCTTTAATTCTACCATGGTTTGATATTTCTCCTCTGCTCCAGTACCGGCTGGTGGTTCAGTAATGATAAATGTACCATGCAGTGACCATACTTCTGCCTATTTATATTCTTTTTACTTTGTCACTTTCTCCAGGCTGGGACTTGGCTACAACCACATCCGTCAAATCGAGAATGGCAGTCTGTCTTTCCTCCCTAGACTGAGAGAGCTGCACCTGGACAACAACCGCCTCACTCGTGTTCCCAAAGGCCTGCCAGATATGAAATACCTGCAAGTGAGTATAATGGAGCTTTCACACAAAACAGGTTTGATACGAAACAATAGAAATACATAGGATAGGATAGGATATTATAGGATAGGATAGGATCCCTAGTATCAGAAATATACAACCGGTCTCTCGTAAAATCAATACACTCATTCCTCACACTAAGGTCTGTGGGTTTATATAATTAATATCATTTGAGAATGATTCATGAAATAGTTTTTGAGTTTTGTCCAGAAAACAGTGTTTTCATGGAAAAGGCTACCCCTAGTGAGAAAATTATGAAAATATTTAGAAGATAGATTTCCATGAGTTGATTCATATGTATAAATAAATAAATATATATATATATATATATATATATATATATATATATATATAAGAGTATATATATATATATTACTCTTACGAGTAATATATATATATATATATATATATATATATATAGTAAAATGCTCCTTCTCGTGGGTAAATTATGAACTTCTATAGTAAAGTATGATATTTAAAAGATAGATCTCCTTGAGTCGATCATATGCACCAAATTTGAACAAAATCAGCCCAACAGTTGAGAAATTATGGCTGAAACATTCAGTTCTCCCCCTCACCATCACAACTTCATAATATCCCCGATTTTTCGGGGATATAACTATGACGGGTACATCCCTAAAAAGCACCCAATCCCCTGCATTGGCCAAGCAATCCCCCTCATTGCTTGCACAAGTTAGGTCCGAAAAACCGTTATGCGTCCCAGCAGATATAGAGGCGGGTTGATAAGTTCATAATGTCACCGCCTTTTCGGGGATATAAATATGATTTTTATAAGATTAATTTGCACCAAATTTGGACTAAATCGACCTCACTGTTGAGAAATAATAACCTGAAATTGTTGCCGATAAAGCTCCCCCTAGTGTTGGAAAAATACAACTGACCTCTCCTCAAATTTATCCAGTTCTTCCTCGCACTATAGATCTACAGAAGCATTAAATAAAAAAATGATCCATGTACCAGTTTTTGAGTTATTTTGTTGAAGATCAGACACGAAGGATCTACAGAATTAGAGACAACAATCTACATCCGAAGACTTTTTGGGGATTAATTAGAAATAACATTTCCACCATCAGCTAATCGTTAAGTATAAGCCATGTAAGTATGTATAGAATTATTTTGCCGGCACTGACGCACATTAATAGGTAATATATATCACTGATTAGTAGGTGAAAACTGCTGTTGTAGTTTTCTTCACTGTGAACTTTGCCAGCATGACAGCTGTCCGAAAGTAAAGTTACCAGATGGCTTGACATGAAACTCTACCCATCCTCTATCTTTCCACATTCTAGGTGGTGTACCTCCATTCCAATAACATCAACCAGGTGAATGTGGACGACTTCTGCCCTCGAGGATTTGGGATGAAGAGGGCGTTCTATCATGGCATCAGCCTTTTTGCTAACCCTGTCAACTACTGGGAAGTACAGCCCGCCACGTTCCGCTGTGTCAGCAACCGTTTGTCCATTCAGTTTGGCAACTACAAAAAGTAAAGACAAGGTGATTCAGTTAGGTGGAGAGAGTGAGGGGATAGGGATGGAGGACTGGAAGAGGAACAGATAATTTAAATAATTAAAAACCAGCTTAAAGATGGAGGAGCGAGAGTTCATTTTTGAGATATTATAGCTATTATTGTTTTTGAAAGAGGATGAATGATGGAGATAAGGGGCAAGAACGTGATGAGGTAGAAAGAGAGGTGAAAAATCCACTCAAAAAAACTTGAAGGGAAAGAAAAGCAAAACATTTGCAATACTTATTTTATTTTATTTGTTACATTATGGAATCTAAAGTTTTGATTTAAAAGAGCAGACCATCTCACCCCAAAACGTGTGAAACATTTAATTATGTTCAATTTTTTACACAATAAAAAAGTAGTTATTGTGATAGAATTTGTTTTTTCTACTAAAATATCATATAATATGAGGAAAAATAAGCAATTCTTTATAGATGGTTATGTACGCATGGAAATGTACTATGTAATAGTTTTTATATGTGATCTATATCACAATGTCCCTATTTCACAGCTCTGTGATTACTTACATAATAAAACAAAAGGACAATTTACCCCAGCATTTACAGATACATATATATTTGCACAAATAGTAAAAATATTATAAAATGTTCAAAGATATTTTGGCATATATCATGGCAGTTGATTAGTTTTAAGAGCCGATTTTCATGTTAAATTGCCCCTTTTTAACTTTTTTTTGTTTTTAATCTGATGTAACTGAACTACTTGCTTGTTTAAGGAAACTTTTCTATGCCTTTACACATACTATGCTCTCTGTATGATACTTTATTTCAGTATTCCTTGAGGGGACTCTGCGATAGCTAGGGCTTGCCCGTGTTAGGGAAACACAGCCACACACGCACATCCATTTTGCTTTGAGACAATGAGGGCAGTGTGTTTATATAGTGCTACAAAGAAACAGTAGTGTTAATGCATTATTTTGCACATTTTTCTCTGTTATGCTTCTTCCACTTAAGGGTTCTTTTAGGGTCAGCCTCTTTACTTTGGTAGACCTATGTGGGACTACTCTAGCCATAATTATTCTGTCTTGTCTCTGTTCTGTAATCTGAAAAGCTACTGCTGCATGTGAATAATGACTTTTTTTTAGCCTACATAATGGCAGAAACCAACTGGTGCCCCTGTGCTGGATGCTGTGTGAGAAATAAAGAAGAATTATCAAAGTTTGGGCCCCTTATTTACATGTTAGACTTCAAACACATGCGACCGGATTACATGAAGCTGACTGTATGACAAAAACTGATGCTTGGAATATTACAGGATTTTAGGGGGTTAGTTCCAAATCCTTTAAGGTAAAGAGAAAGTTGTTCATTTAATCTTGATACTATGGATATCGTCAGGGTATTAAAATGCCTTATATATATTCATATTGAAATTCATATTGAGTTTTTTTTCAATTATGAATGTATCATCTGATATTTTTTAAAGAAATAAAGTCACACATTTTGTAGACATTTTTATTTTTGTGTTGTTAACTGTGACTTACACCATTTAGCCATAACATTATAAACAACGTCTATTAAAGTCAGAATAAGATTCATTATATCATTAAAGTGGTATCTGACAGTGAGTTGGATAAATTAGGCATTAAATTATTTATTTATTTGAAGTTGATGTTTTAGAACCTGGAAAAACATAATGATCTGAGTGATTTTTACACGGGCTAGGTTGTGAAGGCTCAACGACCGGGTCAGAGCATTTCCAAAAGCTGCAGGTCATGTTCGGTGTTTCCAGTCCAGTATAGTTACTGGACTGGGAACTGGACTGGACTATATAGAACATATCAAAGTTGTCTACGGAAGGACAACTGATGAACAAATGACGGGTTAATGGGCCCCAAAGGCTTATCTATTGGTGCGGGCCATGAAGACTATCCCAATCTTTCCCACAGAAGATCTACTATAGGACAACTTTCTGAAAAAGTAAATGCTTGCTTTCGTAGAAGTATGACAGAAAGTCCCTCTGATGTCAGTCTTCAAACTTTTACGGGTAAAACACAATTAAACATAACATGAATTCTAAAATGCTTAATCCTAAGATAACAAGTAATACATGTATTTGTTATTATAATTCTAAAGTTCATTAAACTACAAGTGAAGTTCAAGATTTTTGAGGAGAATGTATTATCTGAGTACATTTACTCAAAGACAGGACACTTAGGAACAATTTTTTAGTACTTGTACTTGACATTAGTATTTCCATTCTACACTAATTGTATCCCCAAAATGTCAGGGACATTAAGTAATCATCATTGCCGCTCTGTTTGAGGTAACGTGATAATTCAAAAACATCACATTGATCATTGTCAAATGTTATGCTCTGATAGACCTTGGTGTGAGGAAGACCTAGATGGATTTTGGGAAAGGTCAGGTGCACATGTCCGACACAAGGGGGGTTTATCTACGAACCATAAATTCTCACCTGTGGTCTGATTTAGTCCAAATTTGGTGTAACCTATGTGAATCGAAAAGAGATCTATATTCTGTATATCACATTTTACTCTAATATTTCATATTTTATTCACTGGGGGAGTCTTTTTTTTTTTTTTTTTACCAAAATCACTGATTTTTGGGCATAACTTTCCATTTAATTTGAGGAGGTCGATGAGGGGGATTTCTTGTACAATGCAGGGGATTGGTGTCTCTTCAATATACCCTTTCTGTCAGCGACAACAGCATGCGCCTGAGTTTGGACTTCTACTCTACTACCTTGGAGAAGGAAATTTTACTCCACCGCATTTGTCTGAAAGCCGTTGTTATTATTCGTCAAACTACAATTTTCGTGATGTGTCTCAAATGTGTTGATTTTTAATGATAGACTGAGCGATAGATAGTGATTACTCTGAGAAATTAAAGATCACATTTACGTTACATAGTTAGGTCCACTGGTCCCGCAAAAGTAGTTTGAATAAATCTAAAAATCTTAATTAAGCGCCACATCCTACAATTATGATGAATCTGACATCAAAGTTCTGTTGACTTTACAAAACACAATTGACTCCAGAATGTTTTAATATTTCATTAACGCAATGAAACTGTTTCGTTTTAATGTCAAATATGCAACAGCTTAAGTTCGTTCAACAAAAAACAGTCATGCAATGCAAATTAGATCCATTTTTCATTTATAAGAGTGTTTCTTAATGGGTTGAGAAAAATTCTCCTACTTATAAACTTTCCAAATTAAAACCATTTGGAAGATGTAACAAAGCTGAAGACTGATGATCTTATGAATAGACTACTTGCCTTTTTAAGGACACACGGTACTCACGAGACAAGCTATGATGATCTCTTCGATTAAACTAGCAAGATCTTAAAATGTCTTAAAGCACCTTATCAAATAACACCTAAAGCAGAAACATAGACCTACATATTAATGCAGCAGTAATAGTAATGTCGACTGAGAGGGACCATTCTACTGCAGAGTACTTTTACTTTGATACCCGGGTAAGTATTATGTTGATAATACTTATTTTTACTTAGGTTAGATTTTGAAATGCAGGACTTCTACTTGTAGATGAGTATTTCTACAATGTAGGCCATGGTATGAGTCCACTAACTCACGCAAAGGAAGACTTTGTACATCATAGCACGTTCATTTTATATGGACACACATGTGTTTCCATTCTTTCATCAAGAAGCTAAATGATGATTTCTTTCTCATGTTTGAAATGTGCGCGTGACAGCCGCGCGCCGCGTCTCCTCTCACTCAACTGCTCACGGAGCGGCAGCGCTCGCCTGTGTTGACATTGGGCGAGTATGCGGCGATGCCGTTTAGTATAAAAGCCATTTTTAAGCAACCTCGGGGAGATTTCACCTCGGATGAGAGATTAGGAGAGAAGGGAGCATCGGGAAAACAGGGCAGCGCATCTTTTGCGCCATCACGTCTGCTCGGTGGCGGCGGCCCGTCGATCTGCAGAGGAAGCCGGGGGCTGGATTTCAGACGGCTGGTGATGTGCTGGTGAGTCCGCTGGTGCAGCATAGCTAACATGCTGCTTTAATTGAGTAAACTCAGCGAATTAAACAATTCAGGAGTAGTTTGTTCTCTAATAATCCAGTGGAGAACATGTAAACAGCTCACTTGTTAGCCTGCACAGACTCACTGGATGCTGACAGGCTAATCACCCAGGCGGACGTCTATCTGATAACGATGGCGTTTTTGCCCCACATTGATCCATCTTCAACTGTTATGGACCATCTCCCAGGAAATTCAGCAGCAATCATTATTTCAGCACACATACTGTTTGCTATATCATAACATAGCGGGAGTCTGTGTTGTTTGATTAATAGTCCTGCAGGCTTCCATGCACGTCCGTTTGAAATACTCCTGCTGAATCAAACCATTCTAAATAAAGATGCAAGCTTTTTATCTGCTATCTGCTTTATATGTCATTACACCAGTTTATTTAAGCTTACAGTAGACTGCCTAATGGTTCTGAGATTTGCTGCTGGTAGTCATTCACATCTGTCTTTTCTTACTACAGAAAGGTTGATGATGAAAGGAGGAGGAAGAGGAGGAGAGGTGTGGAGTGAGCCCTATCTGGCCCAGGACAGGTTTTAGTTAGACCATTGCAAATCCAGGTATCTTATATCAACCCAGATATAATACCGTAATAGCAACACATGTCATTCACTTATAATATTTTTCTTTTTCTCCCACAGTGGCACCTGTGGCCAGAAGGTGATGGAAGTGCTAACTGAGCTTCACCACCATTTCTACCCATTACCACAGAAGTACATCCCGCTTCTGCACACCTGAGCCCACGCTGGTTCCTACTCCTGTCCTTCTGCCTCTCAGTGCTCATATCCCACCGCTTCCAACACCCATTTTCTCCAGTAACATTTCCCACCCCGTCACTCCTGTCATCCCTCTATCCATTTCCCCCTACGTTGAATATTGCTGTATTACCCACTTTATTATGGCGTGCTGTGGACGCTCTCTGGACTCTCCATGCACACTAGCCTTGCTGGTGGGCTTCCAGTTTGCCTTTGTTCTCTATTTCTCCCTCGGGGGCTTCAGAAGCCTGGTGTCTGTCCTTGTGCACACCACAGAGCCGGAATTTGATTACTCTCGACCTCATGACGTTTACACCAACCTCAGCCATCTGGGAGTGCCACCTCCCCCAGCTCGCAACTCTGGGACTGGACCCCCTGCCACAGGACTGCCACTGAGAGACTGCCAGATCCCCTCCCCGCTACTGGGTGAGACTAATTAAATGTGGGGCGTGTTACACAACACATTCATATACAATAAAAGGCACAGTGAACATTTTGGTGGCATTCTGCTAACCCTTCAGAATCTCCTAAACACTTTTAACCTTTCCTTTCCTCCAGTCGGACCTGTGTCTGTCCATCTTTCCTCTCCCTTGTCTCTCGAGGAGATCAGACAAAGGAACCCGTTGGTGATGCCAGGCGGGCGCTACCGTCCTCCAGACTGTGAACCCCGCCACCACACAGCAATAGTGGTACCATACAGAAATCGACAGGTCCACCTCCGCGCCCTCCTCTACCACCTCCACCCCTTCCTACAAAGGCAGCAGATCCACTACAGTATCTATATAGTCCAGCAGGTAAGGATGTCTATGAGTGTCATATTGGTAGAAAATTGTTAGAAAGACCCAAATTGGTTATATTTAGTTCTATATTTGTGTTGAACTAGTGCATCTCTGATGTATAACCAGTATATACGATATAATGAGTAATTCAACACCCGTTCTGGTGTGTTGTTGCCGGTTTAATACAGCTATAAAAAACCCATGTAGCCAGGTGATACTAATTTCTGATATAAATTGTTCAACGAACATACTTTCCCTCTTGTGGGACAAATCTTTGTCCATAGATTTAGCATTGTTTTTTCACGCTTTAAAATGTGTGACTGAGAATTAGGCCTCAAAATTTTGCAACTAAGATATCGTTACAGTGACATACATGCAGAAGAATATCTTGACCAATAAACCCCAAATTATTTGCTAGGCAGATAATTAATATATGAATTCATATTTATATTAAAAACAATATTATTATATAATAATATATGTGTCATAAGAAAAGGTTTGTAGCCTTACATTTCAGCTGAACTGCAACTAAATTACCTTGGCATCATCTGCTGTTCTTAAATAATGGCATCAGTCAGACTGAAGTCCTTGGTTCAAGATTAACTTAAGCACGTGATTTAGTTAGACCATGATGTGCCCATTTCAATTACTAAGCTGTGTGTTAACTCTTACTTTTTCTTCAGTGGGGGAATGGGACTTTTAATCGAGCCAAGCTGTTGAATGTTGGGGTGCGGGAAGCCCTCAGGGATGAAGATTGGAGCTGCATCTTCCTACACGACGTTGACCTGCTGCCTGAGAATGACCACAACACATACACCTGCCATAAACAATACCCCACACACCTGTCTGTGGCCATGGACAAGTTCAGATACAGGTAGTAGCACATGGTGTTTGTGTCTATCAGTGATATATTTTTTAGTCTTAGGCAGCATAAAGGTTTACCAGGATATTTAAAATCCCAAATATATTATTGTCTATACAGTAAAAAGAACACACGGTTGCTTATGATGGAGTATGCATCTATAAAATAACTACATGAATTCTGATCTGATTGTTGCCATGAATCTGAATTATTTCGATTTTGAGGTTGCAGAGTTCTGAAAAATCAGATTTGTGTCACAGCAGCCTGGTTATGTGACCTGAGTAGCTTATGTGAAGCTGCTGATGTCTGATTTGGGATCTAACTGGATGATTTCACGCTCTACCCATATAACCTCATATCAGAAGTCAGACTGAGATCACGGAGAACGATGATAATATGACTGACATTAAAAAAGGAATTCACAGAGTGCAGCATTGTCCAGCAGGAAGATATTATCCATATAATGCTGATTATTTCGGCAGCACCCGATGTCGTTTACTAGCAATAAGTGATCGCTCCGTTATCTGTGTTCGATGGGAATCGGCTTCAACAGGAAATGGTTTGTGATTAACCCGAAGCTGGGCAAGACTTACTGGAACTTGTTGCTTAATGCATGATTTTGCTACACTGATTATTTATTTGAAAACAAAACAAAAGCAAAACATTTTGCAGAGGCACAACTGACCTTTAATGTTAAAAGATAAGTGTTTACGGAACAAATTGTTTTACTTGATTATATATACTTCAGCCACGAGGATACAACCTTTGATTAATAGGAACATAATTATTTACGCTGAATACAAAGATTGAGGAAATTACATTATAAGGGAAATATTACTTCTTTTTTTAAAAATTTTCGGTATGGCAACAAGGGTCATTGTAGTTCAGCGAGAATCTTTGGAAAAAGGACTCTTATTTCCTTTCTCCAGAACACGAGTTTTTAGTTTCACAGAAAGTCTTCTCAAGCTAAACTAATTGCATATTAGACAAACACCACTGTACTGTATGCACACTGTCATAAATGCTACACTAGTGTGTTTTTAATCACAAATACTATCATAAAAGTATATTTCCCAGCTGAGGATTCATAAAGTATGCCTAAATCTAATATAATGTATAACTCATTAATATTTCCGGAATGTATGAACGATTGAAATGTAGGTAAGAAACTTCTAAAAAGGGAATTATGCTGACACATTATTTTTTAACTTTATTTTTTTACATTGGTGACCTTGCCAGGCTGCCGTACCCACAATACTTTGGAGGGGTGTCTGCAGTAACCCCCGACCAGTTCATGAAGATGAATGGTTTCCCCAACCAGTATTGGGGCTGGGGCGGTGAGGATGATGACATTGCTGCCAGGTGAGGAGGACAAATGAGTCAGAGTCCTAAAGCCTGTTTGATGACGGATTAAACAGTGAGATGTGTACGCTTTTACGAGATGTTTTACCATCAGTGCTACATTCATGCACTAAAGCCTCTCTGCTTTCTTTAATCATCTTTTGTGACTCATTTTTCTTTTTAAAATCATGTTTATAGTTTTGTTTCCATGCTTTTCTTTGTTCTTTAATTTTATATTCTCACATCATCTTTCATCCTCACCTCCACGCCCACTGCTGTGGCTTTGCTGTGTGTCTCTTGGAGTGCGCTTAGTGAGTATGTTTGCATGGACTGGCTCGTAATTTTGGGCTGGGCTGTGCGCCTAAGAGTTTCCAGGAAGTTTTTAGTCTTATTTCATGTCTGTGCTGCCATTTAGTCTCTTCAGTCTCTGGATTTTCAAATCTTTTATGAGATATATAGGACTGAACAAAATTAAAAGAAAATAACTTGCTCTAATAATTATAATCTAAACTGATAATATTTCTCCTCTACCTTTTGTGCATTGATTTTGCAACCTAACATATATCATATACTTGACATTGACAAAATTAGTTTCACCATGTTTTGATTGACTCAAACAACCAGGGTGAGGCAGTAGAAACAGATATGGAATAATGGAACCCGTGTTTTCCACCACCTGTAGACCATGAAAGTATGTTCCTATCATATATCACCCACAATTCTTTTCATATCTTTATTTTTCTGCTTGAAATGAATCCCATAGAGGTTAGATGTAATCCGATTTAACATTGCTGTTGTTAAGAGGTATAGAAACAGAAACAGAGGGCTAGGTTTTGTAGATGTAACACTATCCTCTCTAGGATTTATTTTTCCAGCTGAATGGCTGTGAATGACTGAGCGGTTCCTGTTGACTCCTGTTATGTGCTGCCTCTCCAGAGTACGTCTGTCTGGCATGAAGATCATGCGCCCTCCGGTGGCCATTGGTCATTACAAGATGATCAAACACAAAGGAGACAGAGGAAATGAGCAGAATCCACGCAGGTAGAGATAGACACAAAACACTCAAACTTATGTTGGGACATTGTCTTCCTCTTTTAGTGTCAGGTTTTTAAATTAGTAGCGATTATTTAGGACTATGAAACATTATCTTTCCAGATTCAATAAGCAGTTGGACAGTTTTGCCCTGCAAAAACGATTTCTACTACCTCGGGCAGCAGACTCATTTCTATTAAAATACTTCATGATTAAGCACATGAACTTGATGAAGTGATACTTGATTGAAAACAGTTTCTTTCAAATAAGCATTCAAATCCACATGTCTCTGGCATAAATGAGGGAACCCTATTCCCGGTTTCAAGAGCACTTACTGTCTTTTACGAAGATCTATTTTTCATGTGGAAGTGTTAAAATAATAATTTGACCTTTTGAGATGGGTGCTCATGTCTTTCTTGGAGAGACCATTGGAGCCATTCTCATTTTTGTCGGTTTGCTGCTCTGTTCTAAGGTCTTTTTTATTTATTTGTTCACCATATAAGTCAAGAAAATCCGTGATAAAATGACAAAAATAGGTGTTTTCAAATGCTTATTATAGCTTTGTAGTCTTTTCACCTGGCATCTTGGACACACAATATATCCACCCTCCTCCTCGTCATCATACCAGGGAGCTCAGCACATAATATCCTTAGTGAAGGTCTGACAACCAGGATTTGCCCATTCTCTTGGTATTAGCTGGTAAAATCCTTAAAATCCTCCGGCTGCAGCTCAGTGGTTAGGGCAACCGGTTAGAGCCTGATCATGTGTACATGTCATAGAATCGTTGAGCAAGACCCTGAACCTAATAATAATTCCTAATTTCATTGTATTCTATACAAGGAGAATAAAGTTGACTTTTGTCTATTTTTTTTTTTTCATGCACCCGTACAAAATAATCCTTAATAGCTGAAGCCTTAAACCCATTTCCGTATTCCGTATTCTTCTTTCTAGATTCGACCTTCTGAAAAGGACCAGACTCAACTGGCGCTCTGACGGTCTAAGCTCTCTGACCTATGAGCTCCTTTCCAAAGAGCTGCAGCCTCTCTACACCAACCTCACAGTCAACATTGGAGAAGACCCTCGTCTTCCACCGGGGAAAACACCAGTCCATGTGAAAGCAACGTCTGCTGTCCATCAACGTAGCACCAGCAAGACCGAAGTGATTTATAAACGGGAGAAGAGGCTGGAGAGCAATGCAACTGTTGCAGCAAGTTTGACAGTCTTAAACCAGATGGTGAAAAGAAAGAAGCAGCCCATTCAAAGACGGAAAATCCGAAGACAGGTGTGATGAAATAGGACGATTTGCTAATTAAATGTAATGCATCACTTTTCTAGAAGAAGTTGGCTTCCCATTATCCTCTTGGCTAAACCAAGAAAAGCAGTGGAAATCTTTTCTGGTGGGGGACATAAATGATGCCAGGTATTTATGCTCAGTATAAGGCAGGGAAAGTTATGCAATGGATCTGATGAAGAAGCCACTTTGTCTACGAGTGTGCATATAGGAGTAGGCCACCCCCCGGTTCATCAGTTGCTTGACGAGACTGACAAAAGTTTGTGGTCAGGCTCAGGACCAGTTTGGATGAAAATGGCCAAGTCCGATCCAGTTAGAGGTCCAAAACAAATCAAATTAAATGAGACTTAAAGTATACAAACCTGTGCTCTTTTCCAGGATTGCAAGTTTTAAGCAACCCATCTGCTGCCAGCAGACCCGCAGCTTCATCCAGTTAGCTGCCAAACACTGCTACTGTCAGTCCACCCCACTCCACAGTGGGTTTGTGTTTCTGTGCCTTCTCTCTTTTATGCTCATTTTATAGACTGTAAAAGTTGCTTTTAGAGGCTGAACTCGGGTCAATTTTGCTGCTCCTGTGTCTTGGAGAGCAGACGGGGGGCTAAAAGGGACCCTATATCAGAGTAAATGATTTGTTCCAGGACTGCCATTTTCTATCTGTGTGCATTGATCAAGCGCTGACCAACTCCATTGTTATCAGACTATTCTAGAGTTTATATTTATATGGAGAGAATATTTTTATTTCTTTACTAGTTTGTTTCACTTGTCATTCCTTAAAGTCTCGTGCCTCTCTCTCTTACATTTATTTTCTAGACAATCAGGCCATATGGAAAGATAACTGTTTTCAACCACTTTACAAAGCAAGGAAATGTTATCACCTATCTGATAAACATTGACTTGGCATGATAGCTGTTGTCTAGTTCGATTATACTCTTGATACATGGTTAGATCTGTGCTTCTGCTATTATCTGTGATTTTATTATTTGTCTTTAAGATGAGTCAGGTGTAAAAAAGCAAATTTGCAGGCAATATAGTCTCCCAGTTTCAAAAGGGTCGTAGAAAGGGTAAAGCCTGTGTATAGATCTTGGTCATCGTTTTACCAGAAGGCCTAACATCTTCACAAAGAGCATTTGAGTAAATAATGACTCTGGAGCATCAAACAGCTAAAAACGAGTATCTGCCTCACTTTGATTTTGTTTATTTGCTAGAATTATGTTTTTGTGTCTTGAGTGAAAGTAATCAAAGTAGTAGGAGAAATTTACTTCAGATTGAAAATTTTATGTCAAATTATGACCTGCATGTGTGTGAACTGTGTTTTCAGCTCATACATCACACATCATCTTTGATGATCCAGTTTACATGCTTCCTAGTTATTGTGAGTTCTCATGCTTGTTTACCTTTCGTTTATCAGGTGAGCTTGATTTTAAACACGGGTTTGAATCAGACCACTAGTAGGGCATAAGATTTATTGCTGCTATTTGATTAGGGAAATGCTAAACTATGTAATTAATTGAAAAATAACTGTAACACAAATACTGTAACACTACATTTTAGGTGGCGACTTGTGACTTTTACTATCAGGCAATGTCTATCTTAGGCTAATATGAATGTATTTTATTTATTTATTGAATCAGATAGAGATTTATGGCATCTAAAATGTATTCAGGTGTTCGAATTATATATTATTAACCCTTTGAATCATATATAAATTCTTTAACGTAAAGATGGTGCCTCATGAAGTATGAATTTGAAGGCATGCCTCTGTGTTATATGTGAGCGCCATCTGGTGTTGGTGTGTGGAATAGCGCCTGCCAAGGAGAACTAAGAGACTGAATGAAACTGCAGTGTATGACATGAATGTTAATAGTTATTGTTGGTCCTTCATTGGTTTCAGCCAATCACATTTTTGCAGTGTTTTCTGTGGAGGGTTTCTCGATGGCGTAGCATCACACGATTGATCCTTCCAGCTTAAAGGTGTATGGCAACTTTCTGAATTTTACGGGGTGATAGAGCCAAAAACAATGTATTGAATGTTTTATGAATGGATTTAGTTTCATAGGAGAAATCTATGTTTATCTATGATCACGTTACCTGTTTTCAACAAAGAGTGCTGTACAAACAGATTGTCTTGACACACATAGTAAGGCTTCATTGTACTACATAATAATCGAATTGCATATCAATAGATATAATATATTCCATTTAACATATTGCCTCGGACAACTCCTAAATGATATGAAGCAGTGACTCTCTGGACAGCTTTTAAGGACATTTCGTAATCTCGGCATATTAATCAGCTAACTGTGTACTTACCTGGAGATTGTTCTATATTTAATAAATAGCTTAGTTTTTTAAAATGGATGTTTTTGCATTAATGGTGGAAAATTATATAGGTATTGTAGTTGAATGCAAAGTTAGGATTGAATCTTCTTACTAACAGTTTTTATTCAGAGATTGTGACTGTCAGGAAAGACTCAGATGGGATGTTTATGTCATCTTCATGGCAAATGAGACTTAACTCATGCATTAGATCCCTTATAATGAAGGATGATGATACTTGTGCCATGTAATGATACATGGAGTTATCTTATGTTGCCTTATTTTCATACCTTGTCTTGAAGATGAGAAACTGCATTTGTGCGCCTGGATGTGCATGTATGTGTGTCAAGCAAGATCAGAAAAAAAAGGCATCTGAAAGAGGCAGTAAGTAATGACGGATAGAGTTGTAACACAAAGCCAATATGTATACCAATAAAATTACATAATCAACACGTGTATCTTCCCACATTTTCTATCCTGAATTCACCTTTATGCAATGCCATCCATATGATGCTACATAAGAAGTATTTATCATAATGCACTTTTCCCATACACTTTGAGACCCACTTATGAATGTAGGCTTTCAGTGTAATACATATGCTAACAGGTAGACTAGCAGCTACACAGCTTCATCAACACATGCTGCAGAGCAATCTAAAAGCGCACTTACCTGTTACATCACCCCGTGCGATGCAGGCGTCAGTGTTTTATGTGGGCATAAAGATCAGGATTATACACTTGGATATGAGATCATACCTATAAATAGACAGTAACCCGCAGCTCTGTATGTATGATCTGTTTCATAATCTAACATGCTGCATGACTCACCAAAAGAGGGAAAAAAGAAAACTTATCAATTAGGTGTATAAACCCTTCTTTAAAACAAAACCAACATAGAAAGCAGCCTGAAATAGGAAACTCCTGATTGTCTTGACAAAACCTGAGAATGTCATGCTTCACAAATGTAGAACACTGTTAATACTTCTGCTCTACTGTCCATAATAATATTGAAATGATTTCATAATTTGCTGTCTACCCCTGCATGACACAATGGCTGCATGAAATATACTGCTGGGTAGCAACAGTCAGGATAGAGGTGACCGGTGACAGACATGGGATACTGGGTGATGAATACTAATACATTGAGGGGGTCAAAAGGCACCCATCTTTGGTTAAACCCCAAAATAGCTTCTCTTATTGTAAAATTTATCATCATCATTATTCTGGTCCGTGCTCTTGTTTTATTTTTGATATTGTCATGTATGTTGTTTAATTAGTTTTGCATTTCCTATCCTGTTTCCATGCTTTGCCTTTTTAGTATGTTTATCTGCTTATTGTCCTTCACTTGCTTATTCCTTCTTATTGCCGTCTCTGTGTTTCACTTGTGTTACTTTTCCCTCTCTGTGTCTGTCCTGTGATTTTATTCCCCTCATGTGTGATTGTCAATCATGTTCACCTGTGCTCCCCTGTCCAGCTGTGTCTCAATGTCTCGTTATCCTCAAGGTTTATAGTCTGTGCGCACCTTTCCTTCTGTGTCAGTGTGTCTCATTGTCACACGTCCCAGTCAGTGCTTGAGTTTTTCATCTTGTGTTTAGTATCCTGGATTTTCTGTGATTTGGACTTTGCTGGTTTTTGGGTTCTGCCTCTGAATTCGGATCGTTTGCTTAATAGGACTGATCTCGGTTTTGGCCCCTGCCTGTTTATGGACTTTTTGGACTTTTATGGATGGATTTTGGACTTGTGCATCTTATTAAATCACCAAACTGCACGTACCCTGTCCCTACCTTTGCCATTGTGTGTCTGCAGCTGGGTCTTCAACTCCGCTCTTGCTTCAGTTCCTGACAAAATCTATTTTCACAAAAATGCAACTTGACAGTGATCGCAAAATTTCCCCTTTTTGTAGAAAGTGCATTTATAGTATTCTCAATCTCAGGCTGTTTGTAGGCACTGGTTGGGATTTACCTCTTTTACATTTTATTTTTACTTTTCCACTTCTGTTTATATTCTATTTTTCTTCCGGTCTTTTTGTTACTTTAATTTTGAACATTCTTTGGCACAACAATTTCCTTCGGGATCAATAAAGTTCTGTCTTATATGATCTTATCTTAATTAATCAAACATTTTACAACAATTTTTATTGAAAAAATCAATAATAGTTAGAGTAAAATTAGTGAAAATTGTCTTTTTTTTTCTCAATGCATCTTATTGACGGGGAACAACGATAACTTCAACCTTTTGGCGATATAATGAAACCTTTAACTCACCCATCTTATTGTTTGAACAGATTGCCCAATTATAATTTCTACAATTTCCCTGTGGGATTAATAAAGTATTATTGTATCTCTTATCTCCGGCCAATGTTACCTGGAAAATCATCCAGTACTTTTTAATGTATTAATAATACATCTTACTTATATAGTGCTTTTCAAAAAACTTCAGACACTTATCAGGCAAAGAAAAGGGGGAAACCGTTTAAAACGAGAATCAATGTCAATTATTATTATTAACTATTCAATACTTGCTCAACTTTTAGGTCAAGCTCATTTTGAGTCACAATTTCTTCTTGAAAAATGTGTGCAATTTGAATTTACCTGTTGGAACTATCTCTACAACTTGTTGAGCTACGTAATGCTAAAAAAACACATTTGACGATATCAAAGAGAAATTTCACTCGAGACAAAATTTGAGAAGTGCGGATTGATTTTTTTTTTTTTTTAAATCTACAGCACCAAAAGGGAACAGCCAAAAGATGGAGAAGTCATCACGTGCAGACTTACTGAAAATAATAATTTAACTTGATACAACCCCAAAAAAAGTCCAATAAGGTTCAAACATTTTCCTAAAAACATGGTTTAGCAAATGTTTGCGTTGCACCTTTATGCGGGTCCTGCTTGACCCCTAAGACCATACAAACATTAAGTAAGGATGTAGCAGAAAAACTGGGTGCTATCAACTCCATGTTAAATCATAAGAGGAAGGCTGCATACACGTGTAAAAGTTTAACAAAGCAGCAAAGTTGGGTAGTCTCACTTTAATTAAATTAGAGTCCGTTCTCTAATGAAATCATTGCACTATATTTTCTGTACGTAGACATGACATATGGACTGGAATCACACATATGTTCTAAAGTAGCATGCACATTGTGAGATAAACTGTCTATACTATCTGCCAATCATGGATGGATCTCCATCCATGATTGGCAGATAGGGGACAGTATCTGCCAATCAACACTGGACATAGTGCTGTAAGACATCAGAGTGTAATATCTTCCTTTAAAGCTCCTGTTACCGTATAGACTTTGAGAAACACAATCAACCTCTCCTACCCTTAATCACAGTACAAACAAACAGAATATTATACAACACTCGCAATACTTTGCACTCGGGCGATTATATAATGTGACACAATTACATACTCTACTCTTTTCTGGAGACATCATGCCAGCCTCTAACCTCTCTGCAATTTATTCTGTAGAGAAGCCCAATGTAACATATGGTAGCTAGTTGTGTCTCCACTAAAGAACTACTCATGATCAACATTTAACACAATATGGATATGCACAGAGTCTTCTGTCTGTGTCTTCATTTTGTACATATTTGTGCAAGTGGCTTACGGATATGGAGAAATTGGTGCAGTACCAGCAGAAATCATTGGGGCCATTATAACGGTAATTAAATGAAGACACGGCAATTGCAGGTAACAACAAAAATGTGTTGCAATGTAGAAACTTATCTCACAGACGTCATATTTTAAATGAATACTTACATTCCTGATGGGTCGTTACTTCCTGCGACCCATCAGGAAGTAATTATTTAAAGGCATTATCATAGTAGGAACAGCATTATTAATTCTCCTTATTGTTTAGTTTGTGTCAACCTCCAAACAGAAGAAATATGTCGTGCTGATTTTAGGTAAATACTTACATATGGTGACATGGATGTAAATATTTGATTTTTATCCAATGATATTATTACGAATACTCCGTAGAATAATCAAACAATGTCTATCTTGTTCCTCAAGCGTGTTCTAACAATGATACATACTCCATATATGTAATAGCTGCAACTTAATTGTGAAACATATTCCCTTCATAAATTTCCATTAAATTATCAAAAACTCCAACATCTTTCAGGTTAAAATAGGTTTTACATAGAAAATGTTTCATCTTTCAGTCATAAAATATGGATCATTGCCACACATCATTGTGAATATTCATGATAAAGTACTAGGTCACAATATTTGGTTATATAAACGCGCCTTATGATCTTCTCTATAAATCATCCGGTCATCTGAAATGGAAATGAAAGAATGTATCAAGATCGTATGTATCAAGGCGTCAAACGCATTGGGGTTAAATAATGAGGATCAAACTAGATCAGCCATCAGGGTTGGACCCATGTCCAGATCTCATCTCACGGCTGCTCAGATGCTCCTGTCATCCATATTTGCAGCTTCACTGGACAATTGCCTCAGCCGCAGGCCTTCTCAGTGCTCACAACAACACATAGATCAAGTGAATTAATTCAGCTATTGTGGCAGCACACTGGAAATGTAGGTCGTGCAGTTATGTCTCAGTTTTGGTTTGGTTTTTTTTTGCGGCCACCTAAAGTCATCCTCCTATCCTGCTCTCCAAACTGACCTTGGCATTATCAGGTGATTTTCCACAGAGCAGCGTGTGTGCCTGTGAGCCGGCTTCTGTGTCAGTGTGCGCGAGCATGTGTGCCAGCATGTTTGTGGATTTGTGTGTGAGTATGTGTGTGTGAACAAGTGTAGTGTGTTTTATCAGAAGGTAGCATAGGTTTGATAATATCTATCGTGAAGAAGGATGATCCTGTCTATACTTAGGGCTTGCCTGCAGCTATGTGTGCATGAAAGAGAGCAGATAGAGAGCACAGGAGTGGATGTGGGTGGGTGAGGAGAGGGAGAGACAGAGGTAGGATGACAGAGAAGGGAGAAGGGTGGGAAGGAGAGGAGAGGAGAGGAGAGGAGGGAGGGTGCATTGTGACGCACGCTGATCAGCTATGCTCACTGCTGATTTGCCACGGAGTCTGCCAGTCAGAGGAGCTGGGAGTCAGGCACTGCTCGGAGAGCAGATTATGAAGCGAAGCTCAACCAGCGGCAGTCTCCTCTCATTGTCTCAATGGCTGCACACGCATTCCTCCTCTGCTCCCTTGTCTTGCTGTCCTCTCTCAGCCGGTTTGGGTTCTCCTTTGAGGAAGAGCTGCAGCCAGGATTCATCTATGACGAAGTGCCTGAAATCCTGGACAGGAGGTAAATCCATCCTTTCTTGGGCTGTTATGGGGGTATATGGGGAGGAGGTGGTGGGGGGGAGGGGCACACGGAGACTCATACAGGGATGCTGGGATGCTGATGTACCCTCTTAGGTTTTCCTTTTTCTCTTTAGCCTCAGATCCTTTCTCCCTATCTCACCCTGGAAAGGTCCTAAACCGTCAAAGGTGGCAGTTTTGGTGTATCACAGAGAGCGGAGCTGCAAGGCTTTGTTTGTCTGGGTCTTGGGACTGCATCAGACGCTGCTCATCGATCACAGATGAGGCTGTTGCCTCTGTACTACAGTGTTGGTCTGGCAGAAGAGAGCTAAATAAGGCTAGGGCAGTGGGACTGCAGGAGAGGTTCAGACAGAGAGACAGAAAGGGAGAGAGAGTGAGAGAGAGGGGAAAGGGGCAGCATGGATGGTTAGTAAACAAGGATGGGACAGGGAGGAGAGGAGATGGAACATCAGTGATGGCCTGATGGGGTCTTTTTACTGATGCAGTCATTCAGAGAGAGAGTGGGATAGAGAGAGAGGGGAAGCATGGAGATTGGAATTCAAGCTGGCCATGTCTGCATAACGTACATGCAGTATTGCAGGTCAATACTGCATGTACCCCCCAGGTTTCAGGGCTGAAACCTGGGGGTCCCATCTGTGCCACAGAGACCAGACTGAGCTGGTACCTTAGCTAGCATGGTTCCTGTCTGCTTGCAAAGATGTCTAGCAACAAACGCAAAATCCATGTCACTCTCGCAATCCTTTACATTGCAAATGCCTCAAAACCGTCATACGTACTTAATCTGACACACTGTTCTTTATTATTGTTCCAATGATTTGCCCTGAGTGAAAGCAAGAATGATCATTACTGTCATGACATTATTTACTGCCCAAACATTGTAACAGGCACACAAACATACAGGATAGAATTTTTAATTAAATGATCAAAGTGTCCTGTGATCTGATTTCAGACTGACAGATCTCTATCTTAACACTGCAGTCACTCGACCAGAGGACTGCTACATTCATTTCCCCGGGGCTTTTGAGCTTATTCCCTGGATCAAACTTTGTGCGCAAGTCTGCAAAGCAACAGTTGTGGCTTTCCCATCACATCTCTGCTCTCATTCTTCTGTTCTATAAGAACAGCCTTTCATGCTTCTCAGAGGTCTTGTAGGTTTCTTTAAACTCGTTTGAAATGCAGTGGGAAAGATATGGTTTATTAGAAGCCTCTAACTCTGCCAGGCATGGGGTTGCACGAAGATGATGATTAGAAAATGCTCAGAGAATGATTTTCTGTGGTACCAACATGAGTGGAATATTCATAAATGTAGAATTTGACTATGATTGATGGTTACGAACTTCACAAAATGATTAGAAACTCTAGCCAGAAGGAGCCGACTGGATATGTGCGATTACATCATTTTCTCTCTCAGTAGTTCCATTCATCAACATCCAAACACTTTGCAGGGAGTGTTTTAAAAGTACAATTTAGAGATAGTGATGAAAAGAAATATAGAGATTTTCAATAAGTTATAAATAATTTGACACTTTCACTATGTATTAACTGATTTCGATAATTTTTTTGGTGGCAAGATATATAAAAAAATGTAAGCACACATGCACAAACAGAGAGAATTTGATTCAAGTAGAGGCTCATACTGGGCTTCAGTCACTCGACAGCTGCAAGAGGAGATTTTCTAGCTGCAGTTTACACTGATTCTGTTGTTTAAAATTAAATTAGTCACAACAGAATACAATAATTAAATGAACTGTGTTATAAAGTATTTATTAACGAATCAAGTTTTCTCTATAATGAAGAATGTAAATTTCTCAAGCAATGACACAAGTATATATGATCTAACCAAGTTTCTAGCGGCAATAGGCCTAGAAATGACTCTAATAAAAACAATCCACTGACATCTTGGCAAAAGTTAAACACTTTTGTTTTGGAAGGTCAGCAGGTGGTGGATTTGTGTTTAAGTTTATCTTAAAACTGGTAAACACTGTCAAACAGAACCAGATGTAGACAGAGATTAGAGGTGGCTTTAAGTATTAACGCCATTATTTAGTAAGAAAACTGACCAGTGCTCTCCTTTCAGAGAAATTAATAGTCCAAATTACATTTTATTGGGATAGGTGGGATACAACATGTCTTAAATCTGTAAACACTGACAAACTGAAGCAAATATAGATAATGATTAGATGGAGAATGAAGTATTGACTCGCCAGAGAAAAAAACAAATCAGTTTTCCCCTTTCAAAGAAAGACAAAAAGTACATATTACATATTATTTGACTCTGTAGGTTTGTGTGCTGATTTTTTACAGACACAGAAAGGAGACTGAGAATATGAATGCAATAATGAATAGGAATGCTTAGACCCCCATTTGGATCACGTTATGCGATAAGGGTGTACAATCTTAAACTGAGGCATGAGACGATGTAGACAACAATTGACCTGAGGTCAGAGCTGAACCTGTTATCAGAGCTGAAATGGTAACAAGGCCTTTAAGTCAACCCCTGAAGCCTAATCCATGCTGATCAATCTATTAGGCATACACCCTTTTCCATAGTGCAGAATCAAGACATGTCTTTCTTTCAGGGATACAATAAAATACCAAACAATTGGGTTATGTTTAACCTACGTTATTATACTTATAACCCCCAAATAATAGTAACTGTGATTGGATTAACATTTCCATTTAAGTAGTCCATCATTTATACTGAAATACTATCATCGCCGGGTTTGAAATTTCATGTCGGAATAATATAGGGAAACATGAGTACAAGACACATCACTGTAGTCTGATACACTATTGATATTCAAAATGAGTACGAAGTGATAGTTCTAGGCTGGCAATACCAGAATCAATCGATGATTTTGGTTTACAGTCAGCTCTTACTACTGTACTCGGCATTGTTAGAAACAAGCTCTCACTCCCAAACATGTATTCCTGCAGCAGGATGTTGAATGAAAATTGAATGAACTGATCCTGTTTGGACCGAGTACAATGCCTCAGCAGTCTGTGGCAGCAGAGCAGAGGAGGATTTGTTTACAAATTTGGGGAGCAGGTACCACATCTTTTTTCCGTGGCACAGATAAGGGACGTTGATTATCTATCCATCCATGTGCTTGAAAAAGGATGACCAGTAAATATACTGAATGAAAATATATCGATCAAGATTCCATTAATAGCTAAGAGGATTCCCATTGTTACTGATATTTATAAGGCTGACATTGAGCCATCTAAAATTAACCGTAATCATAGAAGACTAGCAATAGTCATGTATTCAGGTTTGTCTCGTTTAGATTACTTGATTCATGCTACATAGGATATGTGGTGCATGTGTTATGGCATGTTGATACACAAACATTTTAAGGGTGTGGCGAGCCAAGGAGTGGCTCTTGCATGGGTTTGATTATATAAAGGGCCTGTTCAGCACCCAGGAACCGTGTGACAGCATGAGCCAATGATGAAGCTGCAGCAGTTCTGGGTTGCTGACCTCGCAAAACTGGCACAGGAACAAACGACTACGCTTTACTTTAGTTAGCACTCACACATTCATGCTCCAGCAGCCTCCTCCCACTCCTCTCTGCCAGCTGAGGCCTGGGTAGGTGCAGAGAAAGCGAGGTTTATTCATAGAGCCGGTTTGGAGGGTCACATTATGCAGCTTGTGTGCAATGACATAACCACTTCCTAATCACTGTTCACATCAATTCATAAATGTGTAAATTAGTTTTAACTTTATACATCTACAAGGGATTTCAACCAATATATTGTTTTATTTCTTATAAGGTTTCACATATCAGTGCAGGTGCCAAGTGAGTATCTACCATGCTGCCCCAGTGCTGGCTTCCAAGGACTTAGTACTTTTGGCAGCTCTTTTTTATACAGCAATGTTTACCCAGCATTCACCTGGACTGTTTTAAATATTTACCATAAGATGGAATAGTTTATACAGCACAGGTTCAAGTAATTACAAAACACTCACATACTCAAACTTTGGGGTCTCGCTAACATTCAAACATTTTATTAAGTAGGTTGAGCCGCCTTATTCTAATGATTGGATTGCAATAACAACAGAACATTGGGATTAACAATTTAATAATGATGAAATTGATGGACCTCAATTCTAAAAAATTCAGTGTCATTAAGAATATTGAGGGGACATGTGCTTTTTACTGTTATACAACCAGATAAAATTAGCTTCTCACTTCAGCCTATGGAATTTAAAGTATAATGAAGAAAGATTTTCTGAATGGGACTACACTTAGTTGAGATGTTGGAGGTCAGTCCACACGTATAAATTAGCACTTGAACTGTACAGAATGCTGTCAGAGTGCCGTCAGGCCTTAATCTCTTCATCTTGTTCAGTGCCTACATCGCTCCATATTTGGGCTCCGTTGGACCTGGGCTGTGCTTCCACTAATCCTAATCCATCTGGCACTAAACTGCACAATATTGCCCAGGTGGAAACCAGACGGGTAGATAACTGCTCCAAGCTGTTGGTGCTGCAACGTCTGGCATTCTGGACCAAAACTGACGAAATCGGACACAGGAACTGCTAACACAATTTGTCATTAACGACTTGTATTGATCTTAAGTGATAAATATGTTTAAATGAATAGACCATCATTATTTTAAATGTGGTCAAAATTCAGTTGAGATTTTTGAGCATAATAGGCAAATGGAGAAATGAAGATCATAAAACCACTTACCCAGCCACATAATAGAAAGAATAATACAACGGAAAAAACTTTATCTACACCAACAACAATAAAGGTACTTGTACTCTATGACAGGCGAGGTAATAGAGTACATATAATTTCATCATTATTAAGACTTTGATTAGTTATTTCCTAGCCTTTTTAGTTAAATAATGTAAGTAAAACATGTTCTTGGTAACTTCACACTAGTATATCAAAGTTAAACTAGTTATAATATATTAGTAACTTAACGCAACAATAATCAAAGTTATTGACTAACTTTTTTCTGATTGATTTTAGTCACAATATTCAGGGCATCCTAAGCGGATCTTCCATACAGGCTTTTCAAGCCCACACAAGACCACAGCATTACTCTTCAGCTAAAGATAACAGTTGGGATATCACAGATGGATGGCTTTACACGCATTGCCTTTGCTCTGCTGCAATCCGTGAATTATTTTGTGTGCTTGTGCTCACAGCTGATAGACAGACAGAGGTCATGCCTGGTGAAGTCATACAAAGAACAGATGCTACTCGTCATGCTCACTCCCAAGGGTTTTAGGCTTTACCTTTTTAAAAGCCCATTATAACTGGCTATTGTGTAGAGATTAGCAATAGCCTGCACAGATAGTACACAGACACAGCACTTGCTGGACAATCAAGACAAGCAGAACTGGCCATGTCAGCGCCGCTCTGTAAGCCCATTGCTGGCGTATTATGTCTTTGATTAGACAGTTAAAAGGATGAGGCTAAGCTTCCAGAAGTCCAAGGATATGTAGGGTTAAGTTGTACTGCATACACGACAGCTAGGGCAAGCATGTGAAGAAAGTGGGTTATTCTCTGTCCCCAGTGGCTAATGTAGGTCAGTTGGCTGACGAGGACAAAAAGCATTATCATTTTTACCTCACAAACTGACACTCAATCTATGAACAAAGCATTTAAACTGAATTATAAACTAGCAAAAAGCACTGAGAGCCGCACCTTTGCCAAGGCAAATTGCTAGAGGTGTACCGATTGCCAGTTTCTTGGCCGATCACAGATTTCTATAAAGTCTGAGTGGCGGATACTGATGTTGTCCGTTTCTGATTTTTTCCATTAAAGTTTTAAAATCATAATGAATAATGTATTTTAAGTGCTCTTATTTTGAGAGATGACAGTGGAAGTAAGGCTGGTCGCATTGTGTATGTGTTCTGACCTGCTAAAATGAATGTATCCTCTCTTCTCCCCGCTGTGCCTTTCTCAAACCCATTGTATGACATTTAGAAGTGAAAATAAAACTTTGTTAGCCTCATTCAGTCGTTATATGTTATATGTTGGCTATGTTCAGGGACTTCAGGGCTGGTCGCTGGCTATGTGCTCTCGCTAGCTTTACCCGCTCTGCCAACGATAGCTTTTTGAAACTTGCAATAGCAAACTGCAAAAGCAGTGGTAGCTCATCCTTGGCGCATACCGCGTGTAACCCGTGTGTTAACAGTTGAGTGAGGCTGCTTGAACGATTTGATCAAACTGGGCCCCCTGGGGCCGGTTGTTCGGCGCACCTCCACACATTACCTTACGTAGACTTTATTAAGATCAGATTCAATTAGATAACTTTACTTAGGACTTTTTCATACTGATTCCTCCATTCATTCATGAGATATTTCCAAGTTTATAATTGTACTTACTTTTACTTTAAATGCTGCGACACATTTGATGTCACCAAAATTTTATCACCTAGGATATGCCTAGGATGTCTTTAATCATATGCCAAAACCTACCTATGGGTACATTTTCATGCACATCCATCCTGTAATTTTCCTTAAATCTTGCTCACAACTCTCCTCTGCTACTATTGTCATAATCTTCCCTTCCCAGTGTGACTTCACTACTTCAAACTATTTACAATCTAATTTGATTTGAATTTGTATGATACTATTTGTCAATACTTTGTTTAAAAAATTAATTTGTTTTTGATTTAAATGCTGCGACACACGTAACGTCCCCTAAATGTAATCCTTTGTCAATACGCTAGTTACATAGTAAACATTAATAAACTACTTAGAGTTAGTCCTAAATGTTAGTTAGTTCCATCCTTATAAAAAACACATTTTTAACATTTTATATTATTCTTAGAGGTGTTTTCTTTTTGGACAGAGAAGTATGCCAAGCTGTTTTCTTCCTATGTTTGCTGCAGCTACATCATAAGACAGCAAACATTCTTAATCGAGGGACATGCTAAATAAAAAAGTCTTTAGATATTATGAACGCCATATTGGGAAACCTCCAATATTTTTTCATAAACCTTCCTGTGTCTTCTCTTCTTGTCTACAGTAAAGACAACCCCAAGCAAGCAACGAGAGTCACATCAAGTAAGTAACAAATCTGCTGAGACACAAGGCCTGATTCAATCCGAACTGCCATGGTCAGGTTGATGCTGATGTGTTGGCTAGATGGACCTGACAAATGGATTTCATTCTCAATGCTGGACACATTTTTATGAAAAGATGAACAGGATTCGTAAAAAAAGAACAATTCCAACAGACTGCTGATGACTCACTGTGATGACGCAAAACAACTGGAAATAGAGCCTCAACACCGAGGAGTACGAGGGAGACGTGTGTTTGTGTGGCATCAGCTGAATCTTTATGATTATGTTGCAATCTGCAATGCAGCATTGCAATCAGCTTAATATGTTTACTGATATAATCTCTCATGGTACAGCAATGTGTTTACATGCTTTCAGGACAAGATGGCGAGTATGGCTTAGAAAGTGAAGAGATCATTTTGACACCTGAAGAAGAAAACCCACTCAGGAGAATACTTCAGGTACACACTCTATTTCTCCCTCACTCTTTCCATCATTGCCCTCACCCTCTAATAAACACATTTGCCCACATACACTGAGATGCACAAAATAACAAAAAATAAAAAAGACCGAGCATATTCCCCTAGCCACACTGTATGACCTTGGATGCAGCAATATTGCTGGTCTCAGATTCACCAGTTAGAACATTTTTGCCACCCACACTGACTGGAAATTCACCGAAACTATATGCTGCATCAGCTGATTTCTCCAGGCTTGGCTCCACCCATTTCATTAACATTACAGGAGTATTTGTTAAAGCCTCGCTAAAGCTGTATTCAGAATCCGACCTTTGAATGTTTTGAAATCAATCCTCTCTGTCACTCTATCTCAACAAATTTAAGAGAAGAAACAAGAAACCAAATTACAAAAAGCATCTTGTAAAACAGATTAATTCTAAAGCTTTTCGCTGTGAGTAAAGAGATTAAAGTTTATTAATTAATTTAGTTATGGGGGCCGTTTCTTTCTGAATTCTACCACAGGACACGATCAAATGCAAGTGGGGAAAGACATGGTGGGCAACACTTTTCTCTCTAATGTTAAAGTTCTTAGCCATAAACTTAATCCCCGTTTACACAGCCAAATCAATGTGGGGCTGTTGAGCTTTTATTTTACACCTTTATTCGGTATAAAGGTGTGGGGGAGGCCTTATGCGGGGTTAGAGGGCAGCGTACGTTGCAACAGGGGAACAGGTATCTTTATTAACACAAGGGGGAAAGGCAGGATCGGGACGTGACAATGTTTAATGATATAGCAATCATCAGATGAAAATCAAAGTAGAAAATCAACTAAAAATGTTTTCAAATGGACAATAAAAGGGCGGGGGGGGGGTTACTCAATCTATGAACAGATGTTGAGATCAATCAAAGTAACCTAATCATTAAGCATTGTTCTCGATCCATTATTCAGAAAGCACTGCGTGATAATAAAAGATGGTGATGCTTCTGTGGTACGTTTCACACCTCTTTTCTTCGTGGAAGTGCAGCTCGCTATTCGAAATGTCTCACCGTAGCTGCGCCGCTCCAGCAACTGTTCGTTCAAGGCAAACAAACATAGGCGGGCAGTCGAAGGGTCTTTGTTTCAGCACTTAGGCGTGATCCGTTCGTCCCCTTTCTGCAACCGCTTATTCTGTTCAGAGTTGCGTTGCGGTTTGAACCTTCCCAGCTGACAGTGAGTGAAAGGTGATGTACACCCAGCTGAATAACCAGTTAATTACAGGATCAAGATAGAGACACAGACAACCATTCAATCAACCAATGACGGACAGTTGTCACGATACCTGCTTTTAGTGAACTTTGTGTGAAAAGGATCTGAGCTTTATGCTAGATATTCTTAATTGCAAGACATTTTAGGAATACACATTATTTTAACTACATTCTTGTCCAGCCCTTAGAATGGAGAAAAGCTACAGGCACAGTCAAAGCAGGCATCACACTTCACACTGGTTGCCAGTTTACTGGAGTGTGTTTTTCCCTCCTGTGTTTATTCATTACCTTCTTCATATGTTTGCAGCCTTTTAACTGGCATCAGCCTTGGATGTCCCACAATAAGAGAAAGCTGCTCCATTCTCTGATGGGGCCTTACGGCCCACTCAGCGTGTCTTATAATGGGAAGACCTGCATTCTGTTCAAGGCAAAGCGCCTGGCAATCCGCTACAGGAACCACACATTCATTGACCTGACTGAGAGGGTCTTCAGCCCCAACTCACCCGTAGACACTAAAGGCTCCATCTGCACCAAGGAGAAAGCCACGTGAGTCAAACCTTTGGACTAACGGTGACAAAAGTACCAGACATATTACATACAGTCAGTTATGTGTAAAGTTTATATATTTTGCTATGATCATTTGAGCATCCTCCTTATTTAATATTTGTTTGTTTGTTTTGTCCTAGACTTTCATTAAAGTTTGGTGATGTAGAAGACTTGCGAGGTCTAGTAATCAGGTAAAATGTATATTCTTACTTCAGACACAAGCGCACATGTGTGAACTGTGTGTAACTAACTGCAGAATATTTTCGTTCAGGCTTCAGATGTCAAACACCTTTTATGAGGCAGCTGGTCAAAATTGGTTCACACTTGACAGCGTCCACATCCACTACAACTGGACCCAGGAGGCTACATTCAATGCCAGCGAGGTCTACGCTCCTGCAACCTCATCCTACCATTGCCAGCACGTCAGCAGCCTGCACAAATATGACACCCTTCTAGTGCCAAGCTCGCACACTGATACCTCTGCTAACTGGCACATCACTTTTACTGAGTTCCAGGTACACTGTCGCACAAGTGGTGCAGATTTATTTGTATAATTCTTCAGTGTAAACAGAAAAGAAGGGGAAAAGAAACAGTGGTTTTATGCATACATTGGTAACCAAGGTGCGTTCAGTGTCCAAAAGTTGAAAGTTAAGGAAGGAGATGATCAGTAGAGCCCATGATGACCAAGCGGATATTTATAGCCATGTGCTATAAACCTGTGTGTATATATATGTATACAAATATATATATATATAAAAATAACATTTAATAATAATATAATAAAATAATAACATAGATGGTGATATAAAGATCTATAAATAAATCCTTATATATATATGTATGTATATATATGAATACCATATATAATCTAATATTATAGGAACATAATTGGAAAATAATAATATAATACAATGTACCATAAAATGATTATACAAAGAGTAGTTTCAAAATAATAAGTTCATCATATTATATATATATGTATATATATATATATATATATGTATATATATATATATATATATATATATATATATATCTGTGTATGTATATATATGTATATATATATATATGTGTGTGTATGTATATATATACATATATATATATATATATGCATATATATATATATATACATATATATATATATATATGCATATATATATATATATATATATATATATATATATATATATATATATATATATATATATATATATATATATATATATATATATATATATATATATATATATATATATATATATATATATATATATATATATATATATATATATATATATATATATATATATATATATATATATATGCATATATATATATATGCATATATATACATATATTCATATGTGTATATATGTGTATATGTATGTATATATGTGTATATGTATATGTATGTACGTATATATAATAATAATAATACATTTAATTTATAATGCACTTTACATTTGGATCAAATCTCAAATATGTGTATATATACACATGTATATATAGGGTTTTATCAAATGCCATAAGTCATTTTATGGAATGGTATAATATCAGATTATCTGATGTGATATAACCAAAATGATCTATGCGCTGGGGTCAAAGTGCGTGCTCAGTGACCAATCCTCAGCCATCTCATCCACAGAGACCAGCTAAGAACCAACCACAGACTCAGCCTTCTTTATGATTTTGTTCAGACTGTTTGCATCCTTTGTTTCGATGCCTGCCTCCCCCCCGCGGGATAAAAAAAAGGGTGCCTGCCATAACCCTGTGACAGAACTTGAAGGACTAGAATTGTTCTTTTGATTCTGGCGCTGTCTTTACATAGTATGGTACTGATGAGACATAAGACTCGACTTCATGGTTGTAGTTCAGCTGCAGTTTGGTATTTGATCGAAGTTTAGTTTCTCAGAGAGAAAATACTTTCAAATGAACTCTTAGTATTACAGAACTTTTTAATTCAATAAATACAATTATCGTTTAATTAGCATACAGATTGTGTTTGCTCAGGTTGCTTTTGTTTTATGTAAAGTATTTAACATATGATGGTTTGACAAAATTTCGTATTAGATCCACGCACAAATAGTATAACCAGTAGGGGTCATACACTCTTTCACATCAATATATGTAATAGCCCCCCATTACTCCAATAATCACGTGTATGTCTATAAATCTGCCAGCCATTCCCTTTTTCATTCCGCTTATAAGACTCATTTGGTCAGTCAGTCAATCTGTCTGTTCAGTGTCTGTTTGGCAGTCTGTCAATCAGTTTATACACTGACGGTACGTCCATCTGTCTCAACCTGTCCGTCTGCCCAGTGTCTCTGTGCCTGGTAAGCCTGTTGTCCACTTTAGTTTAACCTAATCTCATCTTTCTGCCTTCTCGCTGTGTCCCTCCAGATCCAGGCCTTTAATGTGCAGTCAGACAAGTTTGCGTCAGCCAGTGACTGCGCCACTTTTCTCACGCCCGCCATCCTGATGGGCTTGGTGACCTCTTTGATCCTGCTCCTCGTCTTAGCCTATGCCCTGCACATGGTGGTACACCTCAAACACATCGACCGCTACGAGGAGCACAAAGCCACCGTCTACTTTCCCCGAAGTCCAGAGGCCGAGCTGCCAGACAAGAATAGCCTGTGAAGAGAAAAGGAGAGCTGGGGGACGACGGGGGAGAGAGGGAGAGCGCCGACGGGAGTGCAAGTGAATACAGGGGTGAAAGAAGTATCCTCCACAGAATATTTGCTCAACAAAATGACGACTTTAGCAGTTCATATGAAAACATTTCAAATCTTAGCTACTTAAACACAAACTGTGGTTTGATACTTTTACTTCTTTCCTCATTGACTGCATCTTGGCATCCATATTTTCAACAAAGCCTTTGGATGTTCAAGCTTCTCCCCGAGAGATGATTCTGGTTCCTAATTTCAAAAGATAGGGACAGACCAAGGGACATGACAGCTAAAAGTATTTACAGGCCTTTATTCCAGTCAGCCATTGAAACTGCTAAAGGCTACCACCTGTAGCTAATACAGCTAACATCAGAGGCTCCCGATCAAACGTGTGCATTTCATGGCTCAAAAGTGTCATACTACAAGCTTCTATCACACACATTGTCTATCCAGCTTTCATTACTGTTTACTTTGTGTAAAACAGCTGCAAGGATTATATACTTCAAACAGACAGTTTTATAGCTGAAATAGCCGTATTAGCTGCATGCCATAATCGTTGGTCTATCTGGACGAGCAACAGTGTTTCGTAATCATAAGGACAGTCCTGCATGAGTTGCAGCTTAAAATAAAACATTGCGTCACAAACTATAAGGAGCTTGAAGGGCATTTGAGTGCAAGCAAAGGGAAATAGACCAGCAAAGGCCCTGGTCTAAGATCTGGATGGCGTGGATGGACCAGCACTACCGGGCTTTCGGAGTCTCTGTTGTCTCTAACACCACCCCTGAACAAGACTGCTACTTGGAACTTAACTGTGAAACAGCCTTTTGCAGACCAGCTAGACAAAAGGGGTCCTACAAACTAGCACAACACGGGTTAGTTGTGAATGCACTAACAACTATCAAAGACTATACAAGGAGCTATGCTGCACAAGACTGCCCGTCTGAGGGCATGGCAGGAATGCGGGTCTAGCATGACATGACTCTTTTAGAATCAAGCTTTTGGACAAGGGGAACCGTGGGCTCTCCATACACACCACTGGCTTTGACTGCCAAAGTGAAGCTACGAAGAAAATGCCATAAAATATGGTGAGAGAGAGAGAGAGAGAGAGAGAGAGAGTGAGACAATGTGAAAATGAACGCTAAGTGTTACCATTGTGTATAAAACAAAAATACATACATGTACATAAGTGTCACTCTGCAAAGGTCTTTTTTTTTTTATATACAATGTAAACATCAAATACTATTAGGTAAGGATGACTATGCTAATCCTAATAACTAAAAGGATATACGAAGCTGTAGTATACATTAAGATCTCCATAAGATCATAGCTGTTTACTATGTTCAGATACTGCACAACTTAATGAGTCTAGTTTCCAGTACAGCATAGTGCTGTGAGGATCAGTGAAACATCAATACCGAGGATTTTTTTTCTACAAAGTATGAACACATTACATGCTGTTTGTTTTAAGCTATGCCAAACAATGTAAGATCCAGTGTCATCAAACTACAGACCCTTACCATAGAAGGATGATAAACTATGGAATGCAGTTCACCCACAGGAACTTATAGATGCCATTCTTCCACCTGAAGCCACACTAGCAGCAGCAGCAGCAGCAGCAGCAGCAGCCACGGCATCAGTCAGTCATTACTTCTGATAAGATAAACACCCAGCATGACAGTAAATAGATATCTTAACATTCGATACACTTCTGTCAATCTGTAGCAGTGTGAAATGTGTTCTTTGGTCATAAATGTATGTTACAAATTATGAAATGAGCAGAGGTGGTTCCCCAAGGATTGACTGATGTAAAATGTACAATAAACGATATTCAGAAGAGAAGCTGTGGTCTGTTTATATGAATGAAGGAGTTGGGATGAAATTACACAAAGCCCTGTTTAATCAATGCCCTTTTATCTCAACTGAAGTTTTGGGTTTTGATCTCAGCTGTGTGAGTTTTCAAAAGTTGCAGAGAATCATTGTCTTTGCTATATGACACCATTGACAGATCTGAACTTTTACTGGTCACTTATGTTATCGGTTCAGAACCAAATAAACATATGGGGCATGGTGGCTGGGGTCCTGAGAAATGATTTTCGGTCTTCTTTGAAACATGACTTTGATGCACGGTTATAAATGACCATTTTTACCGCAAATGTATGTTTATTATGTATTTGATAATGTTCTTAGCAGGTGTACGTCTCTGTCTGACAACAAATGAGGGAAATTCTCTTCCCATTCATCTCTACCAGACAGGATCTTTGTCTCTACCACAACTAACTCTAAAGTATGGGCTGTTTGTCTTAGTAAGACCCATATTCCAAAAGTCTTCGATACTATATCCAAACAATGATCCTTAAACAATAGCAGTCTTTATATCTCACGTGATTTCATTTGGAAATGTTTGATTTTGAAAAAAGTGCCAAAGACAATGTGCTGTTGTCACAACACCAATCACATTCAGAGGATTGTCATATTTGGAATATAAGTGTTCATATAAAACTGTGAGTTAGAAAATACATAAATGTGTGTTAGGTTGACGGGGTTACTATTTTCCTTGTTGATATAATATAATCCATTGCTTCAAGGTTCATGCTGGTTTGACTGGAGATAGTTAAGAAACAGTAATGGATCAAAAATGAATGACTTTTGATATCTTTATGTACAACAGTCAACTTCTAGATTATAGTGAATACAACAGACCCAAACCCAACATATTTATTGGATTTAGTGAGTTGCTGAAAAAACAACAAACAAATAAACAAAACAAACTTTAGCATGTTGAGCATTACTTGATGTGTTATTAAAATGCTCAGATTTAGTAATTCAATCGAAGTTTTGATATCAGACTACAAAGGGTCTAATCTACTTGTGGGACTTAAATTTAGTTGAACTAAAAGGTAGTCTTTAACTAGAGTCAACACACATTTTCAGCAGAAGGTGTCCTGTGTTTTTAAGTCAAACCCGTTTGAAACGACCTGCAGAGCACCAACAGTCATTATGCTAAAATATTCATTTTGGTAATTACCAAACCCATTTTACTGGCATAATTTCTTTCCCAAACCTAGGATCATGATGTTAATTGCTAAAAGACACAAAGTTTTCATACCCAGTGTTTTTTTATTGTCACCTCTCAAACCCAAAATGTTGTTACCCCTGCCAAGGATAATTTACCCACGACAAACACTTTCATCTTTATGACACTCATCACCATATGGTGGGCTTTATACTCTCTTCTGCAGGTCACAGTGTTGTATGCAAGATCCCATGTCGTCTATACGCAGAGAAAATCAATCATTCAACTTAAGTCGGCATGTGCCAAACAGAAAGAGGCGATAATAAGCAACTGATTATTGAATCTACAGGTAAGGCAATCAAATCATAATAAATCAAAACACAAAAAAACATTGAGACTCAGACGCTATAATTTTAGGACTCAAATATTATTTCCGCCAGCAAAGTATATTATTTCAGTACCACAAAAAGTAGTTGGATTGGATTCAATTAATATATGGCAGTTTCTCTCAAAATGCATCTAAACAGAATATATATTAACTGCATTTTCAAAGTTCGTTAATTCCCAAGTAGACCTTCTTGTGAGCAGCACTGACACCTAGTGGTTACTCGTGGTCCTGGCAGGTCGGCGCTCTACTGTGTAGGACAAGGACACTGTTGGCATTTTTAGTTACCGACCTATTTTTAGCAGTTATGTCACACCTGTATTGATGCATGGAAAATATTTTGGAAAAGAGGTTGGCAACTTGCCGTAAATATCGGTGTGTTGCGGGGATGGGTTACCTTCTGCAACTTTCTCTCATCTCCACACAGGATCTCTGGAGCTCAGCCGGAGTGACCATAGGGTTCTTGTTTAACTCTCTTACCAACTGCCTTCTCCCCCGATTGCTGTGTTTGGCTGTACAACCAGTTCAAGGGGGAGTCCAGTTTGTTCCAAACTTCATCCATTTAAGAATTATGGAGGCCAATGAGCTCTTGGGAACTTTCAATGCAGCCTGATTTATTTGTGTCCTTCAACAGATCCGCAACTCAGCACAGTCTTGTCTCTGAGCTCTGCAGGAATCCCCTTAGACCTCATGGTTTCATTTTTGCTGTGATATGCATTGAAAGCGGTGTGACCTTATATAGACAGGTGGGCTTCTTTCCAACTGATGTCCAATTAATTGAATTTATCACATGTGGACTCCAATCAAGACAGAGACCCATCTCAAAGTTGATCAAGAGAAAGGGTAGGGATCTGATCTAAATTTCAAACGTCATAGTAAAGAATCTCAATAATAATTCATTAATAATAATGACTCTTTTTAACAGATTGGCAAATTTTTTTTTTTTTTTCAAAAATACAGACATGAGAGAGAGATTGTAGATATTATGATTGGCAAAGCTGAATTAATTCAATTAATAATTAAAGACATTTTTTTCAGTATAGGATCATAAGGGAGATGGAGCCGATACTTGTATCACCAGAAAAAGCCCACAAGAAGATACCACACTCCACAGAACTTTATAAGACATGTTCTTATTTCCTGATATCCACCTCAAAATCTTCAAATTAACATCAACAACGGTTTGGCCTGATTGAGATCACCCTGATTCTTCATGTGCTATAGTGGAAAAAAAGAAACAATGGAAGTTGATTTGCTATTATATAGCACTTAAATACAAAAGCTATATGAAAAGAAAGGATGCAATTATTAATTTGTCTGAGACTGTACTAAATATGTGTCTACCCTATAAAAGCCTTGTTCGTAGTTTTTTTTACCATAAATGTTTCCAAATTATTTCACTGCCTCCATTGATATCAGTTATTTTTATTTGTTTTAAAAGAATGAATGTCTTTTTGCTCTTTCTGTACCTCACAAGTATCCTCCATCTTCACTCAAGAGTGTGTAATTTACAATCATATGCTCTAGATGTCAGTGTCTGCTAATGTTTTTCTTGGCTACCTCTGTGGCAACTTCTGATAAAATAACTATAATACATTAAGATTGTCGACCTCTGTGATCATTCTAAAGAATTAAAATGACATTAAAATTCAGACGTTTGGGTTTTTTCTTGCAAAATAAGACTCTGGACTTGTAACATGCCAAAAACTCCATCACAATGCATGAAATGATCTAATAATCATAATACAGTGAACAAATAATACCAAAAACCTAGAAAGAAAAAAAAAATCCATCTTTGAATGATAGTAACAAAGATTGTTGTCCTTTATTTTATTTGACCAATCGGGTATCCACAATAGTTCTCCGATACTTGGACAGAGGAGTCATGCTTGGTGTTTGTTGTTAATCTCTTTCTGTGCAGAACTCCAGGGCCAGGATCCTCAGAGTGTTCCAAGCTGGGTATTGGACTTTGTGGCCACAGCCTGTGCAGAGAGAGATAGGCCTGCCTGTTTTATATGTAAAGCTTCCAACCAGAAAGCACAGGCCCAAAGGGCGCCACTGCGCAAAACTGCTTTGTTGCAGCCAAAATGTGATAGGGTTCCACTGTTTAAGCTGCTTTGCATTCTGGGAGCAGAAGAGATGGGAAGAACAATAACGATGGAAGGTGGATAAAGTTATAGTTTTTAAAGATTCTGAGTTGACACACTTTTAAGGCTCCTTCCTTTTTTTAAATTTCTATCCCCTGTTTGGCATGTCTGCTGTGGTAAAAATGAATAATATTTCTCCATGCTTCCATTGCTGGGATTATTTTGCTCCTGCAAATTAGTGAATTTGTCTGATAGAGCACTTTGATGTGCGTTTGGACTCAGCGAGTTGACTGTTAATTCAATATCACAGTCAAGCCAAACACAGCTTCCCACTTCCTCAACTCTATCAGCACAGTCGCAGGGAATGGCCTCATTTTAGCCTCTTGGGAATGTTATCATTGCAAATGAGTTTGTTATCAACAAGGCAGTCTGGGCTAAACAAATAAACAGTTATATAGCGGTTCACAGGAGGATTTTGTTGTACCCCAGTACAGCAGCTCATTTTATAAAATTTTTAAAAATTTGTTTTCGGGTAAAAATTGAATTCTGTTGTAATAAATATTTGCTGTAGAACATATATTGTGTCAGGTGCTCCAGCTGCATTTCAGAATCTGACGATTAATACACATAGTGACTGGGAGTATACAGGGTTGTGTCACTTGATTCGCCGGAGAATGATGCCAAACCGACCCAAAGAAAGCGGTCTGCTAGACAGACGCATGCTATCTGGTTCTGCTCAGTCTCGCTGTAATTTCCTGTATCACGGGTCGTGGCTCTGGTTCTCTAAGAAAACAATTTGCCTTTGAAGAGTGATTTGAAAATATAAATTTCAATAAGGTTCAGTGAGGCACAGCCAACAAGACACAAGATAAAAAAAAGATAAAAGGGAGATCGCATATCTGACATAAGCTGGAGAGACAGGAGAGTAATGGGGGTAAAGACAGGACTTGTAACAGCAAGTTGTTGTTTTGTATTTGAATTGAAGTGGCTGGGTAATGCAAAATGAAATGGCATGCTTTGGGCAAATCCGTTGTGAACATGTTGTGAATGTAGACCACTTTAGCGCCATTTTTAATCTGCTTCACAAAATAATGCAAGTATTGCAGGCGGCTACGTCTGCTGCTTATTATTTCTCCACATAATGAAGCCACCTCTCCCATCCCACGCTGTTTTATTTTTTTATTGCTTTCGGGCAAGCAGTCCGCTGCTTGAGTTATTTTACCACGTTTGTTTGAAGATAGAAAAGAAAATTAACAAGTTCGCTCCTTAATACAAAACTCCCACTATCCACACTTATTTATGCATTGGATTTTTTTTTTTTTTTTTGCTATTTCCGCGGACACTTTCTCCTTCCCTCTGTGACTTTATGTCATTCCTCTTTCATATCTTGTTTCTACTTCCCTGTCCAAGCCTTTCTATTTTTGGCTATCGCCCCTTCAATAATGCATGTTGTCATAGTGCTTTTAGCATTACTGTCATTTAAGGAGAAACGAGGATGTGTGTCACACAAGACACACTTCCTTTTGTTTACCCAGATAGCTTTGCAGCTAGCAGGACAACCCCACATTCAGGACATACGGTGAAGTGTATGTGATGCTTTTAACCCCAGGAGACCAGATGTGCAGCCAGTTTAGACAAAGGGGAAATAGCATCATAAGAAAAACGTGGGGGAAAAAAACACTATGACCGAGCTAAACGTAAAAAAAAAGCACAGTTGATTTCCATTAGCAACAAAACTATTTTATTACCACCTTTCTGGTCTACAGCTACGTTTAGCTCTCTCTCTGGAGCTGTGAAGGCCAGAAGCTTATGTATGCTGGACCATCCTACTACTGACACAATTACAATTATCTTTAGATTTACATTATTCCAACCACATTGCATTATTTCAATAAAAGCATTTTGGTTATCACATAATCAACCATTTCCCAGCGAACTATCTGAGCAGAACCCAGGCAATATCATTAACAATGTTATTTAGCCTCTAACCAAGTTAGACATGACTTCCTCCACTCACCAGTAGACGTGGGATTGATCGCTGCAGCCTCTGTGTAACTCAGCACTCAGCCATTCTGGTGAAATCCTGGGAGTGTGAAAGAGGGGAATCTCAAAAATGTTATGCAAGAGATATGAATAAAGTTGTGATTTGTGATCTATCCCACTCACCAAAAGCACAGATGGGGAAAAATGTGTATTTGTGGTCGTTTTCAGCATATGCTGTCAGCACATAACGTTGATTATCTTGCTATAATGACGCCTATCTGAGTTCAGATGAACGTTTTAACTTGAAGCTGAGGTGTTTGAAGCAGGAAAAATGGGAAATGCTTAGGCATCTCCAGAACTGCTTGTCCTGGCAGGTGTTTCCAGTCTGCAGTGGTGCTAAAAATTGTCTAAAGGATGTCAACTAGGGAACCCTTGATAGAATTTTCAAGGCTCACTGATGCGCCAACAGCGGATAGCTAAAGTCAGTTGAGCATCCATAGCACAAATTCCGGAAAAATGTTTGAAGCTTGCTTTATAGCTGCTGTGTGTGAGAAGCGATGGCACCAGGATGTATTATGGGGAGAAAGTAAGACAGGGGCGGCATCGTGATGCTTTGGACAATGTTCTGCTGGGAAACCCTGGGTTCTGTCATTCAAGTGGATGCTACTTTGACCCGGATCAGCGGATCAGCTACACGAACATTATTACAGACAAGATCTCAATCCTCTCCAGCATCTGAGGGATGGTTCAGGGAGACTGCATTTCTCAACTCACAGGACTTAAAGGATCTAATTTCTTGGTGCCAGATACCACAGCACACCTTCAGACGTCCAGCGGTGTCTGTGCCTTCACGGGTCAGAGCCTTGGTGATAAAAGGGAGCTACCATTATATTATATTATGGCTGATGGTTTATTGCATTGTGTCATGAAAGAGCCACACTGACATCTTGGTCCACTGTGATGCTGTCTGGTGTATCGTTTTCCTTTTATTATTTAAGTAAGAATATTTCCTACGAAAGTCACTGTCATGCTGTACTATTCTATTTGGTAATTGGAGTATATTGAGATATAACCAATAAGTAAACCCGGCTTTTCTTCACAGTATATAAAGGCATATACATTTGACATTAGGAAAGTACTAATGATTTTGAACAACACACAAGCTTAAATGGCCATACAAATTTCCCACTGTCTTTCTTTATCCCTTCCTTTCTTTCTTTCTTGAATGAACTTCCTCTCTCATTTTTTGCTTTAGTGTCTTGAAGCAGATGGATCACTCCTGTCAATTCTGGTCTCTTCTGTCCACCTTTGACCTGCATTCTATTTTCCATCTTTCCATAAATCCTTTTTTCGTGTTAAACACTATCCCACCCTGCTTTCCTTCTTTCATCTGCTCTCCGGCCATCCCTGTCCCTCCTTACCCAGGCTCTTCATTGTTTTGATATAAGACTTATTTACTTGGCTAATTGAGGTTTATGTGGCGTCCACAGCGTTTTGTACCAGGGAGCTACACTGCATCTGAATTTTGTCACAATATACGTAGAGGTCATTGTTTGCCAATCATCCTCTCAACGCCCCTCTGAGCGTCTAAAATGAACATGATAGTATTTCTTGGTATCAGGAGGTTTTTTTTAATAGTAAGTCCTGATGGTGATACTTCTTTTGGCTATTGTGGAAATTGTTGTCCTCAAACAGCTCCTTCCTCTCTCATAAATAGCCCACTATTCTGATTCATATCTTTTAGACCAGGAAATGGCTAAATACAATTGTGTTGACCAATAAGCATCCAGTTCTGTAGTTGTTTTCATGTCAAATTAATCTTTGCTGTCCTTTAAAGGAGCCAGAAGCACTGGTTACACTCCTCTCTCCTCCTGCTGCAAAACTAAAGGTATCATGTTTTCTCCAACGCCCAGTCGGCTCTTCTCTTTTGCTGAACTAGTGGTTTCTTTCCTTCACTATTGACTGCTTGTCAGAAGACACCAGATCCATGACCGTGCAGGTCTGAGGCTGTATGGCAGCTGTGACATATATTTTTTATGAGAAGTAGCTGTAAAATAACATATAAACATGCAAAACAAATAAGAGCAAAGCCGACCCAGGCCTTTATGGAGCCCGACTCTACTGCCGGTGGATTACCAGCTTTATTCAGTAATGTACCTCATTGAAAAGAATTTTGGTGGGAAAATTTTCTTTTATAAAGAAATTCAGATCCATCCAAAAGTTCTGTCAGGAAGACTAGCCCCTTGAACACCCATCCCATAGTAACTGTTCATGCCATTTTATTACTCTCACCGTTTCCCACGACTAAATCACCCACTTGACGGGCGGGGGTAGCAAATTATACCAGCTGTTATCATTCAGGCAGTGACATCTGTCCAGTCATGGTTGCACACTTTCATGATTCGACTATTTTCATCAGCGGCTCTCTTTTCAAGATTGTTCTCTTCATTCATTTAGTTCTTTCATGCTGCTGGTTCATAAACCCTCCACCTGCCCATCTCTGCCAACACCGTCCAGAGCCATGAGCCTCACCATTCTTCATAAATGTAGTCTCAGCAGAGTCATCAGCCAACACCACCAGTACCCAGACTCTAAAGGCAGAACACATCTTGCTGCTTCTCAGAGCAGATACCCCTTCAATCACAATCTCCCTGCTGCCTCCGAACACCAAAGACTTTCTAATGGATTCATTATCACACATCATCTGTCGTGATAAACATTGATACTAATTTCATGCTCCGTCTCTCCTGATTGAAAAACAATACAGCAGGGTGCCACCAGTGTCCGATTTATTTGATACTGACATGCTAAAACTCAGGCATTTACAATCCATCCATCCATCCATCCATCCATCCATCCATCCATCCATCCATCCATCCATCTATCTATCTATCTATCTATCTATCTATCTATCTATCTATCTATCTATCTATCTATCTATCTATCTATCTATCTATCTATCTATCTATCTATCTATCTATCTATCTATCTATCTATCTATCTATCTATCTATCTATCTATCTATCTATCTATCTATCTCCCAGAGGCCCTGGTCAGCTGTTCACTCTACACTCCTTTAGAGATGTTCTCAGGTGAAAGATTTAGAGAAAATGGAAACATTAGCCATGACTGAGTCAATTGCACCAACTTGACTAGAAATTTCGGCGATTTTCTGCCTCAGGAAGTCTTTTCATCTTACAAACTGAAGAAAAAGCACATCATAAGCCTTTATATCATGCCTCGTTTACCGGGATCAGGTTGTTAAACATGCCTCAAGGTTAGATATTAAATTATACAGGATACAAAATATTACTTCCCAAAATTGCTGTGACTAAATTTTACCCCTTGGGGAAAATCACTTTTTTAATTGTGTTATAAATTTTATAAAATTCCACAGCAATTTTCCAAAGATGATATGCTATTCTGGAAAATTAGGCTACATTTCAGCAGCAGCAGAGGGATCTCCAAGTCTCTGACCGAGAGTATTTTGAAAAACCACTCAGTCTGGTGTTCTGACATTTTCTTCTGATGAAGATGAGTTCTCAGCCATCATTTACTTTCCATCGACTCTCAAAGTTCTTTTCAGTGAGCTTACTTGTAAAATTCTAGTCGGACGCTGCTGGCATAGCAGATCAAAAGTTTTATTCAAGGACACAGTTCAGAGTCAGGGAAGAAAGTCCGGTGATCATTCGTTTTTCCTACTGATTACACAGGTGTCACAGCAGGTATGAGGTCACCGCCCTCTCGCTGAGGGAACCACCGCCTCTTGCTGTTCCTGGTGGCACAGCTTAGAAAGGTTTGTCCTTAGTTTTCAGGGCCCAGCCCATGAATCATACATGCAGAAAATCTTTAAATCTGTGACATTGCATATTCAAGAGACAGCTGTATCAAACTCTAACCAAATGAAATCTACTAGCGCAAAATTTGGTATCTCAAAATGAAGTAGGTGAGATATTTCAAGAGCAAGGTAAGATCTGATGATTTGAGAGGGATTAAGGAGAGTGAGCCTTTCCATGTCCAAATGCAGGAGAACATTGATGCACATAATCTTCTGCCTCTTGTCATGTAGTGTAATAAACCTGTCTGGTAAAGGTTTCTTTGGCTAAGCAACGCTTACGATGTTTATATATGAAATAAAAAAACCCTAATGGGAAGAAATCACAGGTCCTTCATCCTGACAGCTGTCAGACTGTACAACAAATCTCCTTGAAACTGTGTTTTGTCTGAACTCTGAACTCTGGGCCCAACCATCTAACTCCCACCCACTACACATCCACTACCACTGCACAACGGTACTGGATCATTTTCATTCTTTTTTTTCATTGGACTCTTACTCCATAATTATATTATATTTATCTTTATTTAATTGCATCTCTATTTATATATTTATATAAGCATATACTAACATATTACAACCTTTGAGAAAAATCAGTGTTGTAATGAAAATTGTACAATGTAATAAGCAAATAACAAAAACTTATTATGGGCCTATTGAGAAGTTCAACATTTCTATTTTAAGCTTTACTTCATATCTTTACTTGACAAGATCTCAAAAGCAAATATACTTTTTACTCTATTAAATTGGTCACATAGCTTTTATACTTTTCAGATTACAATTTTCATCAAATGTTCCTTCATGGGTTTTGAAAATTCTGCTCCTATGTATAACATTAAATATAATAATAATAATAATAATAATAATAATAATTATGTAGCCTTTATTGATCACATGCAGTAAAATACACTACACAAGATGTAGTGCAATTATTTCTCTACATTTGCCCAATCCCTGAGGGACCTAGTGGGGCATGAACCGGCTACAGCCGCCCCCCATAAATAAACCATTAAAACAATCTTGATTTCACGAAACTGAGAAAAGGGTTATACTAATGAGCTGATGAAAGCTCACAGCACAGCCACGCCACTGACATGCAGTGATACAACAGTATGTGATACAATGCACTAAATGTTAAGGGAAAACACCCAACAATATTTCAACGAAGGAAGAAAAATGAATAAAGTATAGACCCTGAAATGTGTGACTCTGACGCGGATGATGAACGATGAATTTGGTGAATCATAATTTGACAAAATATATGAACTAATTTCACCCGAGTGTGAAACGAAAAAAGTGTTTTCGGAATTTTGAAATGAGCTATAGTATCAATAGAAAAGAAGAGAGAAAACAGTCAAAACATTAACTTTTCATACTCATATTCAAACTGACTTTTAATTTAGTAGGGTTTACAATATTAATATTGCTCCTTTTACCAAAATAAAGGAAAGGAAGGAATGTGTCATCCTTTCAACCATCCAACTGGTGATCTAATACTGTTTTTGGACCAATAGGATGGGATGTTATCTGATTAAGGTGACCAGAGTAAAGTAAGTCCAGTAAATATCTTGCTTATTTAGACAGAATGATTTAAATGGAACAAAACAGCATATTCACTTCCACAATGCCTCTCCACCAGCTCCTTTTCTCCTGATCTTCTATTCTGTAAGTGTTGCAGTATTGACCTTGGTGCTAATGAGTTGCTAGAGATACAGGATAGTCCTGAGGTCAAATCTGGACAACAGGAAAGGAAACACGTTCATGCTGATGAAGCTGTGTTCATACTCACAGGTTGTTTGTACTCACTCTGAGCCTATTAGGATACATTTATCTTTCAGTTAAGTCAACAGCTGCGTTTTGCTGGTAATCTCAAAGACAAAAATACGAATATTTTGTAATTACTGAGATTTGAGAAATTCCACATTTCATGTTGACCAATATCTCAGCATATGTTACGTTATGTGACTGTTTTAGAGGACATATAGAGAATACCTGGAAAAATAGATGCTTGACAAAAATGTTCCCATAGCCCCATAAAATCAATTTAACCCACTGTGTAAAAAAAAAAAAGGGAGACAAAAAAATATTTTTTTGTATTTTTTCCTGTGAGTCACAACTGGCCTTGGTACACTCTGCTCTCCAAAATCAGTTGTGATTGCACAGCATTCATAACGGAGGAAATGGAGAAACAGCAGGAGGATGTGGGCATGTCAAGCTGGAGAGGGGTACCAGCTCCTTAGTCTTTGATGTTTTTCTTTTTCCCTCTGATGTGACTCATGCCTAATTTTGAACCATGCTTCTTTCTCAAACTGTGTGTGCAGCACTTTATTAGCCATGCATATTTTTATAAATCTATTTCTCATTGGGTTATCAATTGGTCATGTTTTTCATGTCCTCTAAGAGTTTCAGGTCTGGCTTGCCATGTTAAGGACCTCATTCCCATGGCATCGGCAGGCTTGCCTGGTTTCAAGGTTGATAAAATAGTGCCAAAGTTTCTTCTGCTGATCCAGATTTTAGGCACCAATCTTTATTCCCCACCTATACAGAAATGTCGGGGGACATCAATTTATCTTCAGCACATTGTAGAAAAATTGGTCAGCTACACTCTCTAAGACTCTGAAACTTCACGGATCCATGAAGAGACCCATCATCATCAAATGGTGAAGAACTGGCACAAGAGTGAACCTTTCCTACGTTTAGAAATTTCCACCAAGAGCATGGCCTAGGCTCATTTAGAATGTCACCAAATATTCATCGACATTTTCAAGGAACTACTTGCCTCTATCACCTCAATATAGGTCAATGTTCATGGCTCCATCGCATGAGAGAAACTTGGGTCAAAAGTGGGTCCGTCACTTTTTCACAGCACTTTATAAGAATTGAGTAGAGAAATCATTTTAATAAGTTTTCATTGCAACAAGTCCTTGGTAGTTCACACGTGAAATGTCTACACTTCTCACTAGACATCCACAGTAACAGCAGTCTGTCAAGGTTTTGGCCTTCTGAAACGAAACCTTCAAAGAAAGTCAGTCCGACAACAAGAGCAACCAAAGGTCCATTTACCTTTAAAGTTTCTCTCTAACCAGTAGAACATATACAAATGTATGATCTTACCATCAGTGTGCCTTCGCTTTTGAAACAATGCATGAATACTTGACACTTAAAAGAGCAAAAATATTTGCAACACAAAAGCTGTCCCGAGAATTTTCTTCTATTATTATTACATCCACCAGGGATATTTTCAGCCATAACCATTTATTTATTTCAGTACCCTGAAATTATGGCGACAAGGCTATTATTGACTTAGATTTTGGGTAAGACTTGATGAATTTAGGGGAAGGTATATGCCGCACGAGTGCCACTCAAATTTCATGGCTTAAAGTGTTCTGAGCGGCTCTTTAGGCAGCCATTCTGGTGCAGAGATCAATGAAGTTATTCAGAGCTAGAATAGCACTCACTATAGGAGCACATACATCTGCCAAGGCTCAACGGCGATTTAAGTCGACCTAACCTTATCAAACCGTAATTGTTGAGACTGGAAACCACAATTTGGCCCACAAACACAACTCGAACACGGAAATGCCTTACTAGAAGTGAAAACCTGGTAGATCAGGGTTTTGACTGGGATACGCTCCAAATAACCCATCTCACAGAGTCCAAGCCCCTCAATATGTGTGATCGTTTTCTTCCTTTCCCCCCGAGCACTTCAAACATTTTTTTGGATGTTGGGGAGAATGACAGGATTGGATCCTGACGCTTATCGGAAATCCACACCAAAATGAAGTGGGGTCCGTTCTGGTCCAAAATCCATACTTACGCCAAGTTTCATGGAGCAGGTTTTGCTTAATCCTCCTGACAAACCAAACAAACCAACCGACCAACTCACCTGTGGACAGGTAGAATACTGGTTAACATCCTTGGAGACGGTTTCATCAGTCAGTTGTCAAGTTCATGAGTTTTGCTTTTATCCATATTCAACAGAAACTGAATGTAAATTTGATGCATCTGCAATGTGTAATAATAATTGTCCTTAATTGAGTTTGCTTCATTCTTTTATCTGATCCTTTGAAAACATTTGATTGAGCAGTAAACAGAGTAGAATGCCTTTATTGTCATTGCATCATTTAAAAATCATACAGTGATATTCTGAGTGCTATCCTGTAAAGGGCCACAAGTTACACACATCCTCCACACATTCATACATAATCAAGCAGCGGCCAGTGAGGGGAAAGTTACTTGGACCGCAGGAACTTGCACTTAGAAATGAATGCGAAGAAAATGAAAAAGATTAAGGTGGGGAAGATTACTGAACTTCCTCACCTGTAAGTGTTTCATTGTCTCTCATATACCAGAGTGAGCAAAGTATGAGGTTTGCAGGTACAGAAGTAACACTAGTTTCTACCTTAATTTGCTCTTAAATATGAAAGGAGTTGTTTTAAAGTATACAAATATCTATACCAACTTAAGAGCGACATGAATGTTTGGTCAATGCACGTCAAAGGTGAGTCCGCTCCAGTAGAAGACGATGACCTCTCTCAGGCTGATCAGTCTGTGGTGACCCTGCAGTGCTTTGTCAGAGCCAGTCCAACGATGTGAAACCTGATCCTTTTGGTTTCTGTTGCCTGGGGGCTCTCATCCTCTTTACATGCAGACAAACTGCCAGTGCAACATCACCTCAGCAAAAAGCCTCCTACTGACAAACGTTTATATTTCATAACCGACTTATCATCCAGCAAGAGGCTTGACACTCCCACTGCTGTCACACACACACACACACACACACACACACACACACACACACACACACACACACACACACACACACACACACACACACACACCCATACATACGCAACTACACACATATTCTTTTTTCTTCTCTTCGACTCCTTCAGCACTCTGGAAGGGATTCCTACTTGACTGAACTGGCCTCACAGGGGAAGAGTTGATCTGACATCAGAGCTTATGGCTGGCTACTAGAGCCCTGGATGCTGGGTGGTGTTGGTGGCAGGGAGGCAAAAGTATGGCGTAATTCAACAACAATAACAGCATCCTGCAGTAGCCTATCCTATCCTCAGATCCTGAGAGTAAGGACTGAAAGTGTTTGTGTGTGTGTGTGTGTGTGAGAGAGAGAGAGAGAGAGAGAGAGAGAGAGAGAGAGGTGGGTGGGGTGGAGGGGGGGGGGGAGAGACAGGAGGCTAAAGGCATCACTCAGGAGAAATAGGCGTGCTCTCTAGTGTGCAGCATCGTTTGATGGTTCCACCTGAACCTCCACTCTGCCTGTGAGGTCGCTTAAACAAAGAGACCGACTTTGCCTGCCAAAGAAGCAGCTCTCGAGCCGCAGAGCCGTGCGCAGCGCTCCGGTCTGCGGGGCCACACAGCGCCAGCGCCACTTTGGAGAACTCTGACGTCTGCAGAGGCGCTTCCGACATCTGCGTCCCATACCTAGAACAGCTGAGCGCATTGCAATGAATCACTCAGACGGGCACAATGGGTGACTTTTGATTAATTCTTCTTTTTTTTCCCCTTCTCGTGGTTTTCGGATCCTCCTATGGGAAAAATCGACGGCGGCAGCATAAAGCCCAAAACTCGTAGTGTTTACGCAGGGGGGTTATTTCTGGCAAAGATGCAGGTGGATCGGAGCTGCGTGCGGTTTGCATGTGTGCTCTTACTTTTCTCAGCTCTGAGGCTCACCGAGGAGGTGGGAGGAACCCACCAGAGCATCCCCCCGTCCGTGTAAGTAGATGCCTTTTTGCACAGAGTGCACTTTACTTGATTCTCCAAGTTTAAAACCCGAATGCCACTATTACATCTACAAAAATGCTGCAAAAAGAAGCTTTACTATATAAAAAAAATCTAGATAGCGATCCTATGAATGTATGTGTTTATTATTGTTTTTATATATGTGGACATGATCTATGATATGAATCATATCCACATATATATTTTTTCAACATTTTTTTAATCTTATTTGTTTATTGTCCTTATTTATTAGTGCTATCTGTTTTGTCCAGGGTGAAGCTTTGGGCTTCAGCATTTGGTGGGGAGATGAAGTCCATTTCTGCAAAGTACTCTGGCTCCCAGCTGTTGCAGAAGGTGAGCAGTTTAGAATAAAAAAACAATTTCCAGGTTAAAATTGATATAAGTACCTCACACCACGAAACTCTTTAGATTCTATTTCTCCACATCACTTATCCTGGCTTAGTTTTATTGAGTCTGACTCTGAAAATATTGAATAGAAAAGGAAATACAGTCAGAAATGATGTGGTGTTAAGTGACTGTTTAAATGCTTAAATATTCCCTTTTATTTAAAGACATCTTAAAATAATCCTGTAAGAGGAAACGACACCTGCCGAATAATTTTTTTGAGTTGTGGGAAATTTCCCCTTTTTATCTGCAGGAACTTTTAGCCCTTTGAGAAAAGATTATTCTGAACATGTGCCTTTTCAATGAGTGTCCAATTTTCAAGCACTTTAGCAGATGCATTCACACATTCACATACACAAAGTCTCCATTCTCCAGATAGCATAATTTTGTTCTAAGAAACTGAATTTTCCTCACCTTATAACAACCCTTTGTGTATTACATACCTCTCTGAAGTCTCTCCGAATCGCTCTTTCACGCAGCTTTGTGGTATTTATGTGAGATAGCATATGATGGAATGCAAATTTTCTGATGGAAGGTCAGTTGATGAAGCATGAGTCAAACCTGGCTAATGGACGGCTGGTGGATAAAGGGCCAAGATGAAGCTAAACTCTTAACGGGGGCACAGAAACAATGCTGTGCCTGGAGGCAAGAGTTCAGGGTCCTAGTGGATGCAGAAGAGCTTTGGTGGTTTGCGAGATCAAATGCTGCAGCATCACGACCTCTGTCTGCCACTTACACATATACCACATACATGAGTACACACATACAATATCACAACCACATGCATTATAGTGTGCACATGACCACACACTGCATATACACATACACAGCCACTAAGACAAAAATGGCGCCTATAGCGTGGATTTCATCGCGGGGAAGGCAGAGAGGCGGTGTTATCTTTTTTGACAGGATAAGAAATGTCCCCCCCCTCTCATCTTTTTCTGCCTCAAAAAGGAGATAACCCTCCCACAGAGCATCAACCTCTTTATGAAATGCAAATGAAGGCCACAGGGTTAATTGTGCAGAAAAAGACTGGCGAACTCTATGTGGAAAAAGTTAATTTTTCCAAGCCAGACTGGTGTACTGCTAGATTGCACTGTGTTTTTGGATGGCCATCTATCAGTACAAACATACATGTACTCACATGCTTTGGTAACATGGCAGTGTCCAGTATGTCTTGCCTTATTGTGCTCTTACCCAGACAACCCAGGACCACATTTACCCCAAGGGCAAATATCCTTTTAAATAGGCAGAAAGAATGATGGATGTACGCTGTTGTACATAAAAAGGAGGATGGTACTGAAAATGAAAGACCAAGTGTGTGTGTGTGTGTGTGTGTGTGTGCAAATGTGTGTGTGTGTGTGTGCGTGTGTGTGTGTGTGTGTGTCTGTCTGTCTGTTTTTGTGCCTATGTGTGTGTATTGTTTCCTCTGGGCAAGGGACAGATGGATTTAGTCTCTCTTCAGTTATCTCTCTGACCCATGCATAACAAAACTCCCTTGGAAATTCAACACCTTTGCATAATTCTCTCTCTCCCTCTCTTTTAGACACACACACACACACACACACAGACAGACACACACACACACACACACACACACACAGACACACACACACACACACACGCACGCATGCACGCACGCACAAACACACACATACACGAACACACACATGCACACTGCATGCCAATTATCACAGACAGAAGGAATTCTTCAAATATTCTTACATTATGTATACATATTTATATTTTGCGATGCTTGGTTTAACTTTACTTTACTTATAAATTATTAACGTTTAACTATTTACTTTATGCTCTTCATCAGTAACTTAAATTCATATTTACACATATGATTTTTAGCAGGTTGGATGAAAGAAAAATTGTCAAATTATCCACTTCTAAACAACTTTATTATATGAAAAAACTAAAATCATCATTACAATGTTGTAATACAAGTTCAATGGTTGCATGAATCAATTTTTTAAATGACTTTTGTTCAGAGTTTTAAAAAAAATTTCTCTGATGGGAAAAAAACATGATATCAGACAGATTTGGCATTTTTCCACCTCCCCCGCCTCTTTCCTCTCCTTTCCCACACCACAGCCTGCTTCCTGTATCCATTGGAAAAATATCTTGTTTCAAGGTTATACCAGTCAGGGTGTGTGTGTATATGTGTTTGTGTGTGTGCGTGTGTATTTTTGTGAAGGTCTCTTTGAAAAAGAAGCAAAAACAAAATCAATAACGCCTTTAATTTGTTACACAAATCAAATGTTAACATCAGCGGTATTTCCGTCCCTTAATACGCTAATAAAATACATGCATTTCACGCATTGTGTTCACACACTCTCACACTCGTGTAGAAGACAGCAGACTTCTGCATGAGACACATTAAACATCTCCTGGTGATAGTGAGAATCGGCTCTGTGTGTTTTACCCTCTTAACTGCTATTCTGTGGAAATCTTTAATTTCATGTATCATTGAGCAACCTGTGTATATGAGCCAGGCTGGCTTGGATGACTCTGTGGCGCTGTGTGTGTGTGTGTGTGTGTGTGTGTGTGTGTGTGTGTGTGTGTGTGGATGGCTGGACTACTTTTCACCTCTCTAATGGTCGGGCTTGGTGGAATCAAAGTGGTGGGACAATATGCAAGGGTGTGATAACTTCAAGCCTTGTGATAATGGAACACAAGATGAATGATCATTATGTGGGATCTCCACCACAGCCGTCTGGAAAGTTATCCTTGCACTTCCAGCTTTCAGCTATTTTAAGCGGTACCTGAGGGTGAGGAATAGGCAGTAGATGAATGTGCTCACAGCTCATGTTTTTGTTAAGTTTGCATGCTTCTGTAACTCATGATCAATCTTTCTCTCTATTTCTCACACAAAAAAACACACACACGCACACACACACATGCACACACACGCACACAAACTCACAGCATCAGCAATCACACAGATATGCCGCAAAAGACCATAGAATGATAGGAAGGCTTAATGATGTGTGACAGGACTATGCTGGAATCGATTTGCCTGGGTGGGGAGGATGAGTGTGTGTCAGGGTAGGAGAGCATGTATGATATAGAGCGGCGCTATGCCGTTCTCCTTAACTGCAGCAAGCCTCGTATGTCTTCACACAGCGTTCCTAAAAAAATGAGTCTGAGGAGACAGATTGGAGAGGTTTTACAAAAAGAAGATGTGGATGAAAAATACACACCCGCATTAAAGTCATTTAACGATGTGGAAAAAAGACGTAGAGCCTGTGGAAGCTGGTTTGTGGCGGACAGAGGGAAAGAGTTACAGAGACGGGGAGAGGGAGGTTCGACCAAATATTTGTTATTGCTTAGTGATTAACATAAAATTAATGAATGCATAACAATCAGCGTATTTCTATACACCGTATCAATCTATATGTTTGACTTTTTTTTTGTTTTTCGGGTAAATTACTAGCATGATCTTTAAATAAATAAATAAATAAATGAAAAGGAGGATCTTTAAATAAATAAAAAAATGAAAATAAGAATATATAGAAAATAAAGAAAAGGTATATCTTTTATCTTTAAACTAGATTTGCTTTTGCCATTTTCTCTAGTTCTTACCAACTCTTTTTTTATAAGGGATCCATCAATTTTTGTCTCACAATGAGGAGATAAGTGATTTATATTTCACAAAAACATAAAAGGCAGTTTCATGTTTGTAGCGTAAAATAAAAAGAAATTATTAATATGTATCTTATTCATACTGAACAAATTTAATAGCCTGAATAATTATCTATGTACAAGTTAAAATGATTTCAGTTTTCATTCATTTAAAATGAATTACACATTTAATGACATTAGTTTGGAGAAAGACTGGCTGTGGGCTTAACTGCAACATGACAGTTGTTTTTCACTTAAATTCTCACTTAAATTCATCAAACTCTATATATACTGGTTATTGACTATATTACATAGTTTCGCCATTTGATATTCTAAGTTGTCGTCAAAACAAACTAGTTACGAGACAAATTACACGTAAACGAAACACGATAAATAGTCGTGCCTTATAAAAAAAAAATGTCTACAAATATTACTATTTGGGTTTCCCATGGAAATATGAAGGTGACTCTTCACAGTGACCATCTTCCTCATCTTCTACGTTATGTTCAGGTGACTCTAGTTTCCATTGGTGTGAGTATGACACCAGAAAAAAAGTCCTGTCATGTATAATGTAAATTAGAATAACATACAGATGATGGTTTATAATAGTAATGGAGATGCATGAAATAATAAGAGTCAGATAAAATCCAGCTGAATGTTAGTTTAGTTCAATCCTTTATTTAAACTCATTGATATCTGGATCTCACTGAGAATCATATTCAAGTAAATCATAAGAAGACAAATTTGATTCACACATGTACGTACGATATTATCACATTCAGTGTGGTATGTGTAGGGACTGTGTATTTGTCTGCATGTTCCTTGTAGGGAGGATGAAATGTAAAATAAAGCAAGGGAAAAAGATTAATAAGCAGTGCCAATATTAGATAAGGGGTTACGGAAAATGAATGAACATTAGATGATTCTAAAAACATGATAAGAAATCATCTGAAATATCATAACAATAACACGGAAAATATCATCATAGCTTAATATCATTTGATTTACAATAATAATATCGCAGAATGGCATTGATAATTCGATTTGACGTCATTACATAATTACAATATACATCAATATCATTGTTCATTATGTTTTAATAATATATATAATAATTTTTATTTTAATTTTCACCATAATAATCTATGTTACATATATTTTGCTACAACAAAATATCAGACATGATAATAAACAAATAATATCGCATCCATACGCTGATATGTAATTAACCCTGACCACGCTACCTGGGAGGAAGCAGAGTTCATTCCAGCCCAGACAACCAGCGCGTACACACACACGCACACACACGCACACACACACATGCACACACACACACATAATCAAAGATGGGAGGGTTAGGGGAGGTTAGGGAAAGAAGGACGGTCATGAGAACACACCCCTACACACGCCTACATACGCTTACACACGCCTATACACCCCCTCCCCTCACCTCATCACAAGACACACTGAACCAAACCTGACAGCTATTCAATTTTCCCAAAGCTAGATCTAATCTGCCGCCATCTCCCCATCACTGACACCGTTACACCGGAACGCCTCAGCCATCACCAACCCTTGGCAGCAGACTGGCACCATCACATGTCTTCCCCCATCTCCCCTTACCTTTCACACACACACACACACACACACACACACACAGACACACACACACAGACAGACACACAGACAAAGTGCAGAGAGAGGCAGAGGCTAAAGAGAGAAATAAGTAAGACTGCTCTTTAAACGAGTCTAAAGGGCAAATTAAGGTTTGATCCTACAGTTTTAAAGTTTTATTGGGCAAAAATACACTTTACTATACACTAATACTCTGGTATCATCAGCACTGAAGGCTGTTATCTCTTATGTGTATCTTCCAGCACGACCTCACACCCCTAAGAAATGTTTGTCATCAAGAAAGTTGGTTAAGTATTCAGATAATACATCCCATCCCCACCGGATTACATTCATCTTCAAAGGATTGTCTCAAAGCCTTGGCTAAGAGGACAAGTTTAAAGTGAAATGATTTTATATTTTAAAATGACATAATCAACATCTTAGAGATGATTTAACCACTGCTTAACTTCCACCGGCCAAGTAACATTTCCATAAAAATACAAGCGTGTGTCTACGTGTGTGTGTGTGTGTGTGTGTGTGTGTGCGTGTCAACGTGTGTGTGTGTGCGTGTGTGCGTGTGTGTGTGTGTGAGGAAGAAGGAGGAATGCTGTGTCACAGAGTTAATTACAGCGCTAGCAGGCAGTAATGCAGCTTGTGCTGCTATCTTTTGTGTCCTAGCAGGCCAGTTTTAGCCGACACAGCCACACTCTCATACTGTAATTAGTGCTTTGTGGGTGAGAAAAGCATTAGAAGAGCCGGAGTGAATCAAACACCCTGCCTCTACTGAGGAGAGTTTAGGTGCAGGGAGCACGGCCCTCTGCTACCAGATTAAAGAACTCAACTTATTAAGCGCACAGCCGCCGATGCTGTGTTCGTCGGCTAAGAAAATTAAGTGTTTTTTGATGCTTTGCACAATTTAAAGCTTTGATTATTCCGATTTTTGGTAAGACCCCTTTTCCGCACCAAGTTCCAGATCACACAGCAGGATTTATTACAGATTATTAAAACTGAACCATTGTTCAGTTCATAAACTGTGTGAAAACAATTTTTTGGATGGTTTGGACATTTGGACCAGTTTCAGAAAGTTATGGCAGGGTCAGCAAAATAAGAAGTAAAACAAATGTAAGGAGGAAAAAGAAAAAAGAAATAAATGCTTTGGTAGCACACACAAGAGAGGACGAGACAAGGTATTCAATAACTAGGCTGTCTCCCCCGACAGCAAGGGAATATTCCTGAAAGACCCTATTTCCTGCTGTGAACCAGCTATCCCCCCTGATTGAACTCCTCAAACATTTATTTAAGTTATGTTCACAGTCATTTTTGTAAAGCAAATAGCTCCCCCTAGTGAGTAAAATATGAACTATTCTAGAAGAGTATGAGCCAAACGATCGATTACAAATGGCTAAGAAGTTATGTCTGAAAATGTTTGGAGACAAAGATGTACAACTGACTTTCCCAAAATCAAACCGGCTCTTCCTTCCACTAAGGTCTATGTGGGTATAAAAATTTGAGAAATGATTCATGAAATAGTTTTTGAGTTATCCCGTAAACAAAGGATGCGGGCAAGTGTGAATTCGGCGTTAAGGATTCCATGATATCCCCAACGTTTTGGTGCTATAATAATGTAATGTAATGTAATGTAATAATCTTTCCAAGAAAAAAATCAAAGGCCAGCTGTAAAAACACAGAAAAACGTAGAAAACATTTGATTTATTTCCTGTGAAGAAGTGAGAGAGAGGACACAAGAGGAGAAGAGGATTTACGTAGCAATATGAAACCAGAACTCAGGTCCATCCAAACCTAAACCTGGTTGGTGTCACAGCATTCTTAAGTAGTTCAGTTTCATTCCCACTTCCTGATGTTTTTGCAGAATATGCAAACACGCACATACTGTGTGTGTGTCTCTACTGTTAGGGTGATAAGTATGAACACTGAAGTTAAATATTCTCTGTCATTTGCGATGACAAAACCTGCAATCTAATGTAGGTGAATTGGTGACCCTAACCCTAAATATCCCATTGGAGTAAATGTGCTTTGAGATTTGATCCAAATGTAAAGTGCGATATAAATTAAATGTATTATTATTATTATTATTATTATTATGTGAGGGTGAATGGTTGTCTGCCTCTCTGTGTTAATCCTGTGACGAGCTGGAAGCTCATCCTGGGTTTACCGCTCAAGGTCAGCCGCGACCAGCTGAAAGATAAGCGCTGAAAGCTTAATAAATAAGTGAATTAATATTATTCCATGTTCATATTTGGAGAAGACCCTGGCGCCCTGTATTCATCGCTTTCCCCGTCCGAACTGTACTCTATAAAGAGTTTTGTGTAAAGCGCTATATAAGTTTATAAGTATAGCATTCTATTATCATTACTATTAGTAACATTTATCATCAGCTCATCATGTTTGGCTGCCTCGGGTGGCCTGCAGAAGAAACACGTCTCACTGTGGCTTTACAGGCCACTGTAATGGACACGCAAATGTCAAACAACACCATCACATTCATTCTCACAGATTTCTATAATAATGAAGGATTGGTCTCCTGGTGTGATGCAGACTCATTTGCATGCAGAGAGAAAACGTTAGCCAACTTGGTAAAGGGGCGGGACATATACTATTAAGCTCATTAACGTGTGCAATAGTGTGTGAAGGACTGTCTGTGACTTGCTGATGTCCACATCCATCATCCTTGCCAGTTGTTTTGGGTCCACCCTGAGTGCTGTAGGTAAAGACGTGGCACATAATCCAATACACTGAGTAGAAGAAAGGACATCGAACCCATTACAGCTGCTCCATCAATCACACATACCTCCTACGGTGTCGTATGCCTCTGCGTAATTCTGGTTCATATATTATACTCAGAACTAAGGATGATTCGGTATCCCAGCTCCTTCTTACTTTGTCTTCTCTCATCTCCTCTCATGTGTTTCTTCGTTATCTTCAACCTCTCCGTCAACTCTTTCCTCTTTAAACATTTAAACCCGTTTGTTTAAACACCCTTGTGCCTTTTCCAAGTATTTTTTCTCTTTCTATCCATCCCTCCTCATCTCCTCCCATCCTTGTGCTTTAATAATGGATCTGATGCAGCTATGGTACTAAAGAATACATGGGAGGGGATCTTGGGGCACAGTAGTGTTTGGAGCAAGCGTTGGCACCCACATCCACGAAAAATAGATCCGGTAGCCTAACACAATGTTGATTGCCCCCTTGTGCAGCCTCAAGAGATTTCGCTTAATCACCCTCCACTGCTCCAACATCAAGTCTGCCGACAAAAAGCACAGTTAAGCTCACACTGTGTTTGACCGCACTTTCGGGATTCCGGCTCTGCTCCCCATTTGCACAGCATTTCTCATCGACTCATGAGAGGTCCGTGGGAGCTGGACAGTGGTGGGGACAGTGGTGTGGACAGTGGTGTGGACAGTGGTGAGGACAGTGGTGTGGACAGTGGTGTGGACAGTGGTGTGGACAGTGGTGAGGACAGTGGTGAGGTCAGTGGTGAGGTCAGTGGTGTGGACAGTGGTGTGGACAGTGGTGTGGATAGTGGTGAGGACAGTGGTGTGGACAGTGGTGTGGACAGTGGTGTGGACAGTGGTGGGGACAGTGGTGTGGACAGTGGTGTGGACAGTGGTGTGGATAGTGGTGAGGACAGTGGTGTGGACAGTGGTGTGGACAGTGGTGTGGACAGTGGTGGGGACAGTGGTGTGGACAGTGGTGTGGACAGTGGTGAGGACAGTGGTGTGGACAGTGGTGTGGACAGTGGTGTGGACAGTGGTGAGGACAGTGGTGAGGTCAGTGGTGAGGTCAGTGGTGAGGTCAGTGGTGTGGACAGTGGTGTGGACAGTGGTGAGGACAGTGGTGTGGACAGTGGTGTGGACAGTGGTGTGGACAGTGGTGAGGTCAGTGGTGAGGTCAGTGGTGTGGACAGTGGTGTGGACAGTGGTGTGGACAGTGGTGAGGACAGTGGTGGGGACAGTGGTGTGGACAGTGGTGAGGACAGTGGGGAGGTCAGTGGTGAGGTCAGTGGTGTGGACAGTGGTGTGGACAGTGGTGTGGATAGTGGTGAGGACAGTGGTGAGGACAGTGGTGAGGTCAGTGGTGAGGTCAGTGGTGTGGACAGTGGTGTGGACAGTGGTGAGGACAGTGGTGGGGACAGTGGTGGGGACAGTGATGTGGACAGTGGATGCTCCCCCTGATGACCATCAGCTACAGCTATCATATCACACCTGTAAGCCCTGACTGAAGAGTTCCGCTGCAGCAAACAGTGAGAACATTTATCATTCACGCACAGTTGGCCTTTACTTTCTGATCGCTGAACAACCTTTCTGTGGGTTCTCAACGAAACAAGTGAAACTGTGTCTTTATTTTAAAGTTTTGTTTTTTTTCATCCCTCTTAACGGAATAACTTGTTTTTGCAGACAGATTTTTGTGGGTATTTTGCCTAATATGGCTGATTTTACATGCCTTGGGTAATAATTGTTTATTTTGTTTTCTGAGAGGGTTTTTTGAGCAGAATGATAAATAAATGTGAAATGATTTGTTACTTCTTTGTTTAAACAATTGTATATGCAATCGACTTAAATGTTATTTATGATAAAGATTCAACAGTCAACTGAATATTGCCATAAAAATAAGTACATCAGTTTTATTGAGATAAACACAAGTGTTAAAAAAGTTTATTTTGCCAATATTTGTTGATATGCTGTTTCTGAATATCTGGATTCAAGTTATATAGTGCCAAATACGCCTGTTTATATTGACAAGAAGTACATCTTCATAGAAAATCACTTATAAACTCTGGAGGACTCTGTAATATTCAGAATGGAACTTCAAATGAAACTTTGGATATACCACTTATTTTTGTTTCTTATCCGATTCGGCAGTTAAACTTAAAAACTCTTTTATAATGATTTTTTTTCAATTGTTTTATAATAATCTTGGAAAGTATTTTTTTTTTCAAAATTATTTTAGACTATTTTGTTATTATTATTATTCACACAAAAACAATTTCTAATGTATTTCATCTTTGAATAGGTCAATTTTAGTGAACGTCTGTGTACAAGAGACAATAAAAAATACTCTTTGACAAAACATAGTAATGAAAAATCAGATGCGGGCTGGTGATGGATGACTGAATCTTCTGATGCATGCCTCCTTGGATCGCCTGTATCGGGTTGTACGCATCAGGGTTTTGAAGAATGTCTCACTGATGATTAAAAGGTCTCAAAACTCATTTGGTGTCATAGGGTTAATAATGACATACAGTACTGTTCCACGCTGAAGGTGCTACTTCTTCCTCCATTTATTAAGAGGCCAATCTCAACTGATACTGCAGTCTCAACTTTCCATTATAAAAGTCTACTTGCATGGAAAATATAACTATTATACATTCACCTCAATTTTCTGCTAGAATCATTCTTAAAATGTGAGAATGCATGGAGCGGAATCAGGAAGTAGCAAGCCACAGTGTACATGCCACTGAGCATGAAAAATGTTTTCCAGGAATCAGAAAGCTGGTGACTACAGATAGACTCTAGACTATTAATTTGTTCTATGTGAAGAGATTAGATCTGCTCTAGGCAATATTATGAGTCTCACTTCAATGAATTATTGTTGTGAAATAAAAGGTGTGGTTGAGATGGTAGAGGGGTGACCTCCTGGACTTAACCCAGAAGTTTTTTACTTTTTTTTAAAGGAACAGGAGCCTTTTCATCCTAAGGGAATAGTTTTAGGGTAATTTTTGCTCACATGCTGGCATTGTGATGTCAGCGTCAGCCTTTCAAGAGCTTTTTGTGAGTGTTTGTCGGTGGCAAAGCATGTGAGGACATTGAAAGATGGTGATCATTAGAGAGAGCAGGGATTTGGCGCCCATTCTGAGGAGCAATGGTGCATACCCAACAGACGCTGTGCACCCTGGGACAAACTCCTGAGCTCTGCTACCAGCTTTGCCATCAGGTCCTTTAGGGGTTCATATTAGTCTCCAGCTGTTATTCTACTGTTCCTCTCTGTAGCCCACAGGCTGCTGTTTAACCCTCTTTCACTGAAAACACTGACTCACTAACTCACTCAACTGCTCACTCACTCACTGACTTAGTGGGAGTAGTGGGATGACTGACTGACTGACTGACTGAGTCAGTCAGTCAGTCAGTCAGTCAGTCAGTCAGTCAGTCAGTCAGTCAGTCACTCACTCACTCACTCACTCACTCACTCACTCACTCACTCACTCACTCACTCACTCACTCACTCACTCACTCACTCACTCACTCACTCACTCACTCCCTCGTCAGCAGCTAATGGGGAATAATTCTGGGATTATTTTATCCTCAACATTTAGTGAGTTCCACTGCCCTAATGCCAACTCTGTCCAATCTCCCCAGAGACCCTAGCAGTAACAAAACATCGTCTACAGCGAGCAGAAATCCCACTACTCCCACTTTAGCTAAGATTTAGAGTGGAACATCAAACCAATAGACAAGCAATACTAACATGGTCATGGTATGATTTTATTTCACACAGAAGCCATTATGGAATGAGGGACCAGTGTTTGTTGAACATTTAGCAATGTCCTATTTCATCGTTATCATATGATAAAATTAGCAGCATGACTTGGCTGGAAGGAGGAATGAGCTGGAAGTATTTTTTTTTTTTTTTAAGTAAAGTTTTAATAAATAATCCATGTTCACTTTTACTTAAACCACTTACAAACCATCATTCTGTCGGTTATTTTTGTCCTTCAACACCATTTCTCCAAGGAGGAGGTTTTTGTTATCAGTACCATTTGTTTGTCTGGGTATCTGTAAGCAGGATAATGTTTGGGATGGAACTCCGGTCCTGGTGAGGCGAACAGGTGATTAGAATTTGAGGCTTATCCAAAAATGTTTTTTATTAATGCCAATATGGTGACACCGGGTCATCGTCATCAATACAGATGTTTCTGATTGATGTAAAAAACTTAATTTGATCCATCCATCCATCAATCCATCCATATCAATTAATCCATCCATATCCATCCATCCATCCACTTCCTCCTTCTTATCCGGGATAAGGTCCCAGTGGCAGCAGGCTAAGAAGGGATTTCCAGACATCCCTCTCCTCCACCTCATCCTGGGGATCCCAAGGCGTTCTATTCCCAGGCCAGATGAGATATGTAGTCTCTCCAGCGAGTTCTGGGTCTACTTCAAGGCCTCCTCCCAGAAACAGATCATTCACTGCTTTATTATAAAATAGTTTTTTGCACTTATGAGGAGGCCAATATAATATAGTATAATGTAGTAATAATGTATACTTATATATTATTACATTATATATTATATATTATTTGATTATTATATATAAATAATCACACATTCAATTCTACAACTCTACAACCCCTCCCTCTGATCGACACTTAAACTCACCCGGAGTCAACAGACGGGTTTTTAGACTTATAATTAATGACCTGCTTGCACTTCACAATACACATTGGGAAACTCTCATTCCTATATTGTTATAGATTTCTTCTTTCTTTCTTATTTGTACTCTTCAATTCTAGTTTTTTAAGGAGAACCTGTAGTGAACCAATTTCCCCCTGGGGATCAATAAAGTATTTCTGATTGGGATACTGATACAAGTTGCATTGCATTGATCCAGCCACAGCCTGTCCGGGCCGCCATTGTTTGTCAGAACGGATCATCGACTTTTTGAAGGCTTGACTCGCATTTCCTGGATGTGTATATGAACATATGAGAGGATATGATCCTAATCAAGTTTCAGCTTATTAAAAATCATTTCTTGATTTTATCAAACATCATAAATAGTCATTAAGTCAGAGAACAAAGCCCTTAAATCACCTGGCAAGCACACAAAACAGACAAGATTGAGACGGACCGCAGACGCTGAAACTTCCTGCTGTAACTGTTATGATAAAGAAAGACTTTCAGGATCATTATTTAGGCTTTGGTATCTGTCTAGATTAAACAAAACATGAATTACTCAAAAGCAAAGAGAATGCTGAGTTGGAAAAATTGTTTAAACGCGGCCCAAGAGGCAGAAATCAGCATTCTTTCATTGTGATATTTATATTCAATTCAGTTAGCAAAAACACCATTGTGCATACTTTTTAATGTCAGCGGTCTAGTCATAATGTTCTACTGGTGCTTTATAATGCACTCAGATGGGACTTGGTAGATCGAATTGAAAAACCCAAATTATTTCAACCCGGGGTGCCGACTGCTCATCATCATGTCATTCCACAATACCCCTGACTTAGACAGACGATGTTCATAGCCCAGTGAGAGACCCCAGTAAAACGTTTCCAAGCTCACTTCTTACACTCTATTTCCATTCAGGAGCTTCCTTCTTGGCATGGCTTGATGGAGAGGTGTGTCAGAGATGTGTATGTGAGAGCACATGTTCTTACAATCCTCTCAACTCATCCTCACAGCAATGATCTAATGTTCAGACGTCTCCACGTTACGATCAATTTTACATCCGACCCCACTGATAGATGGCTTTATGGTGGAGGAAGTAGCGATGACCAGTCGGGCGAGAGAAGTTTTTGAACCGTGAGTTTTATTTGTGTAAAGACGTCTTGTTTTATGTCTGTGATTAGCATTTACAGGTTTGGATTTGCATTTTGTTTCAGTCTGTGTGTGCGTCTATGTTCTACCATCCGCTGGGAGTGTAGCTGTGCCACCAGATACGGGACTGAGACCAACACGCTTTTGAGGCAGGGAGGACAAGCGTAAAATTAATTGTTCCACTTCATCTCCGGCCGGCTCTCTTCTTTTGAGGGAAACAATTTGTCAGCTGGCATACAAGGAATAGTATAAAACCAGGAGGGCACAGTCACGATTTAGGCGCTCCTGAGAGATCCCATGATCTAACAGTGATTTCCTGCTCCGATTTAGAATGACCCGAAAATGTAACCAACATCAGTCAGAGTGCGATTATTTCAGTCATCTCCACACACACACACACACACACACACACACACACACACACACACACACACACACACACACACACACACACACACACACACACACACACACACACACACACACACACACACACACACACACACACACACACACACAGTAGGTAGTAGTAGGCACAGGGATGATGGTAACTTGTTTGGACCACCGCCTCGTGTTGACCACCGCCTGGCTCAGAGAGATGTCAACGATGTCTGTGAAGAAGCAGTCTCGTAGCGCTCGCCCTGGTATATTGTCAGATGAGTCCAGGCGGAGTGCCTGCTCTCTTGGGGAGGCAGTGTCTTCAGGGCAGGCGTGTGGTTCTGGGGATGGGAACAAGAGCGATAGATGGATAGATATGAAATCTTACCATGGCCAAATTCGCTATCAAAAACACAGCTAGTCCTGGCATGACTCATGTGGACACACAAAATCACATAAGAACACATTAGAAAATATGTTCAATCAAATAATAAATTGGTCTGTATGTATATAAATAAAATGTAGAACTAACACATCCATTAATGTATGAATTTCTCCTTTTGTACAGCCTCTGTAACTGCTGCGTACGTAAGGCTGATTTTCAAGATTCACACGGAAAAAGGCACAACGGACTTCTATTAATGGGAACCTGGTGGTAACAGCTCACTCTGAGCGTGTAGATTATGGGACAGGTCTCTTTGATTGGAAATTAACCAAATTCTGTTATCCTATAGTTGATTACACTCTCTTAGTCAACCAGATACAAAAGGAAAACCATAATGTTTATTTAACTCAAAAAAGGTGTAATATCTGCAGGAGTGGAAAACAAACAATGAGTCAATGAGTACTCCAAGTAAATGCACTTTTATTGGGCTTGACTTCTGACGGTCATGTGAGCTACGACAACAACATGTTCGGGATAAAAAATTAGCTCCTCAGTTTTGTTTACATCGTAAATTTAGCGATTACTTGAACACCAAGCTACAAACCTCCTCACCCATAAATGACATATGTTTGTATCATTATGCTTATATTAAAACCTAACAAAGCTGAATCCTCTGAGTATTTAAAAACATAGATCTGTGAGTGAAAAGGATAAGTTAATATTTGTATACAGTGCGAAAAGAATGGCTGAGCTACTTTTTGGAGCTACAGTTAACTCTGACCCGCTGGGTCCCATTTGTTAGAAAAGAGTAATACCACTTTACATCACAGCTGAGTTGACATCAAGCTGTCTGAGTTTCTGAATTAGAAGATGCAGCAGAAGTTATTATATTAACAGCGATTCAAAATCAATAAAAAGCACCCGACTGTGCCGTCCTTAAGATTATTAAAAACAAAGTGCATAATGGCAGTAAATGCACTTCACACTCTGTACTTTGTCCATGTCCATAAACAATGTTTTATTGGGTCTCATTTGCTGTTCACATGGTTTTTCTAACGTGTTGATGTTTTTTGGAAATATAGAGAACTCTTTTAAAATTTTTTTGAAAAGAAATGGTGGAACCTTGTCAGGTCATCGTTCTTTGAAGGAAACATTGAAAAGATACAAACTATCTTGTGGGGGATTCAGTGATCTGTCAGTAGTTCATTCAGTGGTGGTTAAAGAGTCCAACTCCTCTCCAGATCTCCTGAGTCTGAAATCTGAAAAAATATTTTTTGAATCATCTGATAATTCCACTTAATGACTTTTTTAATGACTAACACTTAGAGGAAACATTTCGGAATTATTTACTATGTTCATGACAAATACATTTCTTTTGTCACAAACAATTAAATGGCATTGTAGTTTCAACTGAACTAAGCAACTTATTGAGCTTTATTATTCTTTTTTTTACTTATTTTAGCTTTATTCTTTTTTTCTCCATGGTTTCCAGCTGCAGTGCTGCGAAGTTACAACTAATTATTTTTATTGATTTACATCTGATATCCAGTAACCGATCTTCTTGCTCAGAGTGAACAGGTCTGCATTTGTTGTTTCACGATATGACAGTTAACAGTTGCATTTTAAACAATTATTATAATATTGGACATAAAATTTGGTTTATTTGAGTTGAACTTGCATTCTTATTTAACGTTTTTATAATAACATTATTCATAGGTATTACGGATGGATGGATTGATATTGATATTTGAAAAAAAAAGATATGTACCCCATTCAGGCACCTGATGTACCTCAAGGTGTTTCTAAAATAATAATAATGTATCCTGTATTGATCACATACAGTCCTGAAAAGTATAACATAGTGAAATGATTTCTCTTCATTTAACCCATCCCTGAGGGAGCTGTGGGCAGCCCCTTTGAAGTGCCTGGGAAGCTGGGGTTTCAGAGTCTTGCTCAAGGACCCTACGGCAAGTAGATCCTGCTGGGACTCAAACTGGCTTCCATCCGCTTGGGAAACGGCCATTCTACCCACTGAGCTCTAGCCGCCCCTAATTTGAGAATTTCTGGACCTAATCGTATTAAATGATCTCAGTGATCTTTTCTCCCATCCTTAAGCGTTCTCTTCTTTGATTTCTTCTGTTTCTGGTTTATTTTTGTGTTCTTCTAGAAACCTGCAGTAACTTTCCCTAATTTTCACCACAAGTGTGTTATGGACGCTCTTGTTTGTTGGACATTTTTTCTTGTTCCAAGGGATCATTACATCAGAGAGTCTGTTAAGTGGACTTATTGGTTTCACTCAACATACACACACTCAACAAACACACACACACACACACACACACACACACACACACACACACACACACACACACACACACACACACACACACACACACACACACACACACGCACACACACACACACACACACACACACACACACACACTGGGAGGCTGTTCTTAGACATGTCTTCTTTGTTCATCAAACCTGACGGATCCATTTGTAGTCTGTCAAGAAGGCACACAAACAAACAAACAAGGCTGCTTGTTGTGAATGAAAACAAAACAACAGCTTACATGACATGGGATACTCTACATTACAGGCTTGGACTTCAGGATTTCGTTCTTTCTTTGTTGCAGCTAATGTTCAGCTTCATTTAGTTAGCAAGAGAGACAGGAAAAGTCTCCAGCAAAATCAATAACACTATTTATTTTTGGCCCTTTTGCCATTTTTATGAGGCAATTCATGTATGAACTGGAAGACATTCAATAATTAATAACTGAAGAATTCACTGAGTTTAGTTTATATGGTTGCGTCTGTGCACTGAAATCCATCCATTTTCTGAAACTGCTAATCCTGTGCAGGGTTTGGGCTCTAGCACATCCCAGCTAACATTGAGTAGGAGGTGACATACACCTGGATAAGTGGCGTGGGCCAACATAGGGACACAAACAAGCATTCCTGCCCACATTCTCCCCTATGGGAAACTTACAGTCACCAATTCAACTATGTTACAGTTTTTTAGATTATGGAAGGAAGCTTGGGAACCCACAGAGATTCCACACAAAAATGGAAACCGCACACTGAAGGGTACAGGTCCTTCGGTGGATTTCAACAGTGAACCCTCTTTTCTGTGGGGAAACAGTGCCTTGTTGAGAGTCTGACATCAGATGTTGATGTGTGAACATGTGTATGTGTGTAGGTGTGAGAACCACAGAAGAGAAGGAAAGAAAGAAAGAGAGAGAGAGAGAGAGAGAGAGAGAGAGAGAGAGAGAGTGATTCAAATAGCTGTGACATTGTATGAGAGTGGGCCAAGGTAAAGGGGGCTCTGGTGATGCAAAAATGAGTTGGGATTTAGTGGATTGGGATTCAGTCTTCATGTGAAATGAAGTTTTCCTATTCAATAATCACTTTACAATCAAACCACAAGGATACATATACTCATATAAAGATACAGTATGATGTCATTTACAACTCTGCCCACTTGAAAAAGCATCTTTGCCCACCAACAGTATATGTTTCCTTACAATTACAGAAAGATATTTGATGTGTCAGTTGTCATTATTCACACAGTTTTGATTGTGTGTTTGTGTACATGTGTACATTAATTTTTATACATGTTTTTTTTGTGTGGGTGAAAGGGCCACTTTAAATCCTTGGATGCTGTGATTGATGTCCCACAGTCAGCACACTGTTTAGGAAACACATTTTCAGCTTCAGCTCATTCATGTGGCGCAGCAAAGAGCCGGGGATAAGAGTCGCTGACCACGGACCATGCAATATGTGTCACCTTCAGCTTGTCTCCACATCAACAGAGTTGATACTAAAAGCCTAACAATCTCTATATCTTACTATGGGGTGCTTTTCCTTCTGGTGCACCCATGTCTGAAAAACACAGAATTACCCTATTTGTAGGGTTCTTTGATACAACCTAAGGTGTTCTTCCAGTGGACAGAACTTTATGAACTGGTTTTGAATGGAGGTTTACCAGTGCACAAACATGGTATGGTGACGTATAATGTCCCTATGCAGTGGACAAAATGCTAATGCGCTATTACCTTTTCACCCCTTCCTCTCATAAAGCCTAAATCTAAAAAACAAGTACAATCCATGGCTCCATATGTATTTACAGATACATACAATGATGGACAAAACAGGAGCAATGCATTGAAAAACATTATGTGGGCAAATTCCTTACTGGTATTTATTCGAAAATGCCAGAATTGTAGGCCCAGAAGAATTCTCCCTGATGAACTGAGCGGTAGTTGTGTGACTGGTTAACCAGTGGGTCCTGTGTAACATCCCACCACCAGCCACCATCACCATCAGAAGGGAAAGGTGCTCAGACTTGTTGGGTACCTCTCAAATGTCAAGGACAAAAGATGTTTAAAGAGCAAAGGACATCAGTTGCATAAAGAAACATTACATTTATTATCTAGTGGTTCTTCTAAACATCAACAATATTTCCGTACCGCGGCGATGTCTGACCCAGAGTGTCTCAGTTTGGTTCATTAATACTGAATTTGTGTCCTTTAGCTGACCTCTTGGTGACATAGTTGGTAGCACTGATGGCCTCACAGCAAGAGGGTTCTGGGTTTCAAATGAACCTGTAGTCTTGGGTGCCCCCATCTGTGTGGAGGTTGAATGTTCTCCCCATGTGTATGTTTGTGTGTGTGTCTGTGTGTGGTGGGGGGCTCCAGTTTGTTCTTTGCAAAAACATGCAATGTGGGTGAATTGGTGTCTCTCAATTGCCCATATGTACGAATATGACAGTGAACTGTGGTTTGTCTTGATGTGGCGGCTCTGTGATGAATGACAAATTTTCCATGACGTTCCCTACCTCTCGACCTGTGTCAGCTGGGACAAGCTCCGGTCCCTCGCAACCATGAATGTAATAAACAGTTACACAAAATGGATGGATGCTAGTCTTTCACTGAATTTACTGTTGTCCAGTTGCCATTGAAGCTTCTTGTACAATTTCCTCTCCCCTCTATTGAGAAATTATGTTTTGGATGTACGTCACTTGGTTTTCCTGAGATGATGATGTGATGTGAAAAGGATAGCTTCAGGCTAATTGGGCCTGTTCTGGCCTTCAATGCTCTGGTAAGCCTGACTGAACATAACACTGACAGCCAGTGGTCAGCTGGAGCCTTTTAGTCTCCCACTGAGCACACAAACATCACGAACACGTTAACACCTCAGCTTAGATTGTGGGTTCTCTTAGTCCATTTTATGGAGTTAAGTGGGTGCAATCAAGAAGAATTGAGAAGAAAGAGTAAATCTTGAGATACAAAAACTAGAGAGGTGAAGAAGAAGCTCTAGTGAGGCAACACAATGAGTAAAGACAAGGGCAGTTTGAGCATGACAGCTGACCTGACAGCTTGAACGGCCCACCGCCACCATCCAAGAACCAGGATTGGCTGAAAACCTGGATTTTCTGTCGCTCTAACATGCTGCACTTTCAGTAAATTTTAGGGATTATCTCCCTGACTTGCCTATGTTTGCTGTCGTTGTGATTTGGTTTCTGAGTCATCAGCAGGTCACTCTGATTGGCCACAGAAGGTGTTATTTGAGGGTGCAAATAATTAGCTGTGCTGTTGAGTGGGGGCAAACTCGTTTGAAATAAAATGTAACGTGTGGTTTTGGTTGTTGTCATGCAGAACATTTCTGAAATTTCCTTCGATCATCTCCCTCTGTAATGTTTTTCTAAAGATGACGCTAAGACTGTTCAATCTGATAACTGTGAACAAACAGAGGTTGCAATGACATGAAGATAATGGGATTTAATCACTAGTATATACACAAGTAAAACTTACAATCTATTACCTTCTATGATAGTGTTATCATTATAATTTTTTTAAACAAATGTTACAAACTTAGAACAACACTTGACACAGAAGCAAACTCCACTAATCTGATTTCATATTTTTTTGTGTGTTATTCAAACTAGACTATGTCTGATTGTCACGCAACGTTGGACTTAATGTAATGCTGAGTGAACATGAAATACAAATAAAAAACCCCAAATATGTTTGGTTTAGCTCTAGATCATTCAAACTATTTGCCCAGAACGTGCCTCTCCCTTCTTGATTATTTCATCAACATAGGGACTTTGTACATTCACCCTATCTGGCCCTTCCATGCCTTATAATTCTATCCCTGGAAAAGTCTGGGATATTATGTAATCATCATCGCGTCTGCTACCGCGTCTGCCCCAAGTCTTCCAACATGTCGCCGCCGCATTCTTTGTGTGTTCTTTGTGTTAATGCGATAACTCAAAGTTTTTCATGGATGTGTTTCAAATTTTTTTTCCCACATAGACCTTAGAACGAGGAAGAACTGTAGTGGTTTTGAAAAGGTCAGTTGTGTATGGTTGACATTGGGGGGAGCTTTATCTCACATGGTCCTTCTGACCTCCTACTTCAGCATTATCACTCCATTATCACTACTTTCCGCATTTACTTATCACCATTAACATCACTCCGTCCTTACTTTTCTTTGTCCACCTACCTTTATTTGTATCTGTTAATTCTCTTGTGACCCACACAGTCTTTTATCTCCTTACCACACTCTTATTTCCTCTCTTTTCTGGCCTCTTATCCCTTTCTGGCCTATAATTCTGTCTGTGTCTTTTTCTTGAAATGCTTGTAATTCTTCTGCACAGCTTTTTTTTATGTAGAGTCTGAATATTCTCCCTGTGTTTGCGTGGGTACTTTACAGGTACTCTGGCTTCCTCCCACATCACAAACAGTCACAAACATGAAGTATAGGTGAAAGTGACTCTAAATTGCCTGTAGGTGTGAATGAGAGCATGACTGTTTGTCTTCATGTTTGGGTCCTGTGATGAACAGGTGGCTTGTCCACTGCCTTTTGCCCACTGTAAGAAAGTCAATCCCCATCCCCAGCTTTGAGAGGATAATAGGTCATAATAGTTCTCGCTTTGTCGATTCATATGTACAAATCCTGGATAAAATTCGACCAGTGGTTAAGCGGTTATGGCCCAAAAACTTTTGGAAGTAAAGCCCCCCTTAGTGTCAGAAATATACAACCCACCTTTCCCAAAATCAACCCAGCTTTTCCTCGAACCAAGGTCTATGGGGTGATTTACTTTGAAAATGATCCAAGGAAAGACTTTTTTGAGTTATGTCGGATGAACTATTAGTCTACTAGAGTAAAATTATACATTTACAAGATAGAGCTCGGAAGTTATGTTTCTGATTTTTGTTTTTATTTTTTCACTTTTTGTGGTTTAAGTTTATTCCCCTCGCCACAACTATGAAGTTACCATTCAATTTTGGTTTAAGATGTTCCCCTGTGTCGCGCAATGCTCTGCAGTTTTTCAGATTACTGCCTAAAGCCAAAAGCTGCTGCATGTGGGTCTTATAATGCCCCATTAGTCCCACTATCATGACACCCCCCCCCCCCCCCCACACACACACACACACACACTTAGTTTGTGTTGCTTTGCAGGAGAAGCTAAGAGTATGTGTCCAAGCAGGATGGCATAACATTACAGGGGGAATGTTTTTTCATATTCGGTCTTCTGTTAAATCCCCCAAGTGTGAAACAAAGGAACACAGCAGCCCTCAGCTGTGCAGATCATTTTAAAAGTTTTTCTGTATTCTGTAAGTATACCTCTCTGCTTATGTATATGTGTGTGGCATGCATGGGCAGGGAATTAGTGAGACTTAATGTCACTGTACCCGGTGAAGGCGGTGGTTAAGTTCTCCTGGTTTCTAGCGGTTCTTAGTAGGATAATGTGATATAATGCAGTGCAGATACTGAGGGCAGCAGTGTGTCATCAATGCTGTGTGGCTGGTGAAACCTAGAGGTGGACGATAATTCCATTGGCTCAGCTTTTATTTGTTCATTAGTTTGGATAAGCAACGCTTACTAAGTTTTATTCCATGCTATACAACTGATAACGTATTCTTAATACTTTGCAGAAATGCTCCTTGTCCATGTTGTGTATTTCACCACTGCAACCTCAAGTTAGTTTGTAACCACGTAAAGTTAGTTCATCCTGTTATACAACAACCTGCCACTACATTAACACCAGTTAACAGATCTAATGTTGATAGATTTCCCTTTTTACAACTTCTTTCATTTCATCATCAGTCGTTATTTATATAGCGCCAATTCATAACAGTTGTCTCAAGGTGCTTTCCAGAAAAATTATGTCTAGACCAAACTATTTATATCTAATTATCTTCCTCCTTGAGCAAGCACTGTCATGCCTTGTAATTAGGTTTGTTGTCATATGGTTTCCTGATTGCTTCGCCACCCTTGATTGTTAAAACCTGCGTCCTGTTAAGACTCTGCGTCAGTGTATTTAAGCTGTGCTCCCCTTCCCACCTGTGCCAGATCGTGTTGTTCCATTGTGCCAACCTATCCAGCGTAATTCCTAGTGTTCCATGGTTCTGATCTCTGCTTGTAAGAAACCTTGTATTTTTGCCTGCTCCCTCGGTTATTGTTTACGAGTAAAGAGTTTATTCACCAGACGTTGTATTAGTCGTGCTTGTGGATCCTAATTGTGGTGCCAGCTTGACAAGCACTTTGCGACAGTGCCGCGGAAAAGGCTGCTTTTAACAGCCAGAAACCTTGAGCAGATCCATTTGACCTTGTAGGGTGACAAAGCGCAAAGACTACATGGAAGAAGTCAAGTTAGTAACGTGCATTAATCCAGCAACATGCATTAAAGTGAGTGGGATGTATAAAGGGGGACAGTGAGAGAGTAAGAGAGAAGAAGCCTCTGTACATCATGGGAGATCCCCTAGCAGTCTAAAGCTAAAGAAGCATAGCTAAGAGCTAGCTTATGCCATCCTTAATTGGAAGCTTCATAATAAAGGAAGCTTTTAAGCCTACTTTTAAATGTAGAAGTTCTTTTCCTTGAATTTTGTGTTTTCCCCTTGAATAATAGATGATATATTATGTTTTACTGTATAGAGTCCTCTGCACTAGTGATCTCAGAGTAGGTAAAAACAATATAAACTAAACAGAAATAAACTTTTTTTTAAATTTATTTTAGTTTATAATCTGTTTTTTATATATATTACCCACTTTAAAAGAAATACTCACAAGCTTCTATAACTGATGATATTTTCAGTTCAGATTTGGCAATATCAAATTTGTCACATCACCTTACATTGAGGGGAAATTCGTGGTTATTTATTAGATGTGACAAAAAAAAATGCTGAGTAAATTATCTGTGGGTCCTACACTGAAACTCTGATTCCAATCACACAAATCTATGCTGTTAATGTCTGTCACGGGAAAAGTCTCTCGTCTTTTATGATGAAAACACGTCAACTAGGGATCAAACTGCTGCAGGAAAATGTAACCGGATAACATGTTTGCGTGGCTTTCTTTCAGAAATACAAAGAGTTTGAACAGGCAGTACGGGTGGAGGAGATCGATGGGCTGCGGCTGGTAAAGAGGCTGGCACAGGACATGGAGGAGATGTTTCACAAGAAAGCCCAGGCAATGAAGGTACTTCATCCATCACACTAAACTTGAATCGTGCCCGGAAAGAAGCCAAAAAACAAAGATAATAGACACAAGGCAACTCCTATAAATATAAATATAAATATTGATTGGCATTTACATTCCATGCGTACTAAAGCTTATGCAGTGTATAAGAAATAATGTTCAATTACTAAAAAATAGAAGTGAGTGTGAGTTGTACTGCTGCATCCATCACTAGAAACAAAGGGCTCCTTTGAGTTAAGTCAATGGTTGAGGTCCATATTTATGAAGACTTTGATGACCGTAAAGGATGTCTGAAGAGGTGCTGTAAGGTCAAGTTCTCACTGTGAAGCCAAAAACACCTTATGTTGGCTGTGTGCTTGTGAGGGAGAGATGTGTGAAAAAGCAGTTGCTGAAGCTGAGGTGACAGATGGAGCAAAGCTGTGATGCATCCATCAGCCTCTTTGTCACTTTATCAAATGATTTAGACCAAACAGGCCATGTGTTTAATCATAAAATATAAATACATAACCCAATAATAGTAGTTTAGAGGCTTAATCCCTTGAAATATATCCCTTGAAATATATATCAAGGCTTAATCCCTTGATATATATTACCTGCAAGGGTAATATATATCCCTTGCAGGTAATATATATTACCTTAATTAATTTGAGTTTGTTCAGGCCTCTGAGTAGGATTCCTCAAGTGCACCTCTTTTGGAGGTGTTCCAGGCATGACCCAGTGGAGGGTGACCCTGAGTAGATCCAGAATTTGCTGCTAGGGCTATACATTTTACCTGTCCCGGGAAAGCCCAGGATGACCCCAGGATGAGCTGGAGAGCATTGCCGGGGAGGGGATCTGACCCCGAATAAGTGGAAGAAACTGAATCGATGGAACTGATACAAAACAACTATTGCACAACTGCGCCTGGACTATTTTAATCCATATTTATATATGCCATTGGAGATCGACTCTTTGCCTTTTCTTTATATTTGCATGCACTATTATCGCACACACAAACAAATCTTTATTAACAATTGTAAATAGTGACAAAGTGGCTGCAGGGACCGACAGACCGCTTGAGCACACCAATCGTGAACTTCGGCAGACGATTTTTTCGTACAGTGTGAGTTGAAATTAAAAAGCTATGAATCTAAAATCGTACAATATGTGACCAGCTTAAAAAGGTCAAACCCTCCAAGGTCTCCTTAGACATTTTTGATTTCTTTGATTTAGCTTCTAACTGCTATTGCTACTTTATAAATTTTTCGGTTGTAGCCTGCTCTTAATATATGTTGTCAAAATATCCCACCTTAATTTTGCCCTATTTTCAGAACCAATACCTTTACTACCTGCCTACATATTTTGTATACATATCACAAACTAGCAAACATGTAGGTTGTCTTAATATTTACCTCAGTTGAGTAAACTTGGTTACCTTGCAGATCAAAATCTTACATTTGTTAATTCAATGTTAATTAAATGCATTTTATACTTTTAATGACAGTGAAGATTAAAGAATAAAATTAAAGTTTCAATATTTGTCTCTGGTCTGTATTAAGGTCTGTAAAATAACATGAAATCAAGCAGTAATACTTTCTGAGTCCGAGATGGAAGGCTGCCAACCTCCCAATCTGATCATTATGAATTCCAAATTTTTTAAAGATCATAATGTTGGATTTGCAAACTTCAATTCTTCTTAGGACAAGAACGAATGAATCATACCTAAGTATTTCAATCATTTAATTGATAATTCAAAGCCAAACAACAACAAAAGAATTCACATCCTGTGTCAATTAAAAGAGCAGGTTTACACAAACACATGAGATACTTTTATTTTTTGCATTGCAAATTCATTGTCCAAAGGTTAACCGTGCCATGTTTATATCGATCATCATTCGATTTTAATTTGCTGAAGAAACAATTAACAGCTGCAATGATGTCCAAGATTGGAATATAATTTGCATGCATAATTTTCCTAATACATTCTGCTTAAGCAGACAGAGGTTCTGAGTCATAAAGATGAATGATGTACATAAGCAACAGTTTATGGTTAATTTCTGATGGCTAAATCTGAGCACGTCCGCATGTCTATAAATACTATAGGAACGCTCGTTGACGTGGATACAGTTCACCATGAGTCCACGGTGCCCTGCTTCTCTGGCTGCGGCTCTCGCTCCAGGTGATAGATCCTATCAGGACAACATGGTGTTGTTAACAGAAATTGGATTTCTCTCTGAGAGTCTAGTCCAAGAATGGAAGCTGAAAGGAAAGCGAGGGAGGGAGACTGGGAGCCCAGATAGTGATAAATCCTTCCCATGTTTTACTTTTGCTTGTGTCCAGGTTATTATTCTCATGCGTGGCATATTAATCTGCTCAGATTGGGTGACTGACTGTCTCCCAGAGTTGCATCCACTTTGGAAGAATTGTCATATTCACATGCTGCACAGCAGCCTTCGCTCATTGAGCACGTAAATAAAATTAAAGTAGTCCGTGCTAATACGAGTCATTCTATATTTGGAAAATAAGACTCATAGCTTGTACAAAGATTTCTGAAACGAGAACAAGGTTGTAATTAAATTAAAATTCACTGGATAAGCTCTTTACTCCTCTAAAAGAAAATGGAGGGCTTAATCAGTTCTTTAATAATAATGAAAATAATATTTTGGATCTAACCACTACTTCCCACTATCCAAAGTAGTTTAACTGTAAATAAATATAAATATATGAAAGATCAATCAGTTTCGACTCGCTGATAAACTTAAATGTTAAGTCATTTTTACTGTGGAATTTTGTGACATAGCTATCTGTGTCCGTGTTAAACCAGCCATATGAGGATATGAGGACTCTGTAAGTTAATATGTTCTCTAAAGCGTCCTGCCCAGATGCTGGACGCCTGATAATAACCTTCTGTACGGTAGCGTTCGTCTATAATACATGCGTGTTGTTAAAAGTTTGGGTCTTTGATGAGGAAATTGGAAGGAATACTCGTCATACTGCTGATGGAAAATGTCACCTCGGCTGAAGACAGTTAAGAGTTGTAAGGGAAGCTGAGGTGACTGAAGAGATAAATAACATGAGCGGAAACGTGACATAAAAGCTGCTTACATCCGTGGAGAATTTAACACTGGATTAGTCCCCCTCACCCCCACCTCTCTCTTTTTCACCCCTGTCAGCCAGCCTTGTGTCGAACAAACATACAACACAATCCAAGAATCCCTCTCCTCGTTTTTCTCTTTGCCATTATTGCTCAAAATTCTCATCTGGCCTGTTTGTCAGTCCCACAGTTACCCTGAAACACCTCCTGGTCCTTTTTCTGTGTCTCCCCTCTCCACTACTCCTCTCCCAATCCCTTAGCTTTTTACTGAAGTGTATGTGCCACTTGGTTTTATAACCGTCTCCATCTCGATTCGCCCTCTTTATCACTCGCCACCACCTGCTGGGAGACTGCAGCGGTTTCACCTGTAAATCCGTGTTTGTGCTGCACCATTTGATTCCTCTCAGACCTGTTTTGGCAAGACGTGGTTTTTGATTCTGAATTTGTGGGTTAAGGAGAATGGTTGTGTTTTAAAGAGAAGAAGGTAATATGGCAGGAAAACAAACAAGTTCCATTCATTGTATGTAAGCTTCATGCAGGTCGGCTGTGATAGTGAGAGTATGTAACTGCGTTTGGAATTGGTGTTCGGCCGTGTTCTTCCTTATCATCTCCACATTATTGTGAAGAGAACAACATTTCTGTCTGTCTCTGCGTCTGTCTTTCTGAAACGGAAAACGGCTGCCTTTTTACCTAACCCTTAATTCTGCCAGTTTAATTGGAACTCCATTATTGTTAATAGGATGAAATCCAACTGTTTCAGACATGCGCTATCAAAGAGCGAATGCGTGTCCTGGAATGTAGCTTACATGTAAGTGTTTTTTGTAGTTACTTCTGGGATGAGCAATCTTGCTAACACAGTTTTATTTTTTATTTCACTTACCTTTATCAGTTCTGTTCATGGAGTGAATTTATCATTATGGAGCAGAAAGAACCTAATCTCATTTCCTTTCTGGTGTGCGAGCTGGGAGGTGGCGCTGAATGACGTGTGAGTTGCAAAAACGTTTGAATGTTTTTCTATCTCTGATTTTGGTATATTCCATAATTTTCATTGTCTGTTCTTTTTTTTTTTTTTTTGAGTGTGGTGATGTGGGACACCAACGTCTGTGTATTCACATAATCAAAAGGTGATGGCTCCCTCCTCTGATGTGGGCATTGCCGCCACAGACGCCATATCACCCGCTGCTGCTTGAGAAAGTGTCAGCTGCCGCACCGGACCTGCTAAATTGGACCGATGCCGCGATGTTGAAACAGTTCAAGCTTTTGTTGGGAAAGGTTAACCGCGCCCCCATTTGAAATTCAGGGAACGATATAGATTGTGAGGACCAGCACCAAACAAAGAGACTGTGGGTCTGCAGAGGAACCGACCAGCTTTCAGGCTGCAGCCACTGAGGCTACGTTCACATTACTCTTCAAATTACTCTACTCTTAAAATGTGTCTATATCGGACTCCAGTTTGAACAGTTCACAGGCCTTAACTGACCTGCACCGCAAAAGAACAATAACAAAGATGTCACAAGCAACATGCTGTCAATACAGAAGAAAAAGTAAGCAACCAAAGTATTGTATTTATTTTGTTTACAGTGAAAGTGTCTTTAGGGATATTTAAATAATTTATAGTGTTTATTCTGATATTTTTGGTGTGAACAGCGACTCCTGCTGGCGGACCTTTTTGAGGAATGTCGATAGAAGATGACGTCAAAGTTGCATGAATTCCTATCGATGGTTCAGATTTGGGTCGCATAACAAAACATCTGACATGTCTTGATATAGGACCACATATGGAAGCGGCCCAAATCAGATCTGGATAAGATCAGATTCCATGTGGTTTGAGCTGTTCCACTCACGGTCAGAGTCAACAAAGGCGGGGGACTATTGAAAGCCTTGGTGAAGGTGGAACATCAGGACAATAAGATGGCTGACAGTATCCAGGCCTTTAATCACATATAGGCGGTTGGTGGGGTTATACTCTGTAGGGGTTGTCGTGGAGTAGATTTCAAAGTTTTGAGCTGTTTTGCTGTTTTGAGCTGAAATCTTCATGTGACTGTGATCTGGATTTGCACTGCTGTCTCTCAATAAAGGGATGTTGAAAACCTAACCTCGCCTTTCTTATGAAGAAAATAAAGTTCTCTGCTGGCTCAACGAAACAGTGAACATGTTGTTACCAAAGTTTAAAGGCGTGATGCATTTGTAATGCTTTCTTTGAAGTCAAACATGGCTGTGTTTTATAAGACAAATACTCTTCAAAGTGGAGCGTTTGCTGCTGGGGCTGATTCTCCTGTGATGATATTGGTCCCTGCAAGTTCTGCACCTGCTGATATCATTTACCTGTGGCTACTATGCCTCTGTAGTCCTCACCATTATTACCAATGCAGAGACGTCTGCACAGGCGTTCAATGTACGTGCACAAAGGACTTCAAATGAAATTAATCTGCCGGCAAAAACCTCCTATGAACTTTTAATTTCAATTTGCTGACGTGCACATTGAATTTTATACCAAAAAAGTTGTGTAATGGACATCGAGAAAATGTGCTGAATGAAGCAAGATGGAGACACAGTGTCATTTGTCATCAGTTTCCTTTTTCAAGAATTTGTGTGAAAGGACAATCGTGCAATTTCATAGTTTATAAAAACTCACTGCAGACACTTTTGAGAGCTAAACTCCTGGAATTGTTGTAATGTGTTTGTGTGTAGGTCTCTGGGGCATTATAATGATACGATCCAGCTCTGCAATCTAGTCCTGCTATTTTTCCTCCATCTGTCCTACCCACTATGCTACCCCTCTCTCAGTCCAAGTTTATAGCCTTGCTCTTCGTATTTCCATCTTTTCTAAACTGTCCACAGACTAGGATTATTGTGGATTGTCTGTGGGTGTCTGTCTGAGAAGGTAGAGCGCGCCTGTAAAGGCAGCGATGGCAACAGTTCCCTTTCGTCTCAACAAATGTCTGTCCCAAAGATATCAAAGAGTTCGTTTTATAGAAATGTTGAAATGTGCATGTAGGTAAAATGCATTAGGAAAGGACTGGAAAAGATTTGAGAGTTTTGTTCTAGCATAAGTAAAAAGAACGAGTATGAAAGGACGGGGTAAAGAAATGTACATTTCCCCTGTATTCCCTTTCAGTCAGCAGAATGAGCTGAAAACTTGTCAAGTATTGATGGCTGGTCTTTGCCGCCCCCTCTTTTCTCTCACTTTCCTTTTGAAATACTTCACAGTGTTGTTTCTAGTTGGCTTGCGCCCAATGTGAATGTGTGAAATAGTGGAGGAAAGTGTTACAGAGCACTTTTCCTTTTTGTTGACACTGCAACTCTTCCATGTTTGGTTTGACAGTATTAATTGCTGTCCCAGTACTATTGATGGGCTGATCCGTGCCAATCCTACATGGATTCATCTTGGGTCTCATTGTCTGAACCGGTTTGTGGCAGGACTAACACCGCAAGATCTGCCCTGATCCAGTAAGCCATTGCTAGGTAAGCAATTTTTCTTACAAATGAGGAACAGAGGCGTGCCAAGTCATTCCAGGCTACCCAAGCTCACCAGGGTAAAAGGAAGCAACATGAAAGACTGCTGTTGTTGGTGAAAATAAAAGAAGTTGCTTTATTTTCCAGATTGCAGTGCAGGTAAATTAAATACACTGATCAGCCAAAAAAATTTAAACCGCCCGCCTAATATTGTGTAGGCATTTTTTTGTTGCAAAAACAGCTGCCCTGCATTCTGTAACACCAGGAAAGTTAAGTTTGAACCCCTAAGTGCAAATGTTTGCTGTACTAATAGCACCCAAAAACTCTGGAATTTGTTTAATGAGTCTATGTAGAGCTAAAGTTAACGGTTATATTGTTCTAGGATAAATTTGGAGAACATTTAGAAGAAGAAGAAGACTTTATTTGTCGCATACAATCATACAAGTTGTACAACGTAGCGAAATTGGTTCCCTGCATTTAACCCACACCTGAGGAGCAGTTGGCATCTATCTGCAGTGCCCGGGGAGCAGTTTGGGGTTTAGAGTCTCGCTCAAGGACCCTTCGACATGTAGACTGCTGGGGCTTGGACCGCCAACCTGCTGATCATCCGATAGGGAGTTGGCTACCCCACCCACTGAACTAGAGCCGCACCTTTTAGGGACCCTCCCCTCTCCAGCCCTTGTAGGAGTGAGTATACTCGGTGAAAGTCATTTATAAGCAGCATATTTAGTCTAAGACCTTCGCTCCAAGTCAGTTACATGCATGCCCCCATCTACCGTTCCTATTTAAACACTTTATATGTGAGGTTTTCCTAACTTTCCCAGCTTTAGTGCTGAGTTCATAACACAGTGACATTTATTACAGTCGGTGGCTTCAGCTACCAGGAAACAAACCACACGGTCCATTCAGCACAAGAACAATAAACTAATCAAGTTGAAGGCTAAGTGAAGGGGATCGTGAACGCACTTCTGAGTCCTTTATCAGGCTAATCTTAATCATGGGAGGTCATATGATCAAAGGGTTCAGACGAGTGCAAATGTCTTGCCTGGATGAAGGAGATGTTTGAAAAATAATGAAATGGAAAACGAACAAAATATATGTCCATTACTTCATTTATTATATCAATTATCCATACATTTTTTCCCCCAACGCTCTTTAGCTCATCCTGGGGGATCCCGAGACGTTCCCGGACCAGATGACGGATACAATCCCTGTAGCGAGTTGTGGGTCTTCTCAGGGGCCCCCATGCTCCCTGGAAGCATTTATATTAATTCAGGGTAAAGATAACTCTCACTAATACAAGGGAACTTAGGAAACATTCAAAATAATATTTACTTAGGCTTCAAGAGTTGGTTCTAAACTGGTCAGAACCAAAGATAGGAGCCCGTTACTAGGCATCTATACAAATCAATCACCCATACCGTAGATTTTTCCTTATTAGGTCTCACAGCTATCACAGAATTCAATGGCATAGCAATGGGGCTAGATTAACCCAACATATTCCTCCCTGCGGTTTGAGTTAGGTTAAACCAAACAGAGAAATGAAAGTCTGGTTGAGCTTGATAAGGTTTTTCATGCTCTGTACAAGACACACATCAGGGATCCGGAGTCAGGTAGAGACGCCAGACACTTCTCTTTAGCATTAACTTATGTAATCCAGTCACTACAGAAAGTCTTTTTAGCCCAATCATTTTCAGCTTTTACCCTGTCAGACGGAGTAAAGCCGACAAAACAGGTATAGTTAGTTACCTTGGCTGCTGTTAGCTAACATTAACATGCCAGGAGTTTTAGTTATCACTATATACAGAAAACTCAGTTTTGAATAATGAGATCATAGCTGTCAAATGTTAATCTTCAGTGAAGTTGAATAACTTTCCTTGGAGACTATGAAAAGGTTCTGTTTAGTTTTATACCTCTTTCAGCAAAACCAGTATATTACTAATCTTACATGAGCTGAATCAAAAGCATTACGAGAAATAAGTAATGTATACCAAGCTAATTAAAGTAGCATAAGAATGACCTTTTAGACAGTATAATAAATGGAACAATCTGGACCTGCTCTCTTTGGAAAGTGCCTTGAGATATATTTTGGCGCGTGTAGGATGACCGTTTGGTGGCTGGCTGACGCAAGCAAAAAGATAAGGTGGAGAGGAGATGGTGTCCCAAACCATATGAGCTTATTCTTCACTTTGCATCGAGATGCACCACCAGTATCAAAGCTACACATTTCAGCAATCTTACTAATCCCCAGGAAAGATAAAAAATGGGGCTTTTTATCCTGCATGGCCTAACTGTATGCAACCCTTTACACGTGTATTTCAAAAACATGTTAAAAATACTTCCCCCCTACAGTTCACTAACACTTTAATAAGCATTGAAGTATATTAAATATTAAATATTATTGAAGAATAAATACATTCATATATTTATAATAATTAAATAAATGAAACCCAAATACCCACTCCTCTACTCTCAGGGATTCTCCCGGAACCTGTTAAAAGAGGGTTTGTTTCCCTGGGGACTCTTTTACCCTAACACCCTGGAGGAGACATGGGACAGGTGAGTGTTAAACAATTTCACATCATTTCCACACAAATGGATCAGCTCAGTTTAATCATAATATTACAATAAATATACCTCAATATACCCCCCAGTAACTCCAATACGTTTTATGTGCAGCTATATTGTTGGACACCTTTCTGCTTCTGTTTTCAAGGTGGAGTCAAGCACCTGCTCCAACACCTGAAGTTGCAATTACTCTATACATTATTTAAATATTAAATTAAGGTGTGCATAAATATTAAGTGCATATATAAATATCAAGTTTAAAGTGCCATTTTTATATTACACACAATTTATAATATTCACAGTGAGTTATAAGTAAAGAAGAGCCCTTTATACAAATATAATTGACTTTACGTAACAGCGTGCAATGAATTGTAAACTGCAGTTGGCCATGTGAGATATTTATTTAAGCCTGTACACGTGTGACAAATAATTAAATTAAATTTAGAATTTTTGGGGGGAGGAATTACACTTTTTTATACGATGTGACGACATTTTTAGGTCATTTCACGTAGTATATGGGGGGAAAAACACAGGCTAGCATATTTTAAAAGCATATATTCAAATTACATTTCAGCTCCAACAAAGTGAAATAGCGTCATATTTTATTATATTTGCTGGGAAAAACACTGACACTTGCACACTGAAACACATCCCATCAGCCACTCATAATTGCAGAAAAGTCTGTTACTATCGCCACTTGCTGAACGAGAAGCATATGACATTTCACTACGAACGTGAGGCTGAGTGATCAGACCTTTGGAGAGTGGTTCGCATTCATTCCTCTCTCATTCTCCCTTTATTCCACCATCCTTATCTTATTGGGACCAGAGTAGGCTTTGTTGTAGATTTCTTTTTGCCCCACCTTCTCCGAGTTTTGCTTCTCCAAGCCGGAGAGGACACCGAGGTATCCACTGTGTCTTCTGCCGAACTCCATCAGAGCAGGAAGGAACAAATAAACATATTATATTGCTAGTGGAATGGAGTCAAGCAAACAATAATAGGCATCAATATGAAGTGGCCAGGTGTGTACTATGGTGAAGGGAATGAATGTCCAGACCCTAGATTACAGGGTTTGCTTCCCAAAATAGACTCCCTACACATGCAGCAGCAACAGCAACACACAAACTCGCACACGCACACAGAGCTCAGCTGAAATAAGCCTACTGATTGCAGTTGTTGTAAGAGTAAAGCCATCTGAATGGAAATGTGAGATGGAAGTGCATTACCAAAACTCAGACACCAGAACCAGCTGTGAATTAGAGAATTGAGTTGGTATGAGGGTACCCCAAGCACATCACTGCTGTGCGTTGAATGAATTGACTACGTGTGTGCGGGAGAGATGAAAGGTACTTGAAAATCAAGATTCATAAGGTTATTCACCTTTAGTCTGTTGGAAATGTTTGCATCTTCGTCACATTTCACCATGACATTGATTTGGCGTTGGAGACAGAAGACTGTATGTGCTGTATCTTCTTTATGTATGTATGTATTCATTGTGTGTATTATCACATAGAGCCAGACTCAAGTGCATCCCTCCACCCGTTATGAGGAGTGTCTCCGTTTGGTATCAGTTGCATATCCCTCATCCTGTGGCCGGCTAAATGTTCCAGCTGGGTATCAGATGACTGATATGTCATACATACATGAAGACTTGCATATAATTTCTACCATTTAGCTGGCTTCTGAGTGCTAATCTTACTTTCTGACAGTGGCTGACCTCCCTTCTTCCTTATCAAACGTACCAACTGGCCACTGCAATACCTTATAGCTTGGCTCTCAGCCCTTGGTACCTCCAATCTCGGCCCTACTCTATTCTCTCTTTGTTACCATCTGGCTGCACTTTTCTAGAATGAATGATGTAAAGCAGAGGTCCTCATGAGCTGGATCAGTGAGTCAGCGTATCTCAGTAGTTGCACACAGTTTGATACCATCCATCTGTAGAAAGTGCCTGATGGTCCCATCACTACATACCTACTCTTTGCAGGGTTCTGACTGAAAGCTTTATAATGGTCTTTGTTCTGGGAGGTCACTGCGGTCGGTCTTAGGTCCACTTTCTAACTGGCATTGATTGTGAGGAGGCACCACCATATTTGGCCCCACTATTTCTCCCACACGTCCATCACAATTTATTCAGTCTCAGTTCTGCTTTAGTCTACCCTTGAAGTGTTTCTGTGGAAGATGAAAGCACCTCATGGATGGGACTAAGATCAGGTGATTTATTTACATTCCCACTCTTCTGATCTAACTCTTCAACCTAGTAACCAGCGCTGTAAGTGCTTGACCTGTCATGATTCTCATGAAACCTTTCTACACCACCTTTGGGCCTTTTGTGATCTCGGCTTTCAAGCTACTTCTCTACGGGGGCTTCTCTCTGCATGTTGTATTCTTAATTTTATACTGAAATGCCTCATGAATTAAGGCTTATGGGACAGTTTACACGTTCATTGGTCTCCATGATGTTAGGCTTCATAGTGAATAAAACTCAGCCGTTGATTTTGGAGCAGGGGGCAACCAGCTGCTTTTTGGTTATTGTGGAAGTTGTTTTTCACAACGCAGCCGTATTCGCGCCATAAATTCAGTATTCTCTGTCTACAACCACTTGTATCTTCTCATCATGTCCGGGTATAAAGTACCTGATGTGAGGGTTGTATTCTATTGATATTTTTGTTTGAATGTTTTTTCTCTTCACTTGCCCCTGAAGTAAAATGGAAGTCATGATACGGGCAGAGTTTCTATTTAAATGGATTGTGCGACTTTTATTTCTTCTGTAATAGTTCCTATTGGCTGCATAAGACAACAAAAGCAATTTTCAACATTCAATAGTTCCGCTGATAGGAACGAGATGCAGAAACTAGATTCAAAAGCACCCCGCTTCCAAAATCCCCCTAGAGACACATAGAGCAGACGGACGCAGCAATAGGGCGGTGTGTGTGCGTGTGTGTGTGTGTATTGTTTCTTGAGTGTATAAGATCAGTGGATGTATAGAACAACACAATCTAATGATGGAGTTTGCTTTGGTATTGTCCAAGGAACCTGAGGCAGTCATTACCTTTACTGCTGCACCATTTAGGCAAACAGCCTTTCTTCACGCAATTCACAAATATCTGCCTTCTATCCGTCTGAATGCTGGGTTATGTGTGGGTTGTAGTGTCGCTCTAGTGCTAATGGGGTACTTCTAAAGCCAGTTGCAAAGCTTTTTTTCTGCATTGATGTCTCTCCGTTCTTTTGTTCATCTAATGAATTCATTTTTGTGTTGAAACTATTGTATTTATTCTGTCGTCTTTCCTCCCCTCTGCCCTCCTTTCCTCTTCTAGAGACTGGTGGAGGCGGCAGAGGAAGCTCACCTTCAGCATGATGAGGATCCAGACTTACAGGTTGGTGTATACTGAATATGTACTACAGATCAACAGTGCGTTCTTGCCACACAGAAAATTATTAGAGTCAACACATGCAATCCCTTTTTTTTGTAAACTGATTAATTAAATCATGCTAAAAATAATCTATCCTAAAGAAGCCAGTGCTTCAGAGATTAGTGGGAAAAAGGCAAAGCAAATGACAAGGGCTTCTGCAAACACAGCAGAGGAGAGACATTAAGACGAGGCAATCGTGTTCAGTAGTCTGATGCAAATGACAAGTCTTAACAGTCTTTTTTTTTTCTCCAGTAAGTGTGTAAATCTACATCCCTCTATAATCATTTTATTAGCATAGGTCTTAACCCAGCGCAGTCACTGTGTCATATTTTCACATACCTAGAGGAGCAGATATGCCAACCACAAAAAGTTTTTTCTTCCACCTGTTCCCTATAATATATTATATAAGCATAACTGTTTTTGGTTTTATTTGTTGAAAGCAGACTTGATCTCAAGCTAAAAAAACTCCCACATCTGTTCATGATCACATCCTCCACATTATTTGGTCAATCATGTTTAATGATATTGCAGTCTATGAACTGCCGAACAATCGCAGACAGTGAGACATCACAGTGAGACAATTCAATGCAGATTTTTGTGTGACATCATCATTGAGTTGTGCACGCATGCAGGTGGTGAAAACAGATTGGAATGACTGAGAGCATATGAGGAGAGAGAGTTGCAAAAAGTAATGAGAGCAGATTGGTCAGTGACCCAAGAGAGAATCTTTGCTTTCATCTCAGAGTGCAGAGTGCATCTATTTTTCATTTACCAAATTTGCTAGAGAACTGGATTTCAACTTATGTAAATCACAGATTCTAAAGGAACACCAGTAATTGCTGTAAATGATTTGGGCCAACATTCCTCATAAATATTAAATATTATTATTTAATAAATATTGGGATGAGAAGTTGGACAAGTCCCAAATCTCCTACAATGTACAAGCAATCCACGTGATTGGACTCCCTCATATTAAATGTGAAGTTATGTCAGGAAAACAGCGTTTTCCATAACAAAGCTCAACCCCTAGTGAGTCAAATATGAAATACTATAGTAAAATATAATATATACAAAAATAGAATTGCAGAATTGATTTATATGCACCAAATTTGGACTAAATCTGACCAATGGTGGAAAAACTATGGCCATGGCACTTTTGGCGATAATGTGCCCCCTTGTGTTGGAAATATAAATATGACCTGTCCCAATGTCAATCCAGTTCTTCCTTGCACTAAGGCTGATATGGATATAAAATTTGAAAATTATCCATGAAGTAGTTTTTGAGTTATCGCGTGAAAACAAAGGACCTGCCGCATACGCGGGGATGACGATTTCTTAATATCCCAGACTTTTTGGGGATATAAATACTCTAAGTGCTGAAATATAAGTTATTAGGAAAATGTGGTAATGATCTCCACATGGTATTATAACGTTATTATAATTTTACAAGAAAAACTTTTTCAAGTTAAAATGTGTTGTAAATATGAATTTAGCTCACTCAAATTCTGTCTGACAGGTCATGTTGGTCCATCAAATAAGTTTAATATTCATAAGGTAAACTGGGTTATTGGAGTCCTAGTAAGCAGGATTGTGCTTACAGATGCATTTCAGTAAAGCTAAAGATCAAACTAAATGTGGGAAGCATCAAACTCATTTTTTCACAGGTGAATCAATTAATCCTCATGTGCTTATGCCAGAATTTATTTTTTGGAGCCTGAAACATAAATACCAATTATTTATGGTACTATGTCACTGTCATATTCTATTCACATTTTAAATTATTCCCTGCGAGTTCCACCCTCAGTTCTGCAGACTTGGGCAAATGCATTCAGCTAATCATATCCGCACACACACCCCCAAACCCAGCCTCTGCTCTCATGGTTCTGCTTCAAATCCATTTGAGCAGCTTTAATTTTTAGAGTGCTGTTTTGCATTCTGTGTGTGTGTGTGTGTGTGTGCGCGAATAAAAGCACGAGAGAGGGGGAGAGAAGCGATGAGACAGTGCACTTGTAATGTTTTTGCCTGAGATTGCTGCGGATCTGAGGACAGAGTTTATCAAAGTAGGAGGAGCGATCGCAGAAACTTGAGTTTTAAAGAGGAAATATGATGCTAAGCTGACTGGGGAGAATTCTTCTTGCTAAACTACTTATGAAGTTGGTAGCGTGTGTGCTGTGTGTGACTGTGTGTCGGCCCTTAGCAGTGACTGTGTGTTTACTCTGTCAGCTCTTAAAGGCATTACGGTGAACGCCCAGCGGTTTTCTGCTGCACGGACCATTAAGAGGATCAATCACCAAATTCAACCAATGACTGCTGTCCTGCTCCTCCACTCATCAGTCCCCTCCCCTATTTGATTCTCCACACACTTGTCATGCTTCAACTTCAAAAAATGTTGTTTTTGGAGTGTTGGTTGCACAAAATAGGAAACTGAAAGTTCAATTGCTATACTGGGCACGGCCATATTCAGTGGGTGTTTCTCATGATTGTTTTGATTTTCTTTCTGTGAGTAATATAATTACCAGATTAATTGATAATAAAACAATTCTTACAGTCCTTAAGATTACACAATTTGAGATCCAGTGCCCGCAAACCTTTTTTTTGGGGGGGGGGGGGGGGG
>JBBDHG010000079.1:0-95765 GCA_037951165.1 Lophius americanus
GTCTGCTTGGCATCATGCCAGGTGCAAACACACACACACACACACACACACACACACACACCTAATCCAGGTATGACCAGGCCGCGCCCGGATCTCCCTCCTGATGCTCTAGGCCTTCCGACTCGTAAAACAGAAACATGTTGTAACCCCTCATTTCACAGCGAGCATAATTCTCTCCTCGCAGCGGTTGAAGGTCCACTGAGGCGAGACAGATATGAGCAGAAATATTTAAACTTTAAATTCAGCTAACGGTTTTTTAAGGAGAGAAAAAACTAAAGGAGGAGGAGTCGCACAAAAAGCTTGTTATGTTTAATTTTTCTGTTTTTACTGTTGACATATATTGTTTTTATCGGCAGTATAAAAATGTTTCTAGCGTTTATCATCCGTCCTATTTCACCTTCCCCTTTAGTAACGATTCAGCGGAATGCTCCTTTAAGTTCTCTTTGAATTATTTTTTAAAGTTGGGCTTACACTCGTCCATTTAAAGGTTGTGGTTGTTTGATTCCGTCTCCAACGACAATTCTCAGAGTAACTCGTTTGACAGCTGAAAGGCAGAAAGAAGCTTGTTAGCCAGCAACATGCTAACGAGACAGAAGCTGTCCTCGATCATTTTTACCGTCCTGCGTTATGAAACGCCGTAAAATAAAAAGCCGCTAGTATATCTGAACTCGTAGGTGCCTAGAACGGCAAGTGGACAGTATGGGGATCCATTTTAGCAGAGAGAATTATGGGTAAGCTAGGTATGTTTGACTGCATACAGTGTTAGCTTGATAGCTAGCACCGCTCTGATAGATAAGAACCTGAGTAGCCCCGACAGTTCCGCGCATGATTGAGCTCCGATCTACGCCCGGAAAACATCGTTTGTATATTTTATATTTTATATCTTCTGTGCCGCGTTTTAGTTTGACACGGCTAACTTTCCACCCAATGGCTCTCTACGCGAAACGGCTAATTGAGCTAATGTAAGCTAACCAAGCGAAACTGCAAGCAATTAATAACATAATTATAAGCGCAGAAACAGCTGTTCTGAAAAAAAGACCACCACAAAACTATATCTTTGTAAAACACAACATGATTAAAACTCCTCTGGAAAATCTAGTATCTATGGATCTAGCGTCTAGTTCAGTCTTAACTAACTCCGCTTTGGTTGAATAATAAAGTTATTTAAAAAACAATTTTTTTTAATGAAATTGTTGATCAAACTATAATCACAGAATATATGTTTATGTTTCGTATCTTTTACGCCGGGCGTTTTTAATCATCATATAGATTCTATTCTCTACACAAAACAAAGACGCTTTAAATTATCATGAAAGAATTATTTTATTTCACAACATGACGTCTCCCCTCCATCTCCTCCTCCCTCATCCTCTCCTCTCTCCTCCTCTCTACCTCTCTACTCTCTCTCTCTCCTCCTCTCTACTCCTCCCCCTCTCTCCTCTCCTCCTCTCTTCCTCACTCGCTCTCCTCTCCTCCTCTCCTCCCTCCTCCTCCTCTCCTCCTCCCTCCTCATCCTCCTCCTCCTCCCTCCCTCCTCCTCCTTCCCTCCTCAGACGAGCTGAAACACACATCATCCGGAAGCCGGACAACCACGAGGAAGGGCATACTTCCGCGTCTTCGACATGTTTCAGTACCAACCCATGAACCCGCCGCCTAGTCTAACGTTTTCCTGGAGGGCTCTCCTGGAGACCATGTTCCCCCAGTACAAGTTCCCCGAGCTGTTTGTCAAGCTGCACTCCCGCTCGCCGCGCATTCCAACAGATACGGCCAGAAACTCAAAAGCTCCTCGCCTCAAGAGGTGACAGGAGAGGACGGAGGCAGCTGGGACACGGGTGCCGACCAGACACAAACAGACACTGAGAGTGGGAGTGGGAGTGGGGGGGGGCAATTTGAACGGTGTGTGTCAGAGGACACACTTCTGCCCCCTCCACTCCCGCCCGACTCACTCCGCTCAGAAAACACTCCGGTTATCCACATGATTATTCAACAGAGCTGAAGGAATGAACAAGACAAACTCTGCCCTTCCTCCTCACACACACACACACACATCACACACATCACACACACACACACACACACACACGCACACAACAACTCCTGTTATTTGCACCCAGACTGAACATGGCAGTCTTTTTATTTCTCTTTTCTTTTATTTTAGTTTGAATATTTCCCCCCCCCAGGACTTTTTACTTGTGTTTAAGCCGATGGATGCTGCTGTCCTGGGGTCCAGAGGGGCCGCCCCACAATTACACTATCGTTTTTAAAATGCAGGAGTAGACGGCGTAGATCCACATCTTGCCTTACCTTCCCTCCCGCTTCCGTTTTCTGGCTCTCTACCATCTCAGTGCCCCCCCCCCCTCAGCTCTAGAGACCCTTCATCCGGTGGAAGCTGCACACTCCCTAACATGTTTCCATAGCAACCAAATATGTCAGTAGCACTGGGTTTAAAACAAAACAAACAGGAAGAAAAAGGCGCAGTTTTTAAAATGTGACTGAACAAATATGTGACAAAAGCACGACAAACGTTTTTATTCTCTGCATTCTTTTTTTTCCATCCTCGTTTCTCCTCGTGTAATTTCTTCTTTTTTTTTAGTGTTAAACCATCCTTGACCCTCAGAAACAAACCGGCCCGCGTCCCCTTTCACCTTTCATGACAACCAAAGCTCCGTCCGTTCCGTAGCTGCGTGCGTCGGCTGGATGTCGGGGGCGCCGTCTGAACGCTGATGTGCTTCGTGTCGCCATCCGTGACAACCGTCCGTACAAGAGGACGCAGAGCCCCCATAACCCTCTATAAACGCAAAGAATGTACTCTCTGGTCCGGCCCGTGATTGGCTCGTGTCGACGTGTGTGTGCGTGTGTGTGTGTGTGTGTGTGTGTGTGTGTGTGTGTGTAGCACGAAGATGCATCTCTCTCCAGTCAGAAGCTGCGCCGGTGTGAAATGGAACCAGCCTAAGAATACGTACAGTATCCTCTGACCCAAGGACGCTCGCCGGGGGGGGTCGCCCGCCCTCCCTCCCTCACGACTGAACTTTACAAGGAGATCAAGACGGAGGCAAACATCCCCAAACACTTTGATTCAGAGTGTTCTTTAATTTTGTGCAATATATATTCTTCTTCTTTTTTTCTTCTTTCTTTGATGCAGGTTCATTTTCAATCCTACTTTATACTGAATAGAAAGGAATTCATACTGTTTTATTAGAGAATACGAGAGAGCACCCCCCCCCCCCTCTCTCACACACACACACACACACACACACACACACGTCTTCTCACCCCAACAACTCGACATTCCGTTGTTGTAAAAGTACAAAGTTTATTTTACAGACTTGTTTTATAAGTCTGAGAGGTTTTTGTTTTTTTTCATCTTCTTGCTGTGAGTGTGTTTGTTTGTTGGGGGGGTTGGGTGTTTTTCCCGCGCCCACTCATACAGATTCTGTGTTTTGGATATGGACCTGTTAGTGAAATAGCCCGCCGGTGAGCTGACGGGGCCTGGGCTCGTTCAGAGGCCGCCTCGGACAACGGCTTCTTTTTAACTCTTGAGTGGAGTTTTATGCATTCAAGCCTGTTCTTGTAAGCCTGAATCTTAGTTGTTATTAACTGAGAGCTAATCTACAGGGGGGGGCCCCCACGCCGCCACACCGCCACCCCATTGTCCAGTAAGCTCACGGGAGAGTCGTGTCATGTGACCCATCGCTGCTTCTGGGATCTTGACGAGCAACTGTCGGAGGTTTGACGTCCCATCGCACCGAAGTCATCGGACGGAACTCCCTCGTCGGCTTTGATTCGTTTGCGCTGAGCCGCCTCGGGGGGGGGGGGGCACTGGTTGGCTGAGCAGGAGAACATTTACATGGAGGCTCTCCGACAGGGAGGTACATATTCTGATCCCACGGCGGAGCAGGAGGAAGAGGAGGAGGAGCAAGTGTCACATTCAACTTTCTGCACACCTCTCCATACAGGAAGGCTTTGTTTAGTTTTTTTTTATTTAACCCCAGTATTTATGATCATCTATAAGGACAATTGTGCAGATCTGTGTACAGTATGTGTTAAGAGTGTGCCTAAATGTACTGTCGACTCTATTTTCATATTTTTTCTTTTGACCTAATCTCAAAAAAAAAAAAAAAAAAATCAATCGGAATATCATGATCTTGTTACGCGACTGAAAATGACTTTCGGATTACTATTTTTTTTTTTTGCCTCATGCTTATCAAATTCTTCCTTGTGAGCAAATGTGCTCAGATCAGTATAACACTAATAAAAGGTAACTCAAACTAACGGACCCACAGAGTGTGTGTGTGTGTGTGTGTACGCGCGCGCCATCTTTGTTTCTATGATTGGACACAATCGAAGTGATGAAACTCAGCAAATGTTATTGGTTCTAACTCCTGGATTATTAGCATCCTTTAAAAAGGGAAATGGGATGTTTCTATAACCATGATCACTAATTCACAGAAATCCAACCTTTTGATCGAGCTACAAAAACATTACATTCCTTAAGTATGAAATGTTCAATATTTTGGCTCCGCCCCCTTTTTGCCACAACAACAGCCCAGAGTCTCACATGTATTCTGTCTTCACTCCTCTTCTCTCCAGCGCATACCTCCACCTCTCCAGGTTCTCCTCCACCTGTTCGCTGCTCTCACTACAGATCACAATGTCCTCCACCAACATCACAGTCCATGGAGACTCCTGTCTGACCTCATCTGTCCGCCTGTCCATCACCATAGCAAACAAGAAGGGGCTCAGAGCCCATCCTTGATGCAGTCCCACCTCCGCCTAGAACGCGTCTTTATCTCCTGCTGAACGCCGGAGCAGCAGCTGTCATACATATCCTGTAATTTTAAATGTTCTTACAATTTAAAACTACCCAAACTTATTTACAAATAACACAGTGGTGTAACGGTGCGCCTGGGTTTCAAATCCAGACCAGGGTCCTCTCCCTTTTCTGGCTTTTCACCTTCTCATCGTCTCTGTGTGTGAGCCGTCATCCTGCCTGAATAAGTCCAAAAACAGGCGATGCAGGTGAAGGGGTTAACTCTTAGTGTCCATAAATATGAAAGGTTTGTCTCTGTCTCTACATTTAATTTATAACGCACTTTACATTTGGATCAAATCTCAAAGTGCTACAAAGTAAAAGCAGATAAAAGCATCAATAAAAAATAAAATAATAGCTTTATAAAAACATGACAAAAAGCAGTAATGTTAATTAAAGCTATAGGTTCTGCTAAAAAGGAAAGTTTTAAGTCCTTTTTAAATGTGCCAGTCGTCTGTGGAGCCCTCAGATGGTCAGGGTCCATTCTGCCCCTCACCCAAATGATGAGCAAATAACACTTTATTCCTTTATTTTATGTCCGTACATGTTCAAAGCTGTTTTAACAACAATAATTAATGGGTTTTCATAATCATTTCTACTGTATTTAAATATTGTCACTTGATAACCTCACATGGAACAAGCTTTATTCTATCTGTATTAAAGCAAAAACATTCTTATGCATGACATTTGAAAGGATGAATCTTTAACCTCCAAAGTTATAGTTCATTTCACCGACAAACGCGGCCACAGCATGACTTCAGAATTCACACGGCTCTTCTTCAGCCCGGTGTTTTATTGTCCTTGAGCAAAAACCCTCCACCTTTAGGAACCATTGTCAGATGTTAACGTCTTCCTCTTCGATTTTCCGACCGGGTCAGTGAGGACAACGAGCCCCCATGCAGCCACACCTGACAGACAGACAGAGAGGCAGACAGACAGGTGATCATCTGTTCATTCAAAAGGAGAAACATGATCACGGTGGTCCAAATCTGCAACAAGCAATCATGTTCTGGAGATAATGAGAAAACAAAAGGTGGTTTGCTGTTATTATATTTCTTTTAAATCTACATTAAGAGATAAGAAGTCTTATAGCTGCAGCAAAAAGGATTTAAGACCGAAACGGCAGATCAAGAAGTTTCCGGATTAAAATGAATCAGATTCTACTTGAATCAAAGTTCAGCATAGACGGAAATTACTTTTCCAGCTGACGCCCTTTACAACCGGCGTGTTGACGTTGCCATGGTGACGCGTGACTTCAAAGTGCAGGGAGAGCTATCTATAAGAGTTTTCCAAAAAAAGTATAATTAACCTAATCTATGTTTGTTTCGTTAAAAAGTCTGTTTTGTTTTTAAGACTATTCTGTCACGTGATCACGCAACCCGGAAGTTAGCGGAAAAGCTGAACATATGAGACACCGCGGATAAAAACAAGATAAGAAGTATTTGTGTAACACATCTCTTCTATTTTTTTCAAATTAATCAATAAAAGCGAGTCAAAGGGTGCACCACTTTTAAGTGTCCCCTGTAAACAAGTCCTTTGTCATAATGTGATATGAATTTTGTCGTATGTTCTCGAAAAGCTGTTTCTTAATTTGCAGCGCGTTTGCCCCCGTCGGCCACCGTACGCGAAGGTCAAACGTGTGTTTTGCGACTCACTTGCAGCAAATGTAATCTGCGCCACTACCCCCATGGAGGGCGGTACACCGTGTCCCATCCCTTTCCGGGCTGCGTTGAAGACATAAGCTCCGGATAAGATCAGACCTCCACCGGAGATGACCCGACAGCTCCAGCAGTTCTTGAAAAACTGGTTTGGTTTGGATGCATCAGCTCCGGTTGGTGCTTCCGGTGGCGTTGACATTGTGCTGGACGTTTGTGCTAATGCTAACACACGTTAGGGTGAAAAAGCGATACTGAAAAATAAAAAATATTCCCTTCTTCTCAGCCGTTTTCATGTGGTTTTCCAATTGGAGGAAGTCTTGATCTTTGGAGTACGAAGGAACAACGTAACTTTATCTCAGGTCTTTCTCAGTCTGCTAAAAGGACATTGAGTTTCCGGTGTAAAGTATTTCTTCCTGTTTTGTACTTTCAAAGTAAAAGCTTTAATTGATCTTTTTTTCCCCCCATAAGTTTTATTGAAATAGTAAAGAGAATAATTACAAAGTCTCTAAGTACTTGTGTCATAACATTTTCATAAAAAAGACTTCACATCGCCAATCATATAAACAACAATAGTAAACAGCAAGTACGAATCAAATGAAAAGAGAAAAAAAAATCTAAATATAGAAAATACAAGCGGAGAACAGGAGACATAATTATAGTTAATAATATTAGTAAATTAAATTGCTGTAAAAGAGCATACGAAAATGATATTCAGAAAACAAGACCTTAAAGCAGTACAATTTCATTTTGGAGAGCGTTCCACGATGGGACGGATGTAGCGTAACTACATTTATGTATATAAAATTTTGTAATTACACTGACATAGTTATTCATGAATTACATTGTTTTGTCATTAAGGTTAACACAATTTTCTATATATTAAGATATGTATGCAAAGAAATCAATATCTTTTGACTTAGAAGGTCATCATGCAGGGATCTCAATAATAATTTGATGATTTCACAAGAATAAAATAGTTTTTCTGTTGTTTCTTTATTTATGTTGCAATTGGGACAATTACTAATATCAATATTGAATCTGTGTCATTTCAATGAGCTGACTTGGGATCTTTTGTCATGAAGAATTTTCAAAGAACAATTTAAGTTATACTTCTCATTCAAGTCCTCCAGTTTGAGTTTAGGATCATTTTTTATCCATTAGATGCAGGATTGAACAAAGGCCTATTTGTTTTTCCATAAACATAGATTTCAACATGACTGTTGTTCCAGAGCGAAACAATACTGGGGCTAAAACTATGTTTAAAAGTAATTTTACACTCTGATAAGACTTGATGGTGGAAGGCCGAGAGTTTAACAGGCACTTAGGATATTTCAAAGTCACATTTTAACTTTGTTCACAAACTCAATACCTCCAAGTATGAGTGATCTCTTTTTTATTTTTCATGACAGATTGTAAACATTTAAATTTTAACACCCCACTGGTTTTTTTTTTAAACCTGTAAGTTCTATAAGTATCAGTTTTTTCCAAATTCTAATGTCTCTTCTAAATTTATCAACCGTCTTTGAATGTTACCGTCCTGACCAAATCCAAATACCCAGGTAATGATTTTCTGTTTTGACAGAGCTTTGATTATTCTACAAACCTCTGTCAATATTGAGTAATGATAATTTAAGGGAAGTGTGAAATTTATTTTAACTTATTTTCCATACCAATGGTGGACAGAGAGTGGATTCATCATCATTGTGTCGAACAGATGAGTGAGGACGGCAGACAGGATAAGAGACTTTATTAATCCCCAAAGGGGAAAATTAGTTGTCATAGCAGCTCCAAAAAATATGAACGAAAGTGACAGTGGGACTAAAAAATAAGTGGAAGTATAATAACTAGCACAAATATACATGTAATAATAAATTCTGCACACATACAAACGTAATAATATCTCTAGTTTACACGTTTACTCTTTATGACATATGTTGTATCATTTCCTGTTCCTTTCAAGTATAAAAAACTCAAAGATCCAAACAGCTTATTTTTTGTTATTTTTAAATGCTGGAAAACACGCAACGTCAACAAATGGTATTTACATCTAGTATATGCCAAGACCTACCTCTGGGTAGACTTTCATGCAGATCCGTCAATTAGTTTACCCGTGATTTAACTAACAAACAAACAAACGCACAGTGGTGAAAACATAACCTCTTCGTTCCTTGGTGGAATAACAAGATAGATATAGGGAAAGACTCAAATCTCAAAGAGCAATTAATGTGAGGAGAGTTGCAGTAGGCATTAAAATACAACAGACACTTATAATACATATTAATTATTTTTTTATTTCTTATTTAGTCTTTTTTTCTGCAACCTTTATTGGTCTATTTATTAACTATATATATATACATATATATGTATATATATATATATATATACATGTTTTTGTTTCGTCACCTTCAAAAACAAAAGTTTCTTGCAATCCTTAAAAAGACTGAATAGCATAAGTGCGCTCCATTAGGCCTACTTATATTTTTATAAACCTGTTAAGCCAATTTAATTTACGTCAAGGTCTTTATTATTTTTATTTTATTTTTTGCGTTTTTGCTGCTTGGACTTATAGTTATATGTTTGACATAGATTAAAGCCTGTGTGATATCGGAAATGTTCAATAAAGAAGAAAAGAAACAGTGAAAAATGTTTTTCCGTGTTTGAATGGTCCGATATGAAAGTGGTTCCGGGTTACGACCCATGACTTCCGCTGTAGTTTCAAAATAAAACGTAACTGTCGGAGGGAAGATGTAGAGCTGCTGCTATATTTGACAGCTCCGTGTTGGTTCAGCAGGAGAGATAAGGGACAATCACACTACGGGGTTCTTATCGCCTCTAAAATGTGAAGTGGCTCAGCGGAGTGACCTCTGCTCAACATTCGCGACGATCGTGCGGTTCAGCAGGATGGAGTAAACCGGTCCGTCTGGGTTCGAGCGTCTGTCTCAGGGAGCAAACGATGTCCTTGTTCGTCGTTTTTGTAATTATTTCTGTCACGCCGGTCTTCGTTCAAGGAGGGTCCGGCGTGGATTCGTCCTCCTATGTGGCTGCTGTGTATGAACATAATGTAATCCTGAACCCGGAGCCCAATGTCGCGCTGAGCCGAACCAGCGCCCTGCAGCATATGCACCGGAACCTGGACATCTACGAGCAGCAGGCTGCGGGGGCAGCTCAGCAGGTAGGAGCGTGTTTCCACTCAAGGACGTAACCCTGCTTCACGCACAACCCAACTCACACATACACACGAAAAAGAACCCAGATCAGCTTCTCCTGCAGACAAGAACCGATCAGTAAAATGAATTTTGAGAAATCAATAAAATAGACTAAATGGACCACGTGGAACACTTTTAATAGAATCCTGTGTCAGACATCTGTGACGTCATCTCATCCGACTTTTATGGTAATTGTTTCCTAGTTACTTTCAATCAGGAAGACGGTTTTTTTTTTTATTATTATTTTTTTTTTTAGATTCCGGAAACAAATGCCAAAACGGAAACTTTACCGATTAGGCTTTACAACCTTAAAATAAAAACAATATCGATAAAACTATGAATTTTGTTCAGAGCATGTTATTACGGCATTCTAACGGTTAAACTTATTGGTGTTTACATTTAGAAGTTGGAAATATGAATACTTCATGGTTTATTAAAAATGAAGGATAAAGCTGTTGAAATGTCTTTTTATGCATTTAAACGCTTTGTGTTGTCATGGGTTGTTTTTTTTCCATAGCGTTAAAACTGCACTGTAAAAAAAATCTGCAGAATTCACATTAACTTACCAGAAGCTGCCAAAAATAACACTGTTACCTTGTAAGAACTATTACCGTCTTTCATAAAAAAAGTTACCTCAACCTGTTTGCAGTTAGTTAGTTACATAAAATGACAGTAAAATACAATAAATTCAGACTTTTTTAAACCTAGAAATCAACATTATTTCACAAATTTACAGCATATTTAGAATATTTAGAAATATAGAAGTACAGATCAGCAAAATCTGTAATTTAGACACAATAAAACTTTAATGGTAATGACGTTCCTGTAACATTATGGTATTTTTCTGGTAATTTTACCCAAAGTTTGTATTTTTAAACAGTAAAATTATATGTATTGAAAATAATTATGATCATAAAATTATAAGTTATGTATCGTTTAGTTTGAGATAATTCGCTCTATCGACTCCGGCGATGCATTTGCTTTCAATGTGTTGGTGATTCAATGTTGCCTGTTTGCGTTTTTTCATTGTATTTCCTACGGAGTGTTTTTAGAGTGTGCCTGCTTAGCAAACATGAGGTTCCTCAGGATGTTTGTTCCGGTGTCACCTTGAAAAGATGTTTTCCAGACACTTCTGCATGTTTAACACATTTTCTGCTTAAAGGTCAGTTTCAACGTAGATGATTGTCCGTTTTTAACCTAAAGGTTTGAACTTACCGTGACCCCTTGCGTAAGATGTCTCAACAATTATCAGTTGTTTCACAACTAGCTGACTTTGAACCATGGACCACGGAAATTGAGTCAACATTACCCAAAATGCTTGATTCTGCCGGGAAGACCTTAATACAAATAAATCGATGAAGTGATGAATGACGTGAGACGATGATGATGACACTAGGATGACTTGTGTCTAAACAGTACACTGTAAAAAAATAAAGAGAAGGTAAAATTAACGGTAAAATACTGTCAGTTGTGGTTGCCAGAATTTTACCGTAAAACATAAGGTGACCATGTAGAACACATTACTGTAGAATACCCGGAAAAAAAGTTTAACATTTAAATGACATTTGTAAAAGAAAACCCTCTAAATATTAAGTAAAATCAAAGTTTCATTTCTACAGAAATGTGACGTCGTAAATACGGTGTATATTTGTGAAATACTGTTGATTTCACCTGAGTGTTTATTAGCTGTAATTTCATTTCATGTCTTTATACACAGTGTTATTTTTATGGCAATTCACCCTAATGTCTTGTACCTGGTCACCGTATTTTGTGCGGTGAAATTCCGGCAACCGGTATTTTACCGTGAATTACATGGAATTTTGTTAACGTGTAGTTCAACCGCAGATGTTGGATAAAAAAGATCACTACTACAAAACACGTATTCTCTTTTTAACGTCATAGACATTAATATAAATAACCCACTTATAAAAGAAAACCTAAAATATCATATATTTTAACGTCTGTGTTTGGCAGGAGTCATGCCCAAGTTTATATTTGTCATTGTAATAAACTACATATTATACAACATAAAACAAATAAGCAGGTTTGTCTAGCTCCCTGAGCCCCCAGCTCCACCCCCAAAGGAACATCAAAGGATCTCTTGAAACAAGCTCCATTCCATACCCAAAGGAACATCAGAAGAATAAAGGCAGCAGTAAACCCCGTCTTCTCAGGTGGTTGTAATGATATGGTCACTCACAGTAGAGTAAAAGTCTTCCATCTCTACTCTGCCCTCACCAGGGTGCCCAGATCCTGGTCTTTCCAGAGTGTGGTCTTCAGGGTTTCAACTTCAGCCGCTCCTCCATCTCTGGCTACCTAGAAACCGTTCCTGATCCCCAGGAGGAGAGCTGGAACCCCTGCACAGAACCGGACAAGTATAAGGAGACGGAGGTGCCCAACCAGACTTCCAGATTTGATGTCGTTGAAGAGTTGGCGCTCTGAAGCAGAGACGCTGATCCGAGTGTCTGGGTTTGTTTGGTCCACAGGTTCTTCAGCGGTTAAGCTGCATGGCCCGTCGTCACAACCTCTACATCGTGGCCAACGTGGCGGGCCGGCAGCCCTGCCCCTTGAAGATCGACCCCTCCAAGTGTCCGCCAGACGGACGCTGGCAGTTCAACACTAACGTGGTTTTCAGGTGAGCTGAAGAACTCGCCATCGGAGCGATTCAGACGAAACCCGGCGGGAGCGCCGACTAATTGAATTCTGAATCGTCTGTCGGTCGAACAGCTCGGAGGGCACGCTGGTGGCGCGCTACCATAAGCACAACCTCTACTTCGAGGACGCCTTTGACGCGCCGCCACATCCCGAGATCGTAACGTTCGACACACCTTTTGCCGGGAGGTTTGGGCTCATCATCTGTTTCGACCTGCTGTTCTACAAGCCCACTGTGTCGCTGATGGAGAAGGTAGGGAAACTAATCCTGCACCCAAATCTGCAGTTTTATCCTTTCTCTACCAACATCCACCTCTCTCCGGTCTTCCTCTAGGATGTGCGTCAGCTGATCTTCCCCACAGCCTGGATGAACCAGCTCCCCCTGCTGGACTCAATCCAGATCCAGCGGGCTTTCAGCCTGGGGGCAAACGTCACCCTGCTGGCCGCCAACATTCGTGACGACAAGCTGATCATGACAGGAAGTGGCATCTATACACCTTTTTCTGCAACCTACCACCATTCCAGGGAAGGAGACCCGGAGGAGGGTAGACTGCTGGTGGCCGAGGTACCGGTGTTGGACCCAGGGTGGGTGGGGCACAGCAAGGTCGAGGAAGAGGAGATGGCCACAGATGAGTGTTCATCTTCCTCAGCTGGAGAAACCGGGTACTGTTACAAAGACAAGTGTTACGATTCTTTATATGGACCCGCTGATCCGGTGCCCAGCTCCTCCGCCACTTTCATCTCCTCGATGATGTACGACCCATCGACCTTTGCCCTCTTAAACATGACGCAGGGCGAAATGAAGGTGTGTATTGGCACGTTCTGCTGTTACCTGCAGTACCGGCGATCCCCCAAAGGAAAGAGCGAGGAGCTGTTCGCGCTGGGAGCGTTTGCTGGAACGCACATCGTGAACGGACGCTACGCCCTGCAGGTACCAAAGGTGAAATTCACATGAAAAAACCCGCTGCGGGATATTATTTGTTCACATCTGTGATATTCCTGTTGCAGGTGTGCGCGCTGGTCCGCTGCGCCGGCTCGGACATCTCCACCTGTGGACAGGAAGTCAACGAGTCGGAGTCTAAGATTGACTTTGTGTTGGAGGGGGAGTTTGAGACCAAACATGTGTACCCGTCGGTTTTGGCTAGCCGGATGGTTCTGGAGCAGCCCGAGCATCTGGAGGTGGTGGCAGGCCGGAGAGTCAGCCTGAAACACTCAAACATGACCGGAGGGCTGGTTACCGCCTGTCTGTACGGACGGATGTATCACCTGGACAACGAATAAACTATGCAGGAATAGGGGTTTGTGTGTTAGCGTGCTAGCATAGTTGGTAGCACTGTTACCTAATGGCAATAAGGTTAAGAGTTCAAATCCACCTGGGGACCTTGGGCCTTCCTCTGTGGATGTTTTTCCCCGTGTTTGTGTTGGTTCCTTTCAGGCACTACAAAAGTATATCCTGCAATTTTAGTGGAAACTCTGAATTTGTTAAACCGGAGAAAAGGCAAACTCTGGGTTTTTGATTCCAGAAAGCGGATTAAGTTCAACTCTGAGTCAGTTACCGTGGTAACTTAATCTGTGAAACTAACCTGCTCATTTGCCAGGTTTTCTTCACCAAAGCATGAATTTGTTCCTGACTCCTCCTCCTGATCCTGAAGCAGAGCTGTCAATCACGGCCTGTCCGTCAATCCTTTATCAGATTATAGATTGACAGGAGAAGGCTGAGACCCGGATTGAAACAGCTTTCTGTGGCAGCAGTCCACACAAGATATTCCAGGCGTCCCTCTTTCAAGCAACCCTCTCCGGTTCATTCTGGGGGGCGGGACCTTCAAAGATGAAATGAATCAATAATTGATTATAATTCCTTCAGAAAGTTCTGAGTCTACCCAGGATGAACTACTTCATATTCAGCTGCTTTCACCTGCAGTTAGTGCCCATAATGAAACCAAAATCCGACCGTTCACCTATTCACCACAATAATCGGAGAAAATGCAATAAACTAGTAGATGCATTCACTCAGTTAGCATTTTTCTCCCACGCCAGTTTACTCTCCTCCTCTGACGAACCCGTGTTCTTTTCCCTCTTCTAAATATCCACTTATTACCATATTAGCCCTACCTGCTCAGATGGCGTGAAGTATGGCGTCCACGGCGTCCCGCTGGTTGCCCCGGTGAATCACAGTATCTGAGCTCCATTGAAGATGGCTTCGGATCGCCCTCCTGCACACTCTGGAGTTCATCGAACCGACTCAGATAAGCTGAGAAGCTCAAGCTTCTCATCTCATGGTAAAAGTCAGAGTTTGTGGAACCTGCTTTCTGGAATAAACACTAAGACTGGAGATGACTTTGTGACTATAACCAGCCCCTAGCATCAGTACGTGGCGGGTCCCCGGGTCGGACCTGTGATGGAGCGACAGCTTGTCGCATCAGGATGCATCTACCTCTCGCCGCTGTCAGCCGAGTCGAGCTCAAGTCAGACATGCGCAGAATAACTGGTTACAGAATGATGTTACAGATAATGATGTATGAAGAGTTCTCACCAAGACTGACGACAACTCAGCGGCTGTCAAATACTTGAAATAAATAAATGAAAACAAAACAAATCTTTATTCATTCTTTATGAAGCACTGTGCCAAGTAGAGCTCATTAGAATAACGCCATTAACCCAAAACCGTTTCATGGATCCATATCACATTTTTATACCCATCATAGACATTAAAGTGAGGAAGAACTGGATTGATTTTGGGAAAGGTCGCGTCTATATTTCTACCACTGGGGGGGGGGGGGCTTTGTCTCCTAATGTTCTCGGGCCAAAAGTTCTTGCAAGTTGGGCCAATTTGGTAGCATACGAATCCCTCGATGAGATCTATCTCGTAAAGATCATATTTTTATCCACTAGGTGGCGCTTTTTTTCCCCCTTTTGCAAATAACACTTCCTACGGAGTCACTCTGGTGACATTGTTTGTTTCTGTTAATCTCGAGGCCACAACATCATGGATGGATGGATAGAAACTTTACTAATCCCCAAAAGGGGAAATTGAGTCGTTGCAGCAGCTCCAGGTTACAGGTATCCTAAAGGTGACTATAAATGACGACATACTTTATAATTATAGGGTTTTCTAGCCAGATAATTATCTTGTGGGAAAGGGTTATTGAGTCGTGGGCAAGAGATGATTTTTGTCTCCAGCGGGGCTCCGTAACTTTCTGACACAACCTCACATTCTCGTATCCTATCAGGGGTTTTGCTTGTGTAAAGCAGGGGATTGGGGTCTTTTTGGGGTATACACCCTTGCTGTCAAGGACGACAGCGTAGTCATTGATCTGTTCCTGAAAGTCGCATGTTGTTAAAAAGGCAATATTAATTCATTTCTCTCTTCCACACGCAAACACGCGCACAGATGCAGCTTTTCTTTCAACAGACACACAACCACAGACACTTTCCTCCGTCTCCGTCTCCGGTACAGTACGTGGACATCGAGTAGTTGCAGCACTGAAGGTTCAGAGTTCGATCGTCTGCTCACGTGGGTCATCCATCTCACGACTCCAGCACCGATCATAGGCGGAATGGGTCTCGCATCCGTCGGCTGTCACAATCAGCTCCCGAGGGTCTCGTTTCCACGCCGAACAAATTCATAGGATTCAATAATGTCTTCCTCTCCTCGTAATCGGAAAAAGTGGCTCTAAAACTTCGACGCGGCATTATCTCTGCGATAGCCATTAGTGTCTCCCGCTTGTAGGGACAAGACTAAATAGTGGTCGTGGTCCCATTAGATTGCCCCTCTGTCTGCTGAGAAGAAGTCCTGGGAGCCTCCAGCAGACGCTTCCTTTTGAAACGGCTTTAAACCACTGCAGGAACAATCCGCAAAAAGCACGAGCCTAATTTAAAAACAAACACCGATTTTAATTTTAAAAAGAGACGAGGCGGTTACGGACCATACAGTGGTAGTGAGCGTTTCGTCCTTTTCCTTTTTGCACTTCCAGGAGACAAACACCTGGTTTTCATCAAGGCTTATTTTTAGATTTGAAGACGCTTACCTAAAAATAATCTGGGCTCTGGCTCTTTTCTCTCCCTCCTCTAGTTCAGTGGCGGCGATGTATTAAGGCTCCTGAGTGGCGGCTAGCCTGCCAGTGTCTTGGGGCTCTGTCTAAATGCAGCGGCGTGTCTCAGTACGTCTCCGAGTCCGAGTCGTTCAGCTCGTCTTCTGTGGAGATGGAGGACAGCGGCCGCTCCGGCCTGCAGTAGGAGGCGTGGTCAGGCCTCAGAGAGGGCGGCGTGTCAAAGGCGACGCCTTTGGAGTTGTGGTTGTTGGTGGGGTGGAGGTTGATTATCGTCTGAGTGAGAGACAGCGCAGGCAGAGCGGCTATGGTGACCATCGGGGAGGTGGGCATCATGGAGTTGAGGATGAGCGCCAGGCAGTCGGCCACGTCGCGGTTGGGAGCGCAGGAGAGAGCAGGAGTGTAACCTGTGGATAAAAGAGGAGAGGCAGGGTGAAGGAGATTCCACGGAGTGATCGGCGTGGGGAGTTTCACAGCAGCGAGATGAAAGCCAACCGTTCTCATCCACGGCTAACACGCTGGCGCCCTTCCCCAACAGCTCCTGGACCATCACCGTCAACCCCTTCCTGGCCGCTACATGCAGGGGCCTGCAGGAAAGGAGGCAGGGGGCTTTTAAAATAAGACCAGTCTGGCTTTAGTAGATTTCTCGGCCCTGCTTGGGGGGATACGTACGTCTGGAGAGCGGCGTTGGTGCTGTTTATGAGGTTCCTGTCGTTGATCTTCTCCAGTATCAACAAGGCACTGGTTTCGTGACCCTGAAAGGAGGAGAGAAATGAAAAATGAAAGTGTAATTATAGACGTCTTCATAAATCAGAGTTCTCTCGTCCGGTCATAACCGGTTAGAGATCCTCATAAAAGTATCAGCAACACTTAATATGAGATGAAAGAATGTCTTTACTGTCTACACCCATGATCTTTACTTCAAAATGATTCAAGGAAACTGAACCGTTCATTCAGGTGACATCATTTAAAAAGACATAACATGATGAGACTCAGGCAGTTATTGAGGTAAAAGGGGGCGGAGCAAAAATAATCAATGCAGTTTGCCAATAATTGTCGCACCCGTTTTTGAGAAAACGTTTGTTTTTATGTTACGAGTGTCATGTTTTTTAAAGTTATATTATGTTATTAAGAGGTTCAAATTTGAAATAGAGATCGTACATATAGACTACCAGGACAATTTTTGACATCGGATTTTACTTTTTTTTTTAAAAGCGTGACAATTATACCTGAGAGCAGTGTGTGTTCCTGGAGACATGATAATATCCTTAATTCATGACAGCCATTAAAAGAAAGAAAATAACTTAAAAGTTCAAAGAACCTATTCTTACCTTGCTGCAGGCCAGATGCAAAACTGTGTTCCTTTGAAGATCCTGTAGTGTCAAGTCAGCTTTGGCGCTGCTCACCAGCACCTCTGCAGTACATGAGACGGTTACATGACGGAGGGTTCAGTTATCTCAGGCCAACAGCGTGGCGATACTGTGGGTAGGCGTGTACTGACCCACGGTGTTGGTTTGTCCACTGAGCGCTGCCATCATCAGAGGAGTTCTGTGCAGATCCGTGTCAACGACGTTTGCCTGAGCGCCGTGGCTCAGCAGGAGGGAGACGCACTCCACATGGCCAGAGAAAGCGGCGGCGTGAAGGGGGGTCCTTCATCGACAAAAAACATTTAGAGATATATGAGAACTTCTGCTTGATATATAAATCATCTCAATTATATGGAATAAATTGTTTGCGTAGATTCTCTTTCGTTCGGGTCACGGTTAGAACTCGTACCTGCCCTTGGAGTCGGTGGCGTTGACGATAGTGGTGCCGAGGCAGTCAATTAACATCTCAGCCACTCCCTCGTTATCGTTCATTCTGGGAAAAAAAACACCGGCCCGTTTTACACAGAGACACACAATAATGTCACGATGAAGATCCTATTCCACACCGCAAAAGGAAGAAAAAAGAGGCGTGGCCTCTTAGGTGGTCTATTTTCTCCCTCACCGTCTTAATTGCTAATTGCTACTAGCATCTTTTTACCACTTCACTCAGGCTGCGTTCTCACTGCAGGAGAAATCTGACCCAGGTCCTTTTTCTTTCTCGTATGTGACTCTTTCATGTCAGTGTGTACAAACACAAACCACGTGGAATCCGATCTTCAATAGTTCCGATTTGGGACACTTCCACATGTGGTCCTGAATCGGACACACGTCGAAAATAAACAAAAGCGTTCAAACTAACTTCAGTGGCTTCCGTTTTGCTTCCCTATTGACAGTTTGCTGCGTGGGACGTCTTTGTTATTGTTCTTTTGTGCATAGTTCAAAGTTCAAAGTAACGTGAACAGCTACAAACACAAACAAAAAACACCAAATCAATCCAAGAAGAAATCATTATTGATCATTGAGTCTATGCAGACGCTGATTCTGATCTGATACTACCTCCGTCTGCTCAGAGGCGGAGCAACACGACCCCTGATTATGCTTGGTAACGTTTGTACAGTCACGACACAACGGTTTCACCTTGGACAGGCTGTTTTTAAAGGTGCCCTACGTCAAGCATTCATTATAAGAGAGACTGTCTTACACGGCGCAGTGCAGCGGACTGAAAGAGTTGCCCTTGACCTTCTTGAACACCTCGTGGTCTAATAACACCTCCACACAAGCATCATATCCTGGGGGGGAAACAAAACCAGAGAGAGGACGGAAGCATAAAAGGAGAAACAGACGTTAACGCTTTGTTGGACTCGACCAGTACAATATTTGTTTGACAAGTGTGTGTTGCCGTGTCCCATCACCGTTGTAGCAGGCCCAGTGCAGCGGTGTGTAGCCCTGTTTGTCAGTGAAGAGGGTCTGAGTGTGGGAGTTGGTGGGGTTGGCCTGCAGCAGGGCACCCAGGGCTCCCACACAGCCACAAGCAGATGCCAGGTGGAGAGGGGAGCGGCCCTGGATGTCTCTGACACACACACTGGCCCCCCGCTGGAGCAGAGCCTCTATACTCTCCTCCTGGCCTGTCACTGCCTGTGTGAAAGATATGAAAGTAGGAAAAAGAACGTAAAAACATCCCATTCTTGATTCGGAGGTTTATTCTATCTATTTTCTAAAAGACTTTGATTCATATCGTGAGCTGCAGCAGACACAGTAAGCTACGTTACAGCTCGTCAGTATGAGCCTGGCCCTTTAAGAGTGTGGCCTTATGCTTGTTGTTAAGTGCGTAGCCACGGCAACATGCTGGCTAACCTCTGTCCTGTTTGAATTGTATTTTTGTTTTCACTTGGATCCACTCGGTAGTAAGACTGCAATTTATCCTGGCTGTTAAAAGTAAAATTGTCATCTCAACAGCAGGGGTATATCCCAAAGTTATTTACGAAAAATAGCGTTTTTGGTAGAAAAGCTCCCTACTAGCTTTACGGCGATAAAAATAACCCGTTCTCTGCTCCATGGTTAGTCCGGACGCTAGCTCGCTATCTGAGCTAAGCAACTAAGCGTTCAGTGGATGAGAGGCCAGAGAGCTAACATCACTTAGCAGACGCAGAAACAGGAACGGTAGATTCGTATCACTCCTAAACTTACAGTTTATTTTCCATGCATTGCTTCATGGAGTCTACTCATCTCTCTCTCCCAGTAGCGATGTGGGTATTTAACCCTTCAGTGCTCACATACACCTATCTGGGTAAGACACGGATGAATTTGTGATTTCAGTGGGCTTGTCTCACCCCTCGGTGGAGCGCTGTCCTCCCCCAGCGGTCCTGATTCTCGACGGTTGCTCCTTGACCCAGTAGAGAGAAAACACACTCTGTGTGTCCGTTCAGCACAGCCAACATCAGGGGAGTCCTGAAAACAGTGACATGAAACTATTTTTATTATCAGTGAATCAGGTAGAAGTACTCTCCAATAAATATGACATTTCACGCGCACACACACACACACACACACACACACACACACTCACACACATGCCCGACTCACTGTCCGTTGATGTCTTGTGCGTTCACGTCAATGCGTTGCTCGTCGTTGCTCAAGAGCAGGCGCAGGCACTCTGAGTGACCGTTCGTAGCTACGGCAGACAAACACAAACATACTTTGACACAAATTCTGTAGCAACAACGTGTTTCCATTTGAAACCCGCATTAATAAATCTCCGTCCATGTGCGCGGTGAGTAGTCGTGTAGTCGTGTAGTCGTGTTCATTTGTGTTCCCCTCAGTGGAATTATACCTGCAGAATGTATCGCTGTCTTTTTGAGGGTGTAGTCTCGGGTCATAGGGGAGGAGCCATGGTGCAGCAGCAGAGACACACACTCCTGATGACCCCTGGAGCAGGCCAGGATGAGGGGGGTCAGACCCTCTGGGCTGCAAACGTCCACTTCCAGCAGGGAGGACAAGAGGACCTCTAAGGCTCCACAGTGTCCGTGGAACGCCTAAATGAGCCGGAGACACACAGCAGACATAATCCTCCTCTGTCTTACGGTAACCTAGCAGCAGCGGGAGAGAGACTCGGGTTATGAGGGCGAGCTAAATACACACACAGACAAATCCTTGAACTCACAGCCAAATGGAGAGGACTGAGTGGAGCCCGCCTCTCGGTGTCACTCAACATGTCGGCTCCTGACGTCTCCATCAACTGGAACAGAGATGGATGACAGTTATATCACCTAGAATCCATGTTTAGACAACAGTAGTAGTTTCATCCATGAAGCAGATGATCTCACTCCATGTTCCCCGTCTGCTCAGCAGGGGGAGCTACACACACAGAACTAATTGTAAAGGCCACACATGTCGTTGTGGATGAGGGGGATTTCTTACCACATCGAGCGGCGTCTCGCTGGCCATCTGAAAGAAGCACAGACGAGGCTCGTTTGTTGTAGCATGACAAGAGAGGTCATGTGCTAAAAGCCAGATACACGTGTCAACATTTCTCCCTGAGGGACAAAAACCAACCAGCCATGACATTAGAACCACCGACATTGGGGGAGAGGAAAGGTACGGCAGCAGTTTGCACAATAATTAAGGTTGGAAGAGTCGATGGATTTTAAAATGAAGATTTCATGAGATAGCTACAGTTGAAGGATAATTATATCACTAAAATGTATCATTTTCAAATTTCATAAACCCAAAGACCTAAGGACAAATTTGAAGGATTTGCGTCAGTTATATGTTTCCAACACTAGGGGGAGACTAATCTCTAAAAGTATTTAGCCCATTTTCAACCGTTGGTCTGATGTAGTCCAAATTTGGTGTATATGAATCAATTAGGGGAAATCTATCATCTATATATCATATTTAACTTACTTATGGGAACATGTTTTACATTAAAATGAACTTTTAAACCATTAGCCTGAAGAATTCCGGATTTTGTGCATATAAATTAAATTGTGGAGATCTACCTTGAATTGATCATACTCTAATAGTTCCTCTTTTACACACTAGGGGGTGATTTTGACCCAAACACTGTTTTTTGGACATATTTTACTGTTTTTTTAGTCCTAATTTGGTGCATTTGTAGAGATATATAAAAGTAAACAGTTCATATTGGAGTTCAATCAGGGGGGATTTTTTTTGTTCAAAACAGGGGATTGGGGGCTTTTCAAATGGGGTTTATAACACTATGTTATAACTCTACGACGGAGATGAAGACGAGGTGGAGAAGGAGCTAAGCTCTGGAATTACAACAGAAGAACATGTGTGAAACGACGCAGTGCTAAAAATTGTAGAATATGGATTTTGGATGGGAGAAGCATATGCCTTACTTAATTACACCTAAAATAACAAGCAAACAAACAACTTTATATCATGCTGGCGGACATGTGAAAATAAAGAAGCAAACCACTCACACATTTTCTGGGAACCTCAAAAAATAACACTCATACTAGGAATAATATGCATATTATCATTACAGATCTCCTTGGATAGAAACATCGAAGGAGTGCAGAGTTATGCACTTTGGCGGTGTGGATGACTGCGTGACACACGGGGATTATATTATTAGAAAAACGACCATTGAGCGCAGTGAAAGAAAATATCTTTGTTAATAAGTGGAAGAAATTGATGATTTATGTACCAGGGGAGAAACTCCCAGGAGGTCTTTGATACCGTGGAGGTCCTTCTTGAGTATCAGATGTAAATTCCTGGATGACAGACTCAGGCATTCCCTGCCTAGATAATGATCGTTCGTAACCATGGTTATTTTGTGTTTGTTTCTTTCTTCCTAGAGACGGAGCTATAATTTTGGTGACTGTATATATCTCCAAAACTCAATAAAGATTGAAGTCTCAGCTGGATGCCATGGGTTTCCCCAGGACTAAATGAAGAAATCGCCCAACAACCCTTTTTGTAAACACCTTGCAGGTACTATTGGACTTGTATCCACATCCAGTATTTGGGTCTAATAATTAATACATCCTACTACATCTAAACTACTCCCCCTGTGAGATTTATGTATTTTTAAATTGAGGCCTAGTTTTTCACGGCCCCAACCAACAAATAAACATTTTTTTTCCCTTATAGTTTTTCCCACAGGAAGCAAAGACTCATTTAACCACAATGCACCGGTACAGCCAACTCCACAACGCCCTGACGAAGGCCACTGTGCCGAAACGCTTTGGCAGAATCTCTCTCTCTCTCTCCATCCTTTATTTCTACTATTGCTGTCAGAGGGTGGGATATTCAGCATTTGGCAGCAAGTTTAAACTTTCTCCTTAAAGTTGACTTTGGAAGAAGGAAAAATTGATAAGAGCACAAATTGTACTGGCTAGGCAGCTGGATCAGAAGATCTCCAGAACTACAGAACACGTTGTTGGGTGGTCCTAGTATTTAGAGGTTGGTTGTCTAAATAAGAACATCCAGTCAACTGATGATAGGGTCACACAAAAACTACGGCTCATCGATGTTTGTCTATCCTGTGTTGTCTGATCCAACAGAAGAGCTACTGTAGCATATATTGATGACCGAGCTACTGCTGGTTCTGATTTTTTTTAAAAAGCTGTCAGATCACACAGTTCACCTCCAGCTGTTTAGTGGCAAAAACCCTAACACCTCGCTATACAGTGTTACGCAGATGGTTTTAATGTTATGGCTGATCAGTGTGTTAGTCCTCAGGTGTGGCAGATGTACACACCAATTCCAGGCAGAGTGTGCGCCCGTAGGCTGAGGCGTAGTGCACTGCACTGTAACCCAGACTGTCCCTGACTCCTGGATCGGCATCGTTCCTCAGGAGATACTCCACACACCTGACGGCGGCACAGACCACAGATTATCCTTCACGCCGATATCTGACGCACAGACTTCTTGGATTGGAACCTTTTTGTGAACGCCGGCAATTAAAACTCAAGAGTGGAACGTACTTTCCATCAGTGTCAGCCGCTGCGGCGTAGTGAAGCGGGCCGCAGCCCCTCTGGTCCAGCTCATTGATGCTTGCTCCAGAACCCACCAAAGCATAAACACACTGGTAGTTACAGTTGGCTGATGCGTAGTGTAGTGGAGTCCTGGAGGAAACCACAGAGTGGACATGAGTCATCGTTTATCCCAGTGAGGCATTCAGAGTCTCATCCTGCTCCACATCTCCAGACTTCACTTTATTCTGATGTCTAGCATTGCCGTTATGAAACTAGATGACAGGCTCACCTTCCAAAGTTGTCTTTCCTGTTGAAGTCCGCTCTTATGCTTAACAGCAGGTTCAGACACTCCGGGTTTCTGGTGGGAGAGAATCTCAACGGTCAGGTTTTGTTTTTTGGTGCTTTAGTTAATCTGTTGTCATCAGCAGCGCCATCCAACGCACCTGCTTGTCAAAGTAGATGATAAATACGTTAAGTAGTTTTCTGTGCAGGCAGGATAACTAGACCGACGCTGCCGTCTCCGTCGGCAAGTGTTTAACCCCAAAGGCCCCACGAACATCTGCGTTGTACCATCAATCCCCCGATTGAACTCCTAACATTAAATGTGATTCATGACAGGAAACGGTGCTTTCCATAAAAAGTTCCCCATAATGAGAAAAATATGAACTCTTTTTTCGGCATTTCCCTTTTTACACGCCACAGCTGATCGTCTCGTTCCACATATTGATTTGGCTTTGAGGTTTTGACATCGGATGCCCTTCCTGACACAACCCGCCCCATTTGTCCGGCCTTGGGACCGGCACTAGGAGTAAACTGGCTTTTGTCCCCTATGATGCTGGGTTGAGTTAAATATGATCTTTTAATAGTGAAATTATAGATATACAAGATAGATCTCCTCATACGAGCCAATTTCCACATAATCGGACGTATGGTTGGGAAGTTACGGTCTAAAAAAAGTGTGTTTTTTTACCAAATGGGGGCAACAGATAGAAAGTTATGTTGGAAAAACAACATTTTTCATGTAAAACTCCTTTAGGGAGTAAAACATGATAAAGGCAACACAGAGTTCATCGAGTCGCTTGAACGCAACAAACTTGAACAAAATCGGACAAACGATTATGTTTGAAGAAACTGTATTTTATAAAGAAAAAGAAAAGCTCCCCATGTGACTTAAACATGAGCAATTACAGTGAAATACGACGTATGGAGATAAATTCATTTCCACTACATTTGGATTAAATTACGGCCAAAGAACTTTTGGAGATAAAGCGCCCCTAGTGGCGAAAATAGGAAATTAGCCTTTCCCAAGATCAGTCCAGTTCTGCCTCACACTAAGGTCTATGCTGGGCTGAAAGGTGTAAATGATGCCTGTATTAGTTTTTCAGTTATTGTATAAACGAAGAGGATCCGTGGCGGACACGATGGCGACTCCATAATATCTCCGACTTTCGGAAGATAAAGTTTTACACAAAAATGTGAAAGTGTGATTGTGGATCAAAGCGAAGTGGCAAGAAAACTGAAGCCTTGACTCACCCTCCAGCTGCAGCGGCATGTAAACAGGTCCGTCCAAAGTCATCAGGTGCGTCTGCTTCAAACCCTGTGCAGAAATGCAAATCAACAACCAGAAGGTTTTCGCCGGAGTTTCACGGCATGAAGCAGAAGCGGCATGACTTTTACCTGAGGACAGCAGCTTCCTGCAGCAGTCCGAGAAGCCGCTGAGAGCTGCCAGGTGTAGTGGGAACATCCCATGAATGCCTCTCCTGAGGGGAATGAAGGCAGAGACGGACAGTCATTCCAAAACATGGAGGGTAGCGCGTGGAGGCATGGCCCGATTTTTTTGAACACAGAAATAAACACTAACATATTAACAGAATTGTATAAACTTTTAATGTAACCATCTCCAGTCTAGATTATATGTCCTTGTCCGTACCGCAGCATGAATTACATTTACTGGAAAAATATGCGGGTGGATGAATGTCAAGTGCTACGAACTTGGCGGTGTTGGCACCGTGTCTGATGAGTGCTGTGATGATGAGCTCATGGCCGCAACGGGCAGCGATGTGAAGTGCAGTGTTTCCGCTCTTGTCCTCACAATCAATCTCAGCTCCTACACACACACACACACACACACACACACACACACACACACACACACAATGGTAAATAATCACAAAGATAGTAAATACAGGAAATAGAGAGTGCTCTACAAAATAGTTGGCAACATTTTTTTTATAAATCAGTAAAATGAGGTGCAATAAAATGATCTTTATTGTCTATAACCGTGGTGTTTATTTCTGATTATTCACAAAAATCCAACTTTTAACTCAAGTAACAAAACATTTAATAATTTTTCTAAAATATGTGTGCCACAATTATTGGCAACCCCAGGAAATCTTTGAGCAGGAACTCTGAGGTGGTGAACAGGTACTTCCTGTTTAACCGGGGTATAAATATGAGGTGACACAGGCCTGATTCTCTCTGAGGTTCTTCACCATGATGAAGACCAGAGAACACAGCAATGAGGAGCAAAGAAAAGTTGTAGAGCTGCACAAATCTGACAATGGAGACAAGAACATCTCTGCAGTTCAGAATGTCCGTTTGAACAGTCAGATCAATAATGAAGAAGTTTAAAGAGACTGGAGATGTTAGACACCTCTCAGGTCATAAAAGTTCTGCCATGGCCATCTCAGTCACCTGACCTGAACCCCACACAACATCTGTGGGATGTGCTGCAGAGGAGAGTCCACCAGCGTGGACCTCAGAACCTGAAGGAGGTGGAGAGTTTCTGTATGGAGGAATGGTCTCAGATCTTCTCCATGTGTCCTCAGACCTCATCACAGACTACAGAAGGAGACTCAGGCTGTTATTGTGGCAAAAGGGGGCGGAGCCAAACATTAAACGCAGTGTACCAATAATTGTGGCACACGTTTTGGATATTTTCTTGTTTCTATATTTTGAATGCTTTGTTTTTCTTCCTTTTAATTTGTTACTCGAGATAAAAAGTTATACTTTTGTGAATGATTTCAATCAAAGATTATGGGTTTAGACAATTTAAGACATTTTCGCCTCTCTTTTGACTTTTTTTTTTTTTAAAGCCCGCTGTATCGGATCTCACCATTTTGAATCAGGGCCTGTGAGCAGGAGAATCTTCCATGAGTAGCTGCCATGTGGAGTGGAGTCTTACTGTCCTTACTCTGGACAGATGGAGGGAGAGACATCGGATGATTCATCAGTCGATATATCAGTGCATGCAGGGGTACACTAAGGTGCCAGTGAGGGACGCCGACCCAATCATGGTAATACCGTAGATTTAGAAAGCTCAGAGCAGTTAACAGTTAAGTTAGCCCCCTTTGAGTGCTACGCACACACCGACACACATATTCGCTACGCAGCTTGCCGCCTCGGGGAGCCACCCCCTCCCCCCTCCATCTTCCATATGGCCTTATGTCTCGAGGTTCTGGAAACCCAATATCAGTTTCCATCACTGCTACTAATGTCAGTAACCAACATACGGATTTGAATCTACATTTGTGAGTCTATGTCCATGTAAACACTGACCTGCTTGTTAATGTGAGCGCCACTGGCCAACAGCAGCTCCTGACACAGCGCCCCCTGGCGTGAGGAAGACGCAAAGTGGAGAGCGGAGAACCCTCGCTCGTTGACCTGGGGGAAAGGTCGAAATAATACAGTTAAACACATGCAATCCACAGGTGTATGCTACGCGTGGTAAAAGCGCGCACACACCTGGTTGACGTTGGCGCCCGCCTCGATGAGCTCGCCGACCACCACATCCTGTCCGTTGTAGCTGGCCAGGTGCAGCGGAGTGTTTCCGTAGGTGTTCCCATCATTGATCTATTCAAAGAAAGAAGGAAAACAGAATACTGTCATTGGTGGGGTGTGTCTCATCACGTGTGGGTGGCAGGTTAAGATCGGACATGCGTAGGTGTCTGTCTGTACTGACCGGGACCCCCAGGCTCAGGAGATATTGCACCGTGCTGCTCATGCCGCTGGAGCCCGCTGCATGGAGGGGGGTGTAGGCTTTCTTATCCTTACAGTCCAGCTCCGCCCCGCTTTCCACCAACAACTTCACCACCTCCAAGTGGCCTGAGCCAGACAATGGAGAAGGGAGGGGGAGGGGGGGAAATCATTTATTTGGAAAAGCCAGATTCTGTATTCTATCGCAGCCAAAATTAAAGGCAAACAACAAAGATTCAGCAACCATTCGAGACATTACGTTCAGGTCTGTGTGAAGTCTTGGGTCTGTCTTGTTCTATAAACCTTGTGATCTGGGGCGTCTGTCTTCTGCCAGTTCTTTACGACTGCGGTAAGAACTTATATTTGTGGAATCCTCTATTTTATGTATATAGTTAACGTTCACAGCAGAAAAAACGCCCACTGATCCCCCACCTACATGAGGTACGAACAAAGCAGTGTTTGCATTTAGGTCATGAACTGTATCTGTGTGGGAATGCCGTAAAGACAAAATAATCCACCAGGAGGTCTCACCCTCACTATCATCCGTGTGTTTGACCAGGAAGAGACGGGGGGCTTCGTAGAATCTGATGAAAGGTGTGTTTGTAGTTCTAACTCACCCATGTAGGCTCCCCAGTGGATGGCTCTCCTGTCCTTCTTGTCGAACGCATTGATGTTGGCTCCTCTGGACAGAAGCAACTTCACCATCTATCACAAGAAGGCAAATTAAACGAACGGGGACATTTATACAAGAGTCGTCATCTTCACCTGAAAATAGACTAACCTCCACATGACCACTGAAGGCAGCGTGGTGCAGAGCGGTGCGTCCCGCCCGGTCAGACACGTTGACGTTGCTGAGCAGCGTGACCAAAGCCTCGGCACAGCGAACCGCCTTGTTGCTGGCTGCGACGTGAAGCGGCGTTTGCCAGTTCTTGTCCCGGGCATTAACGTCTGCGCTGTGCTTCAGCAGAACTGCCACTGCATCCTGGACGGGGAGTGAGAACGGGGTTTTTTTTAACGCTGGTTTTTAAAAGATCGATGCTTCAAGGCGGTTTAAGGCCCGATTATACAAAACAGTGAACAGCAGCGATTATTTTACCAATCAGGAAACTAACTACAAGATTTATATCAATATATACCAGTGCTAAATAACGCTCAGGGACCTCGTGCGTCAGTGAACATGTGAACGCCCACGTTGGCAATTGTCTTTGCCTATCACAGATTTTTATGAAGTGTGACAGACCGATACCGATATTTTTCCTTAAAGTTTAAAAATCATCATGAAGTATGGTGTATTTTAAGTGCTTTTATTTTGAAGGATTACAGTGGAAGTAACCACGCTGGTCAGCCATGTGATTAAGTGGGTTGAGCAGAACGTTTTTGGGAATTGAAGATTCATTTGTTTGTTCTTACTGGCGTTATAAATTGCGAGCTTTGTGTTTTCCAGTTTGCTGATCGGCGATTTCAACAAAGTACGTCTCCCGACGGATCGGAGCACCTCTACTTAAAAGTGATGGAATCAGATGATGAAGAATTGCTGAAGTAGGTCATTAGTTCTCTGTGAGCTGACCCCGTCTGACAGCGGGGCCTGGATGAGAGAGGATCGAGTGGAGCTGATGAGAGAGCGAGTGGGCAGGTGTGTTAAAGCTCAGATGAGATCTATGAGAGAACTAATCATTAAACCTAAAAAAAAGAATAACATTTTCTTGAGTACAGAATAGATGCTTTCTTGCTGGGGTTAATATAATCTTTCCTGCAGAGTATGTTATGTTAGTATATTTCATGGATCATTTCCCCACAGAACTTAGTGCGAGGAGAAATATCAGTTGCGTATCTGCGACAGTAGGGGGAGCTCTATCTCCAAAATCTCATTTTAAAGGGACACGATTTCTCAACTGTTGGTCCGATTTAGTCCAAATTTTGTGCAAATGAGTCGACTTGAGGAGATCTATCTCATTTATATCATGTTTTGCTGTTTTACTTCTTTTATTTCACTAATCAGGAGGCTTTAGATTTTTTTTTTTTTTTCTGATCCTAGAGCAGACTGCCGACTTCATAGAAATAGTTAGTTGACTCACTATGGACCGTTTGATATTACTGAAGAGCCATTTTTGATTTGAGGAGTTCAATCAGAGGGATTGCTTGTGCAACGCAGGGGATTGGGTCACTGACCCTACGCAAAGTTGGTTAAAAGTCCACCAGTAAAAGGAGAAAGGAGGAGAATAATATATTTTTCTTTGCTTCTGGTAGAGGAACGTATATTAGAGAGGCTAATATTTAGTAATCAGTTTTGATGTTTATTTTGTTTGTTTTTTGGTTCCAGAAGGCGAAGGCTCCAAAGATGTGGAAAAACACTGTTACACAAAAAAAAACATAATTTTTTTTATTTCTTTTGACAAGAATCTTTATGAAAGAACATATTATTATCTTTCTTTCTTTATACAATCCTTGTCGTCTTTCCCATTAAACTCCGTTATACGTTTCTATTCTTGCCTAAGAACAACTTTCTTCCACATACATTCTTAAATCCCCTGCAAATTCTTGCCCCCTGACCTTCGACCCCGGCATTGACGTGAACGCACTTATGAGCAACAGACCAGAACCAGGGGAGGTTACATGTCCAAATGTTCTTATCGGAGTGTTCAACAATCAGGTCATTTAGAATCTGATCTTTATAGAGTTTTAATGTAATGCATTTATTCCAGAGTGGGGAAAAAAAAGAAAAAAGTGTCTCAAAGTGGGTCAGTTATTCCGCTTTGTTCCTTAACAATCATCCAGTGTTGGAGTATTAGATTCAACCATTTTCAAGTAATTCCTTTTTTAAAACCCTGGAGCAAATTCCTATCCTTCCCTTTTTTTTTTTTTAAGCAGACAGAACAAATCTTATAGAGCTACTGATTATTTAATAACGCAACTTTACACATAATCTGAATTGTCAGATTAAGTGTGTTTAAAATACAAAAAACAGAAACTATTTGGTTATCTTAGAGGTAAGAGAGAGGCGGGTAATAATCCGTTATTTCTCCATATCGTGTCAAACTAGTTCAAGAATAGACTTCTGTGTTATGCCTCGATTACAATGAACAAGTCAGCGGTTTTTATTTTCAGTACATCAAAAGTGGAGCCGGAGGGAATTTGGTTTATTAAACATGAGTGGCTTTTATTTTTTAACAACCTGGGAGTATCGGAGCGTTTCTTCACGCCTGACAGCGAACACGGACATGTAGTTATGGTGGCGTGAGAACGGACAGAACGCCGTGTGGATTGTTTGTGTGATGCGTTTACCTCGCTACAAGAGGCGACGGCGCGGTGCAGAGGAGTCAACCACTTGTTGTCTTTGGCGTTAACTCTGGCTCCTTGGAGGAGAGAGAGAGAGAGAGAGATGTCAGAAGGTGCCATCGGTGGAAAACTGTGAAAATCTCTGGCCGTTGAACGGTCCATTAAAAATAGGATATGCGACTGAAGGAGGACAAAGAGTGAAGAAAACAAACAAGACAAACAAACAAATGTTTACAATGATTTTAACATGGCTTGAGGTAAGGGGGAGGTGTAAGCCAACGCTGCCAGGAATGACATAAACCTCCCATGATCCTCTTTGACACAACTTGGCGGTTAAAATAACCCTAACGCCGCACCTGTCACTCGCTCTTCATGTTATTGAGAAACACTGTTCACACACACACGCACACACACACACACACGCCACCCTTCAACTGTTTTGGCCCTGCCCCCTCCTGATGCGCTCAGCTGACGTGACAGAAAGGCAAACCCCCGCAGACCCTATCAAATGATTGATAAATCATCCGTCGTCGGGAAGCGGCGGCCTTCACAGAAGAGGGGTTGGACGCAGAGACGCGGAGGCTACCGAGGAAACACGGAGCTGCATGTGAGAATGAGAAATACGAGGAGCAGGCAGAAGCTTTGAAGAGGCTATGAAGGCGGCGTGACACCGGGAAAGGTTAAAACTGATATGAAACGAGTGACGGTCAGAGTTAACATAAAACCAATCCACCACAGGGGGAAAAGAAACTTTTAACTCAAAGCTTATCTTCCTTCAAACAAGTCGAAAAAGCTCTGATAAGTGGAAATATAAGCAAAAACAAACGTGTATTATGTGTAGCAGGTAGACCCCCGTCTGGAGAGTCGAGTCCTGAGCTGACTGAACCAGGAGTACGTTCAATAATTCTGAATTGTGACAGCAGAGTGAGGAAGAAACTTAGGAAGGAAACCTCAGCTGGTATCGGGGAAAGGACTTGAAGTGGAGGGCTACTGGGTCATGAGGTCGAATCAAATGTCAGGTTTAACAAAGCGATGGAGTGAATGCTGTGCTGTGGCGTTTACCTGAGAGGATGAGCAGCTCAACAATCTCAGCGTCACCCAGGTAGGCTGCAGCATGCAGCGGCGTCCGCTTCTCGTTGTCCTGACAGGAGAGCCCCAAACAGAGATGAAATGAAAACGTGAGCTTTATTCTTTTGTCGCACTTAAAAACGGGGCTTGAGACCAAAGCTCACACGGACACCAGGATGTGCCTCATGATAGATGGCCCTTAAAATAAAAAATCTATCGGCCTCACGCCGCTGTAGACCCCAAGAAACATGAAACCGGAGCCAGCCGGAGGATAATGACATTCGTGCGTTCGCTTGTATTCTTCAATTCGCTCCATCACATCAACAGAACCTGCCCCCACTCCCCCACCCCGGCGTCCTTCAGCGCAGGAGAGAGCATTTAGCAGAGTGGGGTCATAAACAGTTGTCATGTGACTGCAGTAGCGCCTGGTTACTGTTGACTCCAGGCAGACTAGTTGATGACTCTAGCACCATAGAGCCATAGATAGGCAGAGACACGCGGAGAAAAACAAATAATGACACTTATGAAATAAGAAAAACAGGAAAAGAGAGCGAAAAACATGATGGAGGAAGGAAAAATGATATATATTAGACAAAATATTAAGTCCTTGAGGACATTTTTCTGAAAGGTACGACGTGTCCCGGCCTGGTTGACAGCTGTACGGGATGGGGAACCTGCAAGAAGGCACTCTCTGTCAGGAAGGTGATCGATAGCAAAGCAGATCAATCCTAGCCTCCATGTTGTTTTTCTTGTTATGTGTGTGAAGGTCGGGCCATGGGGACTAACTGCATGTCTTTAGAGTAACTATTAGAGTAATGGAATAGAAAATAATGGCCTTTTTATTTGGAACAAAGAATAAAAGGGCAGGATCAAAAGATGAAAGCCACCCCAAACCACTCGCATACATAACCCATCGACTGTTAGCAGCATAAAATGGAGATATTGCGCAGCATAAACAAATATTCCACGTAGTCAGTTCGATTTCTCTTATGGCAACTTTTTCTTTATTTTATGGAATAAATTAGGAATAAAGCGGACAAACGGTTGAGAAAGTACGGCCCGAAAGGTTTTGGGATATAAAGCTCCCCCTAGTGACGAAAAGATACAACTGGTCTTTCCCAAAATCAATCCAGTTCTTCCTTACACTAAGGTCTATGTGGATATAAATTTCGAAAATGATCCATGAAATGGTTTTGGAGTTGTCGCGTTATTATGAGGGATCTGGGGACACGACTGTGATGAAGATTCCACAACCTCCCGGACTTTTCGGGGATCAGAACGAAAACGCTGCGGGGGACAAAAAGCGGAAACAGCAGCAACAACTTTAGCGCTTACCTGAATGTTTACATCCTCTTTCTTGAATATGAGGGCGCGAACCTCATCCGAGTCCACGTTGAAGATGGCTCGTAGCAGAGACGGCTGCAGGGACAGGTATGAAGAAAGACGAAGAAGATGAAGGTATGAAGGTATTTTCTTTCGGCTGACACCTGTTTTACGCCCCAGCAGTTACATTTCTTATAAGTAGGAGTACCTCTGACATGGAAACTATAATCCAGAGACGAAAGTGAGCCATAGGTCACACGTGGCTGAACATAGCACCACTTTGCTCACCACATTTGGCAGCTGCGTCCGACGTCACATCATCACATGCATGCTTGCGCAGAGAGTCGTGTAAACGTTTGAATCGGTGAGAGGTTTAGTCTCTGCTCTCTTGACATGTAGGGCTGTAAATATGGATGTAAAACATGCATGGAAAGGTTGATGCGGGTGGAAGGATTGCGATTTCAATAAAGGCTAAATCATTTGAAAATATTTATTCCAACAATTCAACAAGCAGTAGAAGACACGATTGTTCCGAAGAGGAACGTTTCCCCAGAAAGAGGAATCCGCGGATGAATCACATACCAAAATAACACCGAGGACACTCGCAATCTTTCACTTTCATTTTCTCTGTGTGTGAGTGTAAACAGTATACATGTCAACGAGGTTCCTGACACCAGGAAAGATTCTTAACAACAGAATCCATTCAATTTAAAGATGGAAAGATGAAACGTTATATTCACAACACAATTCAACTCTTTTATATGATCACGTCGTTTCACCATTCAACGCTTTTCAGATAGGAATGACGATAATACACATTTTAGTGTAAACATTGATTAACGTCAGTGTCAAGGCACCAACATGATGAATACTACGACGACATATTGGGTCTGGAGAGGCTCTGCATTCTGGGAAAATTCAAATGCAGATAAAGAATCAATCAAAAGAGTCCATGAAGTTACTGTTGGTGTCCCTACTAGCATTTTGTTCCACGCAGAACTATTTCCTCAGCAGGTACGTCATAGTTAAACTATGGACCGCTACCTTAAATGCTACGATGCGACTCTGCTTCTTACTTTCATTTCTCTCATTTCAGCCCATCTAAAAATAAGCGGGGCTGTCAGACTTGCTGGTGTCTGTCTCATGCCTGTGGCGCTGATGACCATTTCAGCTACAGATCAGAGAAGATGGGAAATGAGGCACAAGCCCTTTTCATCAGAGGTGGTTTTCCAACAACCGACCGACCGCCTGACCGACCGACATGTTTCAAAGGTAGGCTCTTCCCTCTACACAGCCAATAAAACAGACGACAAAGGCCAGGCTTCGCTGCTAATCTATACAAAGCAGCTGCCACCTCATATGGCGGGGGTATATTGGTGACTATATCGGTGTTATATTTAGCACTGGACTCTTGGGAAGTGCATTGTATTGTCATGCAAAATAACATGTAGCCGTGCTCTTCAGCAGAGGTTTGAACTTCACGCCGGGTAGGAGACGTACATTGGTGAATCCCTCGCCAATGCGGCCATTCAAACAAAACCACTACATAGACCTTAACCGAGGTAAGACCGCCGCAGACCTGGATTCAGCACCAACGCGGCCAGAGGAGAATCAACCCGTCTCACCTTGTCCTCTTGTGCTGCAGCCCTTTGAGAGGCATGATGGGATCTGCGATGAGGGGATGATTTGGGCCGGGGAGGTGGAGGCAAAGAGGAGGACTCATCCTCCTCCACCTCTTCCAGGACCACGATACACACTCGACTGGCCCGCTCCGACCGCATCGGGAGCACACACACACCAACACAAACGCGCACAAACTCTGCCTCACACACACATGACTGCCCGCCTCCCTCTCACATATATGCCCAACTCAGCAACGCTCTGGTCAGAAAGAAGACCGTCAACCCGAGAGGTTTCCTCGTAAACACGCACGGCGCATCTCCATGTAAAATCCAAAGCAAAATCCGGCTCTGTCCTCTATCTGTCAGCGGTGCCTTGCTGCATGTCTCCTCTCCTCTTCTCTGCTCTTCCTCAAGCTCTCTCTCTGCGTGAGCAGCAGCAGCAGCAGAGACAGCAGGGAATTCCTCGGCGTAATGCTTCGAGGAAGTGGCATGCGGCAGAATGAGCTCGGGCTGCCTAGCAGCACACGGGAAGCGTCATATCCTCGCTGTTGCGCTAAAGCCGGGAATGACTGCAGACACACACATCGTATACAAACACACACACACACACACGCGTGTGTGTGGATCCTTGATGTTGGCGAGGATGGGGGCCACAGAAGCTAGTGGATGTGCGGGCATGCCTTGCTCATTTGGACAGACTGCTGTCTAAGCAGCTCTTTGAATAAAAGAGAGAAGGGGGAGGGGGGATAGAGAGAATGGGGAAGGGAGAGAGGAGAGAGAAACGGAAAGAAAGAGCGAGAGAGAGAGAGAGAGAGAGAGAGAGAGAGAGAGAGAGAGCAGGTACCTGCTGTGGAGCACTATAGAACACAAAGAAACCCGAGTGTGAATGGAGAAAAAGGACAACCAGGGGGGTTTGGACATCCACGGGTACAAACTGCGTACATAAAGTTAACTATTTAACAAAAGGGCTCAAAATACAAAATCTAAAGAAAAATAAACAAGGATGGAATGATACAGCGAAATAGAATAAAAAGGTTTTAGGATAACTCCCGTTTTGTGATTTCATCACGTTTTCGTTACGGCTCCTGCACTAAATACTAGTATCATAAATTGAAATAAATGAATAGTTTGAATCATACTGTGAACCATTCCGCATGATAAAAAAAACAATCAATAGACCCGAAAGTAGGGACATCCTTGAAAAGCCTTACCCTTAATTGAACTTCTCAAATTAAATAAGAAGTTCTGTCCAAGAAATAGTGTTTTTCATAAATACCTCCCCTTACTGAGTAAAATAGGAATTATTAAAAGTTAAATATGATAAATACAATGTTGATCTCCTCGAGTCGATTGAACTTTGGAGTAAATAACAGTGCTGAGAAATTACGGCCCGCAAAAACTTCTGGTGATTTAAGTTACCCCCTGGTGCTGGAAATGTTCCATGAAATTCTTTTTGAGTTATTGTGTTAACACGAAGGATCTGTAGCGGCGATGACGACTCCATAACATCCTCAATGTCTCAAGACTTTAACGGTGTCCGTTTCATAATGTGTGCTGAAACAGAAGTGGTCTTCGCCTCCGAATGAGACGTGAACCAGATTGATGTCTGTGTGTTCCAGTAACTCCTTTGGTCTAACCATGGGATAGCTTCGAAATTCCCCATTTCCTCATTATGAAACTGGAACAAGCCGGCTCGGTTGGAGGATGTGAGGACGGCTAACAAGACCAGTGTGTGTGTGTGTGTGTATCAGTGTATGTGTGGCTCAGTCTGCATATTGAACACAGATCCTGAAACGAGCATTCCTGCCAACCCACACAACCTTATTGGGCCAGGGGGAGGGGGAACGTGAGGGAGAGATTACACTGAATGGAGCCTTTTCTGCAGTCCTAGATCTGGAGGCTAATGGACTCACCAATTACGAAGCTAATATGAAACACAGACCAACAATCTTTCTGCCTCTACAACAACTGATTTAAGATTCACTTCAAAAACTCTTATATTATGACCCAGTGGCAGCAGTTACATGCTAAAGAGTAAGGGGCCAGGGATGGAGCCTTGGGGGACACCACAGGTTAAAGGGCCCAGTTGAGGAGGCGTTAACCACGGATACTCAGAAACCCTCCTTTTTTTTTCTCGCATGTTAAAGCATGTGAGAACATACTAAACAGAATTATTTAACTTGATACGATCAAAAAAGTCTTAAGTGAGGAAAAAAAGATTCTAAGAAACCCTGCTTTACCAAAATCTTTCACTAATCTCATTAAAACGGATTATTTTCCACGAAATAGACATAAAAATCATAAAAGTCAGATTATTGTTTGTGTGTGTGCCTGTATACAAACATGCTTGACTTAACCATTTCTTATTTTATGGTAAATTTACAGCATACAAGATTTTAAATCAATAAATTGAAATAAAATATGCAAAGAAATCATTTCGATTGATTTTTTTTCTTTCTTGGTGAGGACAGTAAAGGGTTAAAAGTTCAACGAGCTTCTGAAAGTCACAACTGAGTCAAGCAGGTGGAAGAGGCAAGAAAACACATTCTGTTGTGTTTTGGTGAAGCAAGCGAGTCTTAAAAGGCCGATACCTTCTTACACAAGTGCAGAACCCGAACCCGATCACAACAACACGAGGATGCGGCCAAACAGTATCACAAATAGTCATGAATAAAATTCCAACACGCCGCTACTTAATGTCAGACTCGGTGTGCCTGTGTGCACGTGCTCAAATCACAGTATGCAGCTTGAACTGACCTCGGCTCTGACCCTGTGACAGGATGTACGGTTTGTAATGTAACCCCGGCCCAGAAACTCCACGCCAAGCACGGGTTGGGATGAACAAGAACTGACACACATTCTCACGCAGACAGCAGCAACGAAGATGCAAACGTGTAGAGATTGGAACACATGGATATCAAGAAGGGAGAGTGTCATACAGCTGTGTTGTCATGTACTCGATATACTCTGCTCAAACAAGGTGTGTGATGGCGTTCCAAGACTCTTTGGCTTTAAAAGTGCAGTGTGTAAAATTTAGTGCCATCTAGTGGTGAGGTTGCAGAATGCAACTTATTTTCCTCTCAGTTCAGCCGTCACTTTCCTAATATCTAAATATGGTTTTAGGAGTCAGGTCTTCATGTTTACTTTGATGGTGAGGCTTGACAGTCCGTTGCTTTTTCTTGTACTGACTAATAAGTATGATCCTCCATTTGCAAAACACAAATTAGTTATCCAGCAAAAACTTAAAAATTCCTCAGTAGAGCTAGCATTCAGTTTGTCCATCCAGGCTACTGTACAAACATGGCCGCCTCAATTGGGGAGGACCTTCTCCTGTTGAGATACCCCCCAAAAAAATTCAACCCTATCATTAAAAAATATATTTTCAATGGATTAAACACTATTTAAACATAGTTATTAATTGTATATTTTTTTATTCAAAGAGTTTCTCTTTTATTCAAAGAGAAACTAAATTTCACACACTGTACCTTTAACAGTATATTGCTGATTAGTTGTATGAACCCCCCCCCCAGCCAAGTCAGCACAGACAACAGGGATATGTTTTCTTGTAAGCTTGTCCTTGAGTTTTCATTTGGTGTGATTTTTTTTAAATGCCTCCACCATCTCACTCCTCAGGGATGAAGGATGAAGAATGGAGATGGAGCGTCACCGGCTGCTGCAAAGCCGCAGGATGCCCTCTTGAGGACGAACGGAATTGCTTGCCAAAAAGTGACACAGACTCCTGGGCCGGGTCCTGCTTTTGGAGTTCGTCTATTTTTGTCTAACTGTCCAGTGTCTGTCAGCCAGCACAGCAGAGAACAATGGAGCATGGATGAAGGGTTCCAATCCCACACAGACATCCGTTTGTCAGGTTCTTGCTCGCTGCCCGGAAGCCTCTTCAGACCGACACAAGTGCTTAGCAACCACTGACCAACAGAATTTTACATTTTGCCAAATCTATACTTATTTACTTCCACTTTTCCCCTCATAATTCATGAAACAAATTGGTTAAAGTAACAATTCTTTAGAATTAATGATGTCATTCATCCATTTATTCTCTGTAACTACCATCATTGGGCAATCGTGGTGTGGTTACAGCTTAGACAATTGACACACATATAGAAACAAACAACCATTCACACAAACGGGCAATTTAGTGTCACCAATTAGCCTATATAGAATTTTTGTTTTTCCAGTGGAAGGACGCCAGAATACCCACAAACTCAACACAGACAGCTCCCAGGTTGAAATGAAGCCTGAACCTTTTTGCTGTGAGGAAACAGTGCCAACCACTGCACACTCAACTGTGTCATTATTAATTAATGACGGATTCAGATGGAATGGATACATCATGCCGATCACAAGTTGTCGGAGGTCAACGTAACTTTGACTATCTCTTATTTGATATATCTCTTATGGGTAGATTCTCATTCATCCAGATCATGGTAATGACAATAGGTACAATAAAAAGCAACTGATAACCAGGCCTAAGCTGATTGAACTAAATTATTACATGTGAAGCTATGTAAAAAAACAAGTTAAATATGAACTATTAAAGTGAAATGCAATATATACAGGACAGATATCCTCGAGTCGATTCATATGCACCAAATTTATACCTGAATCGGCCCAACAGTAAAGAAGATATGTCCGATAAACAGTGGTTTTCTTCTTCTTCTTTTTTTCAAAGCTCCCCCTAGTGGGTAAAATATGAATGCTAAAAATAAAATATATACATATCTCCATGATAATGTCAAATGATAGGCACAGAAATTATATTAAATCTGATTGATTATCAGGATTTGCTATACTTATTCATAAATTAGTGAATATTCATTAGCAGCAATGTTGGGCTACGGCCAACTTAATAGTGGAAAACATTAATAACATTTTGGAAATGGAGGGACAATTAACTAATAGAGGTGACTTTAATGTTGAGATACCAACCAGGACACAACAAATAGGGAGAAATATACCAACACAGACATACAAATATTCACATAGAGTGAAATTGCAGAAGCTGATTTATTGGATCCAATTCCAGTTTACTTTAAATCTCAAATTGAATCAACAGGATAGTTAAAATTAAACAATATTTTAATTTTAACTTCATGACGTGAAGTTGTGAAAATTTAAGTTTACTGACAGGTCCGCCGACATTTTTCCCTCCAACCTCTCAAGCACATATATATACAAAAAAAACAAAGGACTTTGTATTTGTGGGCAAAACAATGGGGCCTTTGAAATCATAATAATTTAGACTTTACAGTAAAATAAAGCCATTACTTTGATCGGTCCACAACAATTCCTTGTGAAATGCTTCCAATATTTCCCGGAAGTGATCATAACTGTGGAATTTGTCTGATTTGTGGCCCACAGCTGGACACAAACGGGTTTCTGTGCCTTCACTGCTCACTTTCATCTTTGTATGTGACCCATATCGGATATCAGTGTGAACAGATCTATACCAGGACCCCATCTTTACAAGAAGATACAGAAACTGTCATAGTTGTTCCAGCTCATTATCCGTGTTAATGAAAGAGCTCAAATTAAATGAAACAATTTAAAGATTTATACAGTATGTTAATAATATATTTGCATCTTTTCATCCATTTCCTAACCTGCCCGATGACACGCCTCACTCCGCCTTCAACTGTCACTCAAGTCAAACGCTCTAAATTCTGTGAAGGCGCTTTGGGAGGAAGACTTGGGCAAGAAGATCCCTGAGGAACTCTGGGGGAATACTTTCAAGCGTGTGCAGACCTCATCCACCTGCGCCACGCATGAGCTGACTCAATGTTAAGTTCTTCACAGTACTCAGTGGACCAAAGTCAGGCAGAGCAAAATTGATGACAATAATGATCCCTTGTATGAAAAATGTCGAAAATCTGCAAATGACCTGCATATGTTTAGGTCATGTACGTCTGCATAACTACGGCACGGCAATTTTGAATACCTTAACAGGAGGTGGCTGGGACACTTATCGAGCCCAATGCCAATCAATGCTCTGTTCTGCATCTCAACTGCTTCTCCATTAGCCCATTGGCAGATCTGATAAGTTTTATCACATTACTGTCTAGGCATTAAATCTGATGAAATGGAAATCACCTAAAACCACTTTCCTACTCTCTGACGATAAAAGAAATCTTCAATAAAATGCAGTGGGGAAAGAAAAATCACCTTCCCAGTTATATCCCAGTCTTATTTATTTATTGACTCCTTTTGTTTAAAAGAATAAGTGACGCAGGCATTCATATCTCCAACTTTTTGGCAGTGGTGAAAGCAGTGCGGAGATGATCTGCCATCTTTTTAGACTGAGTGCAAGAAGGCAAAAAAAAGAAAAAAAGATCTGATTCTCCCATTTATTTATTCATGTTGTCATTGCTGCCATTCTCCATATTTAAATTAATCCATCATTGCTTCCAAAACGTTTAGTAAAGTGGGGGGGGAAAACCCACATGAATTTCTAATCCGGCTTTTCGCAATGCGTTCACATCAGCAACGACAAATGCGAATCTGGTTTAGGACAACGTATGAAAGTTAGTCACATATGTCATGTAAAGGCTCAGCTGTTTACATTTTCAATGAATAGTGAGGTCTGAGTCAAATTTGAGCGAGAAAAAAGAAATAGATTAAGGCCACATTCCGCTGCAGTGTGAGAATAACCAAAGGACCGGGACCACCTGCTCCTTCAGCCTGACAGCCTCTCTTATCTCCGGCAACAGGTGACCGGACACAGACCCCCCTGGGGAAAACGTACAGGGAGCTGATCTAACTTTAGAAAGTTGAAAAAGCAAACCCTCTTGGAAGAAAAATCGTATTGGACTCAATTGAATTGGAAAACACCCGTCCAAATACACAAGAACTCCACGTTACGGTTAATGCTCGCCTTGAGTTCCAGACGCTAACTAGCATTAGCTGACGGGGTTAGCCACCCGGTTGAATTTATCACCACAGCAACAGTCCAACACACAGATGAAACTTGAAAAACCACCTTATGGTCGTTCATACGAAATCAAACGGAAGGCAACAAAACGCAAGAGCTGATACGGAGTTAGAAAATTTCATAGGTTAAGATGGTTACCAGCTAGTTAGCACGCTAACATTTCTGTCAACACTAAAAAAAAAAACGTCAGGAAAACTATAACTATTTACTCACAAATAACACGTCACAATATTTTTCCAAGTCAACAAAACACGACCAAACATAGCTGTTACATGTTTTGAGAGATGAAAAGTCGACGTGACGATGTGTTGACCGACGTTCCAAACGCTAAAACCAACTTTATTAAGCGTTTACAGAAAGATGACAGCTCGACTACTAACGTTAGCTAGCTAGCTAGCTAGTTAGCTGCCGTTACCTGGTCTTGAATCTTCAGCACCGCCATGTCCCCCTGGTTAGAGGCAGCAACCCGCCCGGGAGTTACCGTTAGTAACCGGAGGGATTCTCAATGAGGAGAAACTCAGCGGAACCGGAGTAAAACAGTGACTCTCCCCCCTCTCCCCCCCTCTTCCTTCCTGCTGTGGACATAGTCATCACATCATGGGACAAATATGACAAGAACACCCGAAACAGAACAGTCGAGGATTGTTGTTTCTGGCATAATGTCTCATTTTTATACCAGTGATTTATGAAAAAAATATTTTTATTTGATTTCTTTTTTTTTTTAAATTGAACTCTACAAAATGATATATGACCAGAAAAAAAAAGACAGATAAATAACTGTAATGTTATTTTCAACATGGCCCGTTTTCCCTTGCACTAGATCAGAATTCTGCAATTTTGATGGATTTTAACTGACTTTCCCCATCATCTTAGGTTTTAACATGATGGAATGCCAGTTGGAGCTTTTATCCTGTGAAATCTCCCAGACGAGAATCATTAGAAAATAGTTTGCCACATACACCGCATTTGTGTCTGCTTAGTGTTTCTGGAGGTGCTGCACCAAACTCCCAGGGTTTTCCACAAATTCCACAAATATGGATTTCATCCACTGTGTGTGATTGCATGTAATGGAAGGTCTTTCCACAGTCTTAGCAGCCATATTGAGCTCTGGGCTTTTGACTGGTAGTGAGTTAATTTCATGACATTCAGTCTCCATGAGGGCAAAGATCTCTTCATGGTCCTTTTCATTGTTGAACTGGGTGAAGGCTTTTGATCCGTTTTGCACTTCTCAATCTTGTTTATAGTGGTTTGCTGATTTTCTCTCACTAGCTGCCATATTCCAGCAACCAGGCTCTCCGGCTGCATGTTCAGACGTTGAGTTTGCGACTTTCTGTTTTTCCCACTTTTGATTTCACTGGGATCTTGAGTATAAGCGGCCTCAGAGACAAAGTTTGATGCAAAGCATTGGGCAAGATCTCCTTCCAGACCCCGTCCTCCCGTTTCACCGTAAACCCTTCGTATATGATCTTCTTTAGTCTGCGGTCGCTCCGAGATCTGCAACCCAGAACGAGTCACTGTGGATAAAAGGGGAAGAAAGAATAAAAGTTCAGTTGTTTGCGGAACACGTCCCCACATGCAGCGAGACTGAAGGTTTAGATGACTTGATTATACGGTCAGTTTAATTCATTAGATTATATAAAAACACAATGACCCCAGTTTTTTTTTCTGTATTTAAAATAAATATTGAAAAGGCTCAATGCCATTTTGGTCATTTCATTACATTTTAAAGGAACTGAATACAATTACTCAATTTATCATTTATTATTCTGCCACAGCAGGTCACCAGTTTGCATCTTGCCCTCTCCTCTGTTACACTAACCAACTACATGTCCTCTCTCCCCAAATCCAGGAGAGAGAAGACCTCTTTGGTCTTCCCACTCTTCTCCCGCCATGCTGCTCCACCTCTCTGGATTCTTCCGGTGAACACAGAAGCATGAGCTACCCCGGCTTCAAACATCTCACAAGTAAACCAGAAAAACACACAAAGCTCGCAATTTATACCACCACTGAGGACAAAATAAGCTGTTGAGGAAAGAACCCGAAAACGTTCTGCGCAACGAACTTAATCACACATTTCAAATTGGATCAACCTGAGGAACATAGCAAGTTAAGAAGCTTGTGTTAGCAGAGCGGCTAAGGCTAGCAGGAGCTCAGAACCAGCGCAAGTCTGAAAAAGACATGTATTACGAAATAGGATGGGGTTAAATATACAGCTCTGAAAGAGTTCAAAAAATTGGAGATTTGACCTAAAAGATATAGACCATGAACGAGTTGATGAAAAACCCACAGGAAAGAATGACAGGAAAAAAAGAAAAAGGAATATTCACAACAGAGAGAGAGAGAGGAAAGAAAACCAGTTTGAAGTTACGACTAAAACTATAAACATTTAACACCCTCCAGTATATGATTTTCTTTTTTTTTGAGGCATCGGTAACAGCTTCAGTGTAAACTTGGTTTCTGTATCTTTTTATTTATGAGATTATATTTCAATTACATGCAAGTATTGTTTGATAAATACAAGAAATATCTGAGGGTTCTTTAGCAGTGACAGTGAGAAAGACTCAACATTCACCTTTTTACATTGATGCTTCTAATGTTTCATCAATGTGACGTGACTTATCATTTGAACCGTTTACATCGATACTTTAATGGGATATTGATTCTTCTTAATGCTTTTTCTGTTTTTTTTTCCATGCCAGAAAAAGTTCTTTGAGTATTTTCGGAAAACGCAGTACAACCCCATGTATTATTATTATTATTATTCTCCAGGGAGGAGAAAATTGTCTTTAATCTCCTTTTTCACGTTAACACTTGATATATATATATAGATAGATAGATATAGATGTATATATAGATGTATATATGTATATATATAGATGTATATATCTTTTTTTTTGGCAAAACAAAGTTTCTATCATATGACCACTCGTGTCTCAACCTCAGCTCATTTAAATTGACACAAGGAAATCTGTCTTGTTTTATTCCTGAGCTCAGAAAAACTAGTTAACCGTCTTTATCTTCATTATTGGGTCATTATGGGATCTGATCCTAGAGCAGACTGCTGACGTCATAGAAATAGTTAGGTTGAGCCAATATGGACCGTTTGTGATTATTAATCAATCATTTGATGAGTTCAATCAAGAGGGGGGGGGGGGGGTTGCTGGTACAACGCAGGGGATTGGGTTGTTTCCCTCCCCCCACCCCCAGTTGTATACCTTTGGCTCGGTTTAACAACAAATGCTCGATAGCTAAATACGACACACCCTCTAAGAAATTCACGTGTCATGAAATGTCAGCGCTAGAATTAAATGAGTTAAAATAAAAACCGGTTACATTTCTTGGAAGTGATGACGTTGTTTATTCCTGGTGGGTTAAAAGAGACTACATCGGTTGTGTTGTTCTGATGGACCAACCTTGTTCCGGAGTTGTCTTGGTTTGGAGGACAGTGTCCAACAGAGAACGGTTTCGGTCGTTTTCTTCCTTCAGAAATGAAGCCTGCAACTAATAATGAGTTAAGAGGTTTTTTTCAACAGCTCCGAATATTTCCGTCGCTCCGCGTTTAGACGTTCGGAAGCGAAGGCTTTAAACTTTTCTATTTCAGCCATATTTGACACCATTTTTTTCAACCCGGAAACGTAACCGTCAAAAACCACGGAAGTGATTTAGCAAGAACATCTTCCGGGCAATTCTTTCAAAATAAAAGTCATTTGAGGCTAATTCAAAATAAATTAAAAAAAATAATAAAAAAAGATTTCATTCAGCTCATGCAGTATGAGAAATGAATAATAAATGAATCACAATCCACTCCCATTTTCATATTTGTATTCAATGTATACTCAAAGAAAAGAGCTGAATTCTAATTCTTTAAAGTATCCTTATACCAAAACATTACTCATAACATTGCTGCAGTACACTCAAACGTTTGCAAGCAACCTTGTGAAGCTGGAAAGTGAAGATAGAAGTTGAGATCTCATCCCTTGTGGAAACCATAACCACACGACTATTAATCTGAAATGGAATTCAGCGGTGTGCACAAAATGTAATATATGTAATATGTCCCAGAATAATGCCGTTTAAAAAAATGATGTGGCTATAATTCGGCTAAAGAGTGCTCAGAGATTCTCGGCAAGTTCCTGAGACCAATTTCTTTTGCATGACAAGGAGGTGGAATCACAGGTAGACCCTTGCTGACAGCAGTGAATCCCATCAGAACAGCACTGGCCCTGAATCAGGAAAAAATGTTGTAAGATTTTCTTTTTTTTCCAAATTCATGTTGATTTTTTAAAATTTATACTAACTGTTTGTTCTTCATATTACACGAACGCCATCATCAATCTTATTATTTCTTGTAATTACATAAGGCCACAACCCCTACCAGTTTGTAGGGACAACATCCCCATTGGCCCTTGGATTGTTTGCAGCAACTTGTCCCTGCTGGGCAGTAAAATCTGGAATCACATCGAATGGCTGCACCCTCCTTTTTGCTGCCAATTTCTTCTGTTACAGGTGTCATCTGCTTCTGTATAGAAGGTAAAAGTCAAACCTTTTTACGAACCTGTAGAGAGTTGCATTCATTGTTTCTTTGTTTTTTAATACTTTATTACATTGTAGTAGCGATTGGATTAGATTTGATTGGCAGCAAACCAACATCTTCCCTATGAGACCACTTACCATGAAACAGCCTGTAAACCTGTAAAATGTTATAACGGACTGTAAATAGTCAGCTAGTGGCAGCAAGCACAAAAAATGTCCAAAAAAAACAGCTGGTTTATGAAGCAGAAACTGCCAGCGGTGATAAGTATCAAATGAATGTTAAATAATAATAATAATAATAATAATATAATAATAATATGCACTTTTCATTTGGATCAAATCTCAAAGTACAAAGTAAAAGCAGATAAAAGCATCAATAAAAAATAAAATAAGAACTATATAAAAACCTGACCAAAAAGCAGCAAAGTTAATTAAAGTTATAGGTTCTGCTAAAAAGGAACGTTTTAAGTCAGTCGTCTGTCCCCCAGATGGTGGGGGAGTGCATTCCACAGACGAGGGGCAGCAGAACAGAAGGCCCGATCACCCATGTTGCTGAGCTTAGTCCGGGGAAGGAGGAGGCGGTATGAGTGGGTAGAACGGAGGGATCGTGTTGAGGTCAGTGGGGTGAGTAGAATGATGTGCAGAATCTGGTTCCTCAGTGCTTTTAGGACTGGAAATGATGAACTCACCATTCAACCCGTGAATAAAAAGGACAAACTTCCATGTGGTCTGGCATAAAAATGTTCTCCGTTAAAAAAAAAAACTAAAAAAAATCCATTTACATTTCTTTTTCGCTCATACTTATAAATTAATTGAAGACATGCAGAAACCTACACCACGCAGAATATTCACTCTGGTATGACCTACCTTGATGAAGGGTTTTTTGTTGTCTTCATCTTGAGGTGAAATGCGAGTAGCTGGGACTGAAGACAGACTACGTTTAGGTGTGAAAGGGAATCTCAGGCCGGTTCTCAAACAGTATTGGTAAGTGAGGTCGCATTGGTAACCATATGGGCAACAGAGGTAGCCATCCGGACAGCAGACATCCTACGGGGGATTTTATAAACAACAACAGGTTAGCAACAGTAGTCCTTTCAAATAAAACATACACTGGACTGTGTAGGAAATGTCTTGCAAAAACAGATAGATAATCATCAGTTTCAGTTTCCAGGACATAAACCCGCCCCCAAATCTCTCGCGTTGTACAAATAATCCCCCCTGATCGGAGTTGTGCGCAAAAAAAACAAAACCCAACAAGAGTATTTTTCATTAGACGCCACCTACTGACTCATATATGAACTACTGGAATAAACAGGATATGTAAACCATAGATCTCTTCAACTCGATTCATTTGCACCCGAGTTGAATGAAATCGGACCGACTATTCGTGTAAAATGTGATGAATGAAATTTGATCAAAGAGTTATACCTCGTATATATGTATATATATATATATGTACATATATACGAGGTATATCTCTTTGAGGCGATTAATAAGCACCAAATTTGAATTCAATCGGATTAAACGGTTGTGAATTATAGGTAAAGCTCCCACTAGTGGTGGAAATATGTAACTGACCGTTCCCAAAATCAAGCCAGTTCTTCCTCGCACTACATGGGTGTAAAATATACTCAGTTATTTGAATCTATTAAACAAGGTGGCGTGCCATCTTTGAGTCTCTGTCAATTTGGGTCAAAGCGACGTCACCACAGTCATGTGTTGTATGTTGCACAAGGGGGGTCAAGGTAAACTCACAAAACGATAGGGGCAACAAAACCAGACTCCTCCTGGGTGTTTGCAGCAGGTCTTATCATCCTGACAAATATAGTAGCGATCGCACTGGACAGCTGAGAGCTGCTCTTCATCCGAGACAGCTGAGAGCTGCTCTTCATCCGAGACAACTGAGAGCTGCTCTTCATCCGGGACATGGTTGTCCTCCAGCTCCTGAATGGGAGTCATGGCTTGAACAGGAGGACTTGGTTTCTCCGCAGCCTCCTTCATCGCCATGGGTACATCGAACCATGGCTGCTCTGTCCTCATACACGTTCTGGTGGACAGGTTACAAACAGTACCTGAAGGGCAGCAGCTGACCAAGTCACTGCAACACACGGCCTAAAGACACACCAATAAAACACACACACACACACACACATTGAGGAAGAGATATTCCAACATGTGTTTGAAACTACCAAAATTTAAATTTAAATTAAAAAAAAAAGGATACTGGTTTATCCTGCGTTGCCGCATGTTAGCTTACATTTGGAAACGGGCAACATTTGTAACCCTGTTTAGTCCAACAGCAGGTGCTGGTATCAGAGCAGCTTCCCCCATCAGGGCATTTGATGACACAGCAGGCAAATCCCCATGTGAACGCCACCACCGACAAACACAGCGTTATCTTCGACATCTGCAGGGAGAGAAGGTTCATTTCGGGTTTCCCCACTTCAACACAAAACCGGTTTCTCCTGTCCGACAAAGGCTGCAGGTCATTATCAGTGCAGGAGTGTAAGAGTATTAACCCGTGTTCACGAGTTAATTATCATGAGTAAAATAATAACCCGTGTTCACGAGTTAATTATCATGAGTAAAATAATAACCCGTGTGCACGAGTTAATTATCATGAGTAAAATAATAACCCGTGTGCACGAGTTAATTATTATGAGTAAAATAATAACCCGTGTGCACGAGTTAATTATCATGAGTGAAATAATAAGATTATTATCAGTAATCAGTAATTATCAATAATTATCAGTAATTATCAATAATAAGTTAATTATGAGTTAATTATCATGAGTAAAATAATAACCCGCGTGCACGAGTTAATTATCATGAGTAAAATAATAACCCGTGTGCACGAGTTAACTATCATGAGTAAAATAATAACCCGTGTGCACGAGTTAATTATCATGAGTAAAATAATAACCCGCGTGCACGAGTTAATTATCATGAGTAAAATAATAACCTGTTTGCACGAGTTAATTATCATGAGTAAAATAATAACCTGTTTGCACGAGTTAATTATCATGAGTAAAATAATAACCCGTGTGCACGAGTTAATTATTATGAGTAAAATAATAACCCGTGTGCACGAGTTAATTATCATGAGTGAAATAATAAGATTATTATCAGTAATCAGTAATTATCAATAATTATCAGTAATTATCAATAATAAGTTAATTATGAGTTAATTATCATGAGTAAAATAATAACCCGCGTGCACGAGTTAATTATCATGAGTAAAATAATAACCCGTGTGCACGAGTTAACTATCATGAGTAAAATAATAACCCGTGTGCACGAGTTAATTATCATGAGTAAAATAATAACCCGCGTGCACGAGTTAATTATCATGAGTAAAATAATAACCTGTTTGCACGAGTTAATTATCATGAGTAAAATAATAACCTGTTTGCACGAGTTAATTATCATGAGTAAAATAATAACCCGTGTGCACGAGTTAATTATCATGAGTAAAATAATAACCCGTGTGCACGAGTTAATTATCATGAGTAAAATAATAACCCGTGTGCACGAGTTAATTATCATGAGTAAAATAATAACCTGTTTGCACGAGTTAATTATCATGAGTAAAATAATAACCTGTTTGCACGAGTTAATTATCATGAGTAAAATAATAACCCGTGTGCACGAGTTAATTATCATGAGTAAAATAATAACCCGTGTGCACGAGTTAATTATCATGAGTAAAATAATAACCTGTTTGCACGAGTTAATTATCATGAGTAAAATAATAACCTGTTTGCACGAGTTAATTATCATGAGTAAAATAATAACCCGTGTGCACGAGTTAATTATCATGAGTAAAATAATAACCCGTGTGCACGAGTTAATTATCATGAGTAAAATAATAACCCGTGTGCACGAGTTAATTATCATGAGTAAAATAATAACCCGTGTGCACGAGTTAATTATCATGAGTGAAATAATAAGATTATTATCAGTAATCAGTAATTATCAATAATTATCAGTAATTATCAGTAATTATCAATAATAAGTTAATTATGAGTTAATTATCATGAGTAAAATAATAACCCGCGTGCACGAGTTAATTATCATGAGTAAAATAATAACCCGTGTGCACGAGTTAACTATCATGAGTAAAATAATAACCCGTGTGCACGAGTTAATTATCATGAGTAAAATAATAACCCGCGTGCACGAGTTAATTATCATGAGTAAAATAATAACCTGTTTGCACGAGTTAATTATCATGAGTAAAATAATAACCCGTGTGCACGAGTTAATTATCATGAGTAAAATAATAACCCGTGTGCACGAGTTAATTATCATGAGTAAAATAATAACCTGTTTGCACGAGTTAATTATCATGAGTAAAATAATAACCTGTTTGCACGAGTTAATTATCATGAGTAAAATAATAACCCGTGTGCACGAGTTAATTATCATGAGTAAAATAATAACCTGTTTGCACGAGTTAATTATCATGAGTAAAATAATAACCCGTGTGCACGAGTTAATTATCATGAGTAAAATAATAACCCGTGTTCACGAGTTAATTATCATGAGTAAAATAATAACCCGTGTGCACGAGTTAATTATCATGAGTAAAATAATAACCCGTGTGCACGAGTTAATTATCATGAGTAAAATAATAACCCGTGTTCACGAGTTAATTATCATGAGTAAAATAATAACCCGTGTGCACGAGTTAATTATCATGAGTAATATAATAATACCTGCGCAGATGAATTACAATAAATCCATTAAAGTCTCTTGATGGACATATATATATATATTTATATATTATATCATCATTAAATCAGAACACATACGCAGTGCCGACACAGATAACTTTAAAAAAAAAAGAGGAAAAACTTTAAGGGCTATATTGATTTCTTTCAATTCAATGTGGAAACTCCACTGGAGCAGAATTACTTTCACTTGCAGTCTCTGCATTATAATCTTCCCTCACTGATCTGTGATAATAGAGTCCTTACCGTCTAATAGTGATAATAATAATAATAATAGTGATAGTGATCTACCCACTCATACCGCCTCCTCCTTCCCCGGACTAAACTCAGCACCATGGGAGATCGGGCTTTCTGTTCTGCTGCCCCTCGTCTGTGGAATGCCCTCCCTGACCATCTGAGGGCTCCACAGACGACTGACACATTTAAAAAAGGACTTAAAACTTTCCTTTTTAGCAGAACCTATAACTGTAATTAACATTAATGCTTTTGGTCACGTTTTTGTATAGTTATTATTATTATTTATTTATTTATTTTTTATTGATGCTTTTATCTGCTTTTGCCTTGTAGCACTTTGAGATTTGATCCAAATGTAAAGTGCATTATAAATTAAATGTATTATTATTATTATTATTATTATAAGAATATCCATGTCTTACCTTGTGGGAGGGAAGTGGTCCACTCTCGTGTCCTGTCAGTTGTCTCGAACCTCCTTACAACCACAGGTTCTGTGTTTTATAAATGCGTGGTCACACCCAATGTTTTCAAAAAAAAAAAAAAAAAAAAGTTTTCAAAAAATGAAACACACCCCCTGTGGGCGCCGGATCAAGTATTTCTGGAATTATTTCAACCTTGTACCTGGAATTTAAAGGAGAGTTTGCGCAATCTGTTGAGATTGTGAGCACAAAAGGTTCATCATATAGGGACTTTACCAGGGGGTAACTAACCTTCGTCATCGCTGCAGCTTCATCACCTGATCCCATGTTTAATAGGCTAAAAGTCAGGAGCTTTACTCTCAAAGGTCACGGAATGACTCCACAGTGGGAAACATCCCAGGCTTGTGATGATTGACGTTTAAAACAACAAGTACGTTTAATACAAAAGGTGAAATGAATCCAAGTAGTTTGAGTACAATTTCTGATTTTCTCTAATGTTCCCCATATAATAGAGAAAACTATTATTACAGACAAAACGGCTAAATTTGGAGCCACTTCCACCAACAACCTCAAAGGCTTCTTGTATATTATACATTAAAACATCATCTTTGAGGAAGAGCTCTACTTAAAGAAGACCTCAAACTTGTTCTACAAGTTAAATGGAAGATCTTGGCGGTGTGACTTTTCACTGAGGAAGTAAATTTAAGTTTGGGTGGGTCCTCATAGCTTGATATCATGTGATAGTTGCGCTGCTGCAATCCTCCGTTTTATGGTTTAAGGAAGTGAGACGGTTTTTAAGAACAATGAAAGGATGGCTGATGGAAGGAGAAATAGAACGTCGAAGCAACGCCTTGTAAGAACGATGTTCCGCGTGGAGTCCTCGTGTTCGTCTCATCAAAAGCATCCAAATTGGGTGAATAGGTGACCAACAAGTGTGAGCATAAATAGTTATAGTGTGTGTGTGTGTGTGTAAGTCGGCACCCCTCAGAAATCCTGTGATTAAAAGGAACTCTGAGGTGAACAGCGACTTCCTGTTCGACTGGGGTATAAATATGAGGTGACACAGGCCTGATTCTCTCTGAGGTTCTTCACCATGATGAAGAGGAGCAAAGAAAAGTTGTAGAGCTGCACAAATCTGACAAAGGAGACAAGAACATCTCTCTCTTCATAATGTCTGTTTGAACAGTTAGATCAATAATGAAGAAGTTTAAAGAGACTGGAGATGTTAGACAACATGGAAGAGGAGGTGTCTGCAAACTTACCCCACACACTGTGAGGAGGATTGTTGGACTGGATAAAGACTCAAGGATTACAGCTAGAGAGGTCAGAGGTCAGTTGAATCTCGGGGTCCGAAAGTCTCCCTAACCACCATCAGATGGCGCCGACACCAACACCAGCTGTTTGGGAGGGTATCAAGAAAAAAAGCCTCTGCTGTCTTCCACACACAAGCTAACGCTGCTACATTGGACAAGATGTTAAAGTATAGTACACAAAAGTAAGTATTTCTTGGTGTGACATATTCTGGACTTTAAATAACTACGTATTCTGTATATCGTACTCATATCACCACATCTGAGTTACTGTGTGGAGATATAACTGCGGTTATGTAGATCACAAAGACGAGCAGTAAGAATCATCAATAACGTTGGATATATAATTCATTCCTCTTAAAGTCACATTACACTGAAGTTCACTGCACAAATCATGAACAAACGTTTTTGGAAATGGCAGGGTGGTTATATCTTTCTTTTTTTTTTAAACACGTCAGAACCCTGAAAATGATTTGCTTAACAGTGTGTGGGGTGAATTTGGGGAATGGTTTGAAGCAGGAGCTAAAACATGGCACAAGTAAGAAACAGTTTTAAAAGGTGTATAAAAACACGTCTCTAAAGAGACATCGAGATGTAGATAATTGTTTTGTGAGTGGGTCATATATTGACTTTTGATTAGTTGTACAATTGTGAATAATTGAAATCTGTCTTCTGAAATGTTTGTGTTTACTGTCGTGTCTTGATTTGGCCGGCCGCTGCCCTTCAGGATATGTTCTCCACTTATAGAATAAAGGTTCTGCCATGACCGTCCCAGTCACCTGACCAGAACATCTGTGGGATGTGCTGCAGAGGAGAGTCCACCAGCGTGGACCTCAGAACCTGAAGGATGTTGAGAGGTTCTGTATGGAGGAATGATCTCAGATCTTCTCCATGTGTACTCAGACCTCTTCACAGACTACAGGAGACTCAGGTGGTTATTGAGGCAAAAGGGGGCGGAGCAAAAACATTTAATGCAGGGTGGGATTAATTGTTGCACATGTTTTAGAGCAAAATGTAAATTATTATTATGTAAATCCAGCTAACAATCTCACAGCAGCCGTTACGACTGACTACTCAAGAGACTGAAAGGCTAAAACAATACTTTATTCAGGTTTCCCACTGTTCATTTATTTACACTGCAGTGTAACAATCCAGAACAAAACAAAAAAAAAAATCATCCCTTCCTGTAAATGTGGACTGGAGCTCACATTCCTCATCACATCCAACTTCAATATGAGGCTGGCGAGACGTCGGGTCTACATGCATGACACGGGCACTAGCATAGCAGCCTCACCTAGCAACTGGAAATGTGGAGCGGAGCCAGCATGAAGGTGCGTGAAGGAAAACTCGAGATCTGAGAGGTGGGGGGTGAGGGGGTTGTGGAATTAATTCCGGTATCGATGTTGAGTGAAATTTAAAGAGCAGTCATCAACCAAAAGCATCCGGATGAAAACATCAACGGAGGATACGGACCAGTAGAAGCCATTGAGGGGGGGAGGGGTTCGCGCTTCCCTGCACTCCACACGCAGAACCGCGGTGTTGCCAGTCAGAAGTTCTGCTGCCCGAAGCTTGAGGGCAGGAGGTGAACGGGAGGCAATATTAGAGGCCAACGGCAAAAATAACAACTTGTTGACAGTCAGGAGGATGAGGGGGCCGTAAAGCTGCAGCTGTCAGTCGAGCTCCGAGTCGGACTGCGACGCCGTCTTCTTCTTTTTCTTTTTCCGGCCGTGTTTCTTGTGTTTCTTTTTCCTCTTCTTCTTGGATTTGTCCTGTGAACAGAAAAAAACATCCGGCGTTTTGGCACTTTTCTCTCAAGAACAACAGGCCTAAGTATTCGGCATGAGGAGATTCTACTCCCAGCAGAGACTCGAGAGTTTCAAGAGTCATAATGACACCGTTCGGTTTCCTGTCAGGTGACGAGGTAACTTTAGATTGATACGTTTAGAAATCCTCTTTAGTTATTCATTCTGTTACGTTTACAGTAATATAATGATTATTCAGGGTTACCTGTTGTTTATTCCACCAAGGAGGTTATAATAACAATAATGACACGTTGGGTTTATGTGCGCCGCCCTACAGATACCCAATAAAAACAAAAATGACCTTTGAACTTTCCTGAGACCACATAATAATGACAGTGTCAACACTTCGACACCTACTGCTACTAAGCCCTGCAGAATGTCTGTTCCGAGATCAGTATCATGAAGACACACTTCCTCATCAGATCAAGTTAAAGTGATTATTTGTGTCACGTAAGTGTAGAGAGAAGAGTAAACTGCTCACTGTGATTTTATCCTTCTCCTCGCTGCTTCTCTTTTTCTTCTTGGCCTCCGCCTGTGTGAGGGAAAGGTTGACGTGAGACAAAGGCAAGAGGGAGGCCTCGAGTTTTAAGCAATTCTAAAAAGCCATTTGTGGCAACGATCCAATCTTTAAAATAAAAATTATGGAGAGTAAATTCAGCAGAGAGACAAACAATGCCACAGCTTAATAAGCCAAACTGTATATTCATATTAACTTTTGTCTGGTAGCTCAAGGTTAAGCAACATCTTAGGTGCATTTCACAGTAAATATTGGCTGTAATATATGATAAAATCGGCTATTTTTAAAAGGATGTGAAGTAAACTCCTTCATGGAAAAAAACAAACAAAAAAAAATCTAAAGTCTCCATATTGTTTTAGATGGACAATAAACATGCAACTGAAGACAAGACTGCCCGATTGTGGAATTAGTAGATTCTTCTGTTCTTCCTAGCAGTGATAAGATGAGATAATGCGAGAGAATAAAATACATAACCAGAGGATTTGACAGGAATAAAAAACATTTTTTCCCATATTGAGTAAGCTCAGAAAAGCTTCCTTACACGGTTCCCTTTTAAGGTAAATGGAGAATGAAATGGAAGTTTCTGACTCGCTGACATACAGAATCTTGCCCTCGAGTTGAACGCACTAGGCTCTCAACATGCATGGACGTAATTGAGTCTTCCTCATTTGGACTGAACTGGAAGGAGGTAAATGGTTTCAAAATGACAGGAGGAGACTAAATAAACAGACTTTGAATTATTTTTCATACTCTCGTGAAGAGTGATGGACAGAACGCTTGTGCTGAGCGGGGACAATGAACTTCATTTGGCAATGGAGGAAAGGAAGACGGCAAGTTAAGCGAAGGTCAGCAGGGCGGCTACAGCTAACGGGAGCTCAGAGCCCTGAAGTCCTTGAACGCAGTCAGTATATAACATAAAGGATTGAATGAGGCATGCAAAGGTTTATTTTCACTTCTAAATGTCATACAGTTGGTTCAAGAAACCCACGGCGAGGAGGACGGAGGCTACATTCATTTCAACCCCTCAGAACACATACACAATGCCGACCACCCTTGTCACTTCCAGGTTAATCCTTCAAAATAAGAGCCCTTAAAATACATGACTCAATATGTTTTTTAAACTTTAAAGGACAAAAAAACAGCCAAACTTTATAGAAATCAGAGTTAGGCATACAAGATTGCAGTCGGTCCCAACTATATGAATGTGTCCAATTCTCAGCTGAATATGACATCCAGTTAAAGGTCTTCAAAAAAAAAAAGAAGAAGCCGTAACTGTGATAACCCTGGAGAATCTACAGTTGACAGTTTTTTTAAATGTTTTTATTTGGGTTACAGTTCCTCAACCACCAACCTCGTACATGGGAGGATGTACGTCTTACAGACAGAAGGCAGAGCCGAGACTTATGGTGCCTTGTTCCTCAGAGCGTCACAAGTAAAACTATCTTTTCTTTCAGATTTGAATTTGAAGAGAAGAAAAGAAAATTCAATTTTTTTTTTTTAAAAGGAGCAAAAAAGGGAAATGGCATGACTTCAATAGGCCTATTCTGTCGTCCCCGACATCAAAGACCCCAATCCCCTGGGATTACAAACTGATGGAACTGCTCACATTAAATGTGACTCAATAATATTCTCAAACAGTCCATATTGACTCAGCCAAACTGTTTCTATGAAGCCAGCAGTCTGCTCTCAGATCAGATCCCATAGTGACTCAATAATGAAGAACTACTTTTTCTGAGCTCAGGAGTAAAACAAAACCGTTTTACTTGTGTCAGATTTAGACACAACTGTCACAAACGTAAAATATGGACAATTATAGTGAAATCATAGAAATACAAAAGATAGATATCCTTGTATAGATTAATTTGAACTAATTAGGATATAACCTGACAATAAAAAAAACATCTTAACTAACTGACTGTTTTCATAATATAATAGCTTTATGCAATATAATATAATAGCTTTATGCAATATATATATATATATATGATTAATAAAGTAGTTTATTACGGTTGAAAATGAGCTGAGAGCTCCATTACATCTATACACAATATATTTATTGAATGTTGTCCCCGTCAAATAAAGTAAACTAAGCAAGTATATTGTAAAAAGTAGCAAAGTTTTCTCCCCCCAAGACATTTACATGGGTATTGTCGTAGACTCTGTGTGTGTGTGTGTGTGTGTGTGTGTGATTGGGTATAAGTGTTTGTGGTGGGGCAAACACACAGGGGTCATACTTACTACCTCCTCAGCCTCAGAGTTCACAGATGACCCTGAAGATGAGTCTCTGTGACTTCGCTCGGTCTTCTTCTTCCTCTTACGACTCTGAGAGAAGAAAGGTGAATCGCATTCATCAATGTTTGACAAAGAAAGACCAAGAACACCAGTAAAAAATAAAAAATAAAACATGAGAAAAGTTAACAGAGTTGGTAAACAACGGTGAGCCACCTTGTCTTTCTCCACTTCTTCTTTAATTCTTTTCATTTTCTTCTTGGGAGGAAAGAAATAAAATACATTTAGATGAAACGTATTTTAAATAACTTCAAGCCATGGATCATTTTTGTGACTGTCCATCAAACAGAAAAGGAATTCAACAAAAAACAAAAACAAAGAAAAGACAAATACCTTGCTTTCAGCATCAGATTCTTCCTCGGAGCAGTCGGAGGCCTTCCTGGTCTTCTTCTTCCGTTTCTTCTTCACGCTCTTCTTTTCATCCTGAACACACAAATGCAGATTTGATTCAACCTGAACTCCCATCACAGATTAAAGGTCACGGCTTATTTCATGAGGTCGGTAGTATCTATTATCATACGCTTGAATCCCCGGTGTCTCACCTCGTCTTCAGACTCTGAGGAGGAGCTGCTGGAGGAATCAGAACTCGATGAGGAGGAGGAGGAGGGTGAGGAATGCTTGACCAAAACACAGTGAAAGCAGGGTTCATTAGACTTGAGGATATTTGCTTGTTTGTAAATTGGAACGCTGCCGAAGATATTCAGTTAAATAAGACACCATCACAGAAGACGGGGGAAGAGAGGGGAATGATTTAAAATAAAATAAGTGTGAGGATGCGTGAGTGTGGAAGTCGTGTTCCAGGTTCATCAAAACACTGGAGGTCTCTCCTCACCCTGCTGGATTTCTTCTTCTCCTTCTTCCTTTTCTGGACACAGTTGAAAAGACAAAATGAGTGAAAACGATAACTTGGGTGAGAATTATTACGACGACTGATTTAACGGTTTACCCCACCTCTTTTTTCTCTTTCTTCTCCTCCTTTTTCTCTTTCTTCTCCTCCTTTTTCTCTTTCTTCTCCTCCTTTTCTTTGTCTGTAGCCTTCTTGTCTTTCTCTTTGTCATTTACAGCCATTAGTTTTTTCACCCTGTTTTTTGCCAGTTCTTTTCTCCATTTCTGAAACAAACGGTTCATCATCAGAGGCGCTGACTTGCTTGGAAATTAATGACATTACAGGGGGTCGTGGTGACCATTAAAGTTGCTGTGTGTAAACATTCTTATGTAAGGTGGGCTTCAAGTGTCAAAAAGACGTCATGGTCTAAAAAAAAACAGATCAGATCGCCCGCCTGGTGACGACGCTCCTCCAGATGGATAGATAAATAGACCATATCCATTCCGTAAAATCTAAAATTACCATGTAAAACAATGAATTAAGTCATTTGTTCTGAACAGTTGCGGTGAAGACCCTGTCCCTCATCCCTCTGGGAGGTGAGGAGGACACAAATTCGGATAAATGGAAGATGGAAGAAAAAGTAACGGAGCGCGAAAAAGTCACTTTCAGAGAAGGGTAATGAGGAAAACCCGACTCACGGAACGGTTTCGAGATAAGGGAAGGGGTCCGCGCGGTTTGCCCACAGGATTCACGGATGGTCGCACAAAGTCTGAGTGGGGAGCGCGGTAAAGCCTGCGGCCATAACTGGATGCCACATTCACCCTTGAACCCTTCCAGGCGGACCTGGATCTGGTCCCATCATTTCCTCCTTGGTATTAAGAGGCTAGACCATTTCTTCATGGGTTTTCGACCATTTTAACTTGAAAAGGTGAACGCGGTTTGTTCGTTCTATGCTATGAAACTATCAGGGCAGAATCTGTGGAAAAAAACCTGAAAGCCTCCGTAGATATAAATGGCTTCGTCTAACTTAATGTTTAAAAAGAAATATTAGTTTCAGTATATTCCATTTATTCTGAGAATAAATGATTAAGAAATTTTACACCCTTCAACTTTAAAAAGGAGAAAAAAAAAGAAATTCAACAATAATATTTCAACATACATCATTCATTTTGTCCTCAAAGTCCGCCAGGGCTCGAGAGCCCTTCTTCTTCTTCTCCAGCTGCTCCTTTAACTCCTCCCTGGTGAAAAGAAGTGAGAAAACATATCAGTAACCTGAAGCGCTTTGTCTCAGCATCTCATTGGCTGTAAATTTGTCAAAGCAATGTTTAGAATGATCAACAACCAATAACAACGTACTTGTGTCGATCCACATGAGCTAAATTTAGACACAATCGGTCACGTTTTTGCAACAAAGCTTCAGATTCACACGAGACAATTTGGAAATAATCAAACATCCCGCTGGGAAAATTAGGTTACATTTCTTTTTAAAGGCTGCCCCCTAGTGAGTGAAATATGAACAGTTCCAGTAAAATGTGACAAATGGATGTGAGAAAGGGCAAAAGATAACGTGCATGGCAATAAAATATACACCAATCAGCCATAACTTTAAAACCACTTGCTTACATGGATTGTCTTGTTACAATGACATCCGTCATGAGGGTGATGAATTAGGAAGCAGGGGAACTTTTGTCCTCGAAGTGATATTTGGGACGCAGGAAAAAATGGATGGAGGTAAAGAGCTACTTTTACAAGGGCCGAATTGTGATTGCTAGTTGACTGGGTCAGAGTAATCTCCAAAACTGAAGGTCTTGTTGGGTGTTCCAGGTCTGCAGTGGTGAGTATGTAACAAAAGTCGTCTCAGGACGGTCCACTTGTGAAAAGAGGATGTTTGGATCAACTTTATATCTCGGGTTTAAATTGGTCTACGGACACCAAACCAAAACTGACTGAGTTTTAAGACAGCTCTGCTCCATCTGGCTTTTTAAAATGTTTATTCTATATTAAATGTTGCAACACCGTGAATGTGACGAGGGGATGTGTGATCATCGAGGTATTACAGAGAACCTCCAAACGGGCCCTATCTTGGTTTGCAAAGGTTCAGAAAAAACAGAATTGTGACATCATGTAATGTCATGACATCAGTCTGCCCAATAGTGTTTTCTGTAATCTTGCTAACAAACAAACAAAAATAAAAAGACGTGTGAAAACATAACATCCTTGGCAGAGTTTATAACTCCTATAGATAAATAAGAACAGACAAGCACACATAATTTGAAAAAAAATCATAAACAAATATGTTGGGGCAAAATACTTTCCCCTTACAGTTTTCTTCTATGAAGCTGTGTCTATGGGGGACATATGTTCCACATGAGTCAATATTTATAGCGAGGTGTGCTTACCATGTTGGTCGAGGTCTGCTTAAATAATCCTGAATGCTTGGTCCAGAGTTCTGTGCCGGACCTCTTGCTCTTGCAGCCGCAATGGGGTTAATGTAAGCCTGAAACACCGAAAAATGGGTCAATGTACTTTAATTGTGCTGGAATCTGAATTCAAAGCATGACTTCTGTTTTTAATTGAGTGCAATATTAAACAACCTGTCATTAAAGTAAATAATCTATGCCATATTAAACCCTATGAATCCAAATGTGTCATATTTGATACATGATTTCTTGAGACCTGTAAATGATCTGTGAACAAAACCCTGATATATATACAATCAGATACATGCAGTTCACAGGTTATCCATCAGGGAACAGAAGGAACCCACCAGTGATTTATTTTGCCAATTTTGATAAAGTCACAGCAAGAAAAATGTTCAAATTACTACTAATGCTTCATTATAAATGTGTGAGCAGGTATTTATGAACATTTACAGGTAATATCCATCAATTGACATTTCATTGCATTTCATGCATTCAATTGAAAAAAAATACACAATTTATTGTTTAAATTAAGCAAACACAGATTCGAATATCAAAGAGTACAAAATTGGAGTATTTGGTGATTAGTAGGGTATATCACCAAATACCCTTTTTTTTTTTACACTTAACTTTCACCAAAACTGACATATTCAGGAAATAAGCTATAGTCAATTTTTAATGTCACGCCAATTTTTTTCAAGTTGAAAAATGTGGAGGCTTAAAATTTGTTGTGTTCTATATGTTTTTGTTTGTATAATCATTTAGAATTTCGTGAGAAAAATACTTGTAGTTAATTAGATTGGCTCAACCTTTTGCTAAAGCAGGTTTTTAGAAAACTAATTGACCCATATTTACGTTTTTGGTTGTGTCAAGTTACATAGTTTAGTTTAATCCTCACATGCTTTCCTTCTTTTTTGTCTGTGGCTGTTCCCTTTAAGTTTCGCCACAGCCGATCATCTGTTTCGTACATTGATTTTATATATATTTTTTCCTGATAGAACCCTCTACATTTGTCTTCAAATGCTACAATTTCCCAAAAAAATAATTATTCTTATCAAATAGAACTTTCTCAATAGTCATAGTGGATAACTTATTTTTGTTGGCCCCTCTCATCCGTCTGTATCTGCCAGGGCTCAATCCTTGGACCCCTTAGCATATAATACTGCCACTGTGTCATACTATAAACAGGTGCCGTCAGGTGGAACACATTATTCAGTAATAAATAGAAGCTCAGAATGTGCTCAACCAAAAAGATGAGCAGCACATTTAAAAAAAAGAAAAACACATTGTGTGGGTAAGATGATGTAAAAAAAAAAACCTGATGTGTCACATGTGATATATGCAATATATGCAAATTGGTCTTCTAATTTCTTTTTTCGTAAAACAAATATTCTAAGTAAGGCACCAATTTTTTAAATAGAATTTCTGTCAATTATTTCATGTTTTTTTCAGAGCATGCATCCATGGCAAGATCAAATATTTACATCGGTGACAAATGGTGAACGGTTACGATCAAACCACCGTGACCTCATTAAACATATCTTTGTGCTAGTGCTTTCAAGGATATGTTTCAAGGATATGTGAATGGAATACTCGGGTGGGAAAGGTGATGAGTGCGTAACATCACCACCCAAAAACATCGAACAAAATGTTTAGCATACGCAGCTTAGCGCAGCAGCTCCTGTGTGCTAAGATTAGCCTTTCTCCGTTAGCTGCGTAGCAACTTATCAAGAGATTAGAACCGTAGAAAATATATGTAATGTGACAATTATATGAAACATGTTTATAATACATAACGTATTGTGTTAATGCGTGACGGAAGTGACTGAAAATGGAGGCCTAACGTCGGAGTTCACACCGAAAACATTCACCAGGCGATGCTAGCTGCTATGCTAGTGCTAGCTCAGCTGTGCTGAGTTTAGCAAATCCACGCTGCAGAGGTTTTACTGAAATTGGGTTACATAACTCACCACTCTATTGTCTCTTTTGCCCATCTTAAGATAGCAATGGGGGGAACTCCAACAAAGAACGCAACCATTAGAGTATTTGTTTAAACATATATATTCCCAGTGTAATTTCAATCCCCCCGTCACATTTCATGAAGTCCCGCCTTACTCTGTCCCTGATTGGCTGATTTAAGGAGTAATATGATTGGATGATCGGCATAACAGGAACCAATCAATTTACAAGCAAAAAGAAAAAAGGTCAAAATAGAGGAATATAGCAAAAAAAGTATATAAATTTTTTTTAAAAAGGACAACAAAACAGAACAAATAAAGGAGTTATCCTCAAATTAAGTGACATTTATTAAAATGAATATAATTGAATGATATGTGCCTTCCAGACACTTAACAGCTATAATTCGTTTTATAAAAGGTTAAGTTTTATAATACCTTCATAATAAAACTTACCGAACAATAAGTACTCAAATTCCAAATTGAATTGTTTTATTGTCAAAGGTGGGAAGTCAAGGAGGGATAGTGGAGATATATATATATATATATATATATATATATATATATATATATATATATATATATATATATATATATATATATATATAAAGAAAGAAAGAGAGAGAGAGAGAGAGATGATAAAGGCAAAGACCAAAAAGGAGAGGTTCCTGGATGTAGTTGGTTGGTGTGACAGAGGAAGACGAAGAAGACAAGCCGAGATGGAAACCAAGAGCCGAAAGAAAAACTCGATGAAGATGGGAAGGTAATCTCCTCGGTCTCCTAGCTCTGCACGTCCCCTCCAGAATGACTGAACTGATAGCAACGGAAAAATACAGGTTCCTCATTCCCAGTTTCTTTTGTCAACTGTCAAATTTGTGTGACAACGTGCAGTAATCAGCCATAACATTATAACCACCAACAGGGGAAGTCAGAATAACGCTGGTTATCTCGTTACAATGGCATTTGTCAGTGAGTGCGATACATTTTATCATCAAAGTGATGTTTGGGAAGCAGGAAAAATGGATAGAGGTGCAGACACACTTATACAAGGCCCGGATTGTGATGGCTAGATGACTGGATCAAAGCATTTTCAGAAGTGCAGATCTTGTTGGTTTCCTCAGTTTGCAGTGGTGAGAGATAAGGTCGGGTCTGGATTTACCTTAAGAGATAGGGTCAGATCTTGATTTAGCTTTCGAGTTAAGGTCAGGTCTGGGCTTAGCACTAGAGATAAGGTCAGGTCTGAGTTTAGCCTTAGAGATAAGGTCAGGTGGTCAGACATCTGGAAGGAGCTGGGAGTTTGCTGCTCCTTCGCATCAGAAGGAGCCAGTTCAGTCGGTTCAGGCATCTGATTAGGATGCCTCCCTTTTGAGGTTTTCCACGCAGGACCTACGGGAGGAGACCCAGAACTCACTTGAGGGAGAATACACCTCATCTGGCCACAGAATGCTTTGGGATCCCCCGGGATGAGCTGGAGATTACTGGGAAGAGTAACGTCTGGGACGCCCCTCCTTACCCTGCTGCCGCCTTGATCTGGCCCCGGATAAGTGGAAGATGGATGGTTGGGTTATGTTGTGAAGCGGCAACAACTTAATGTGTGCCCAAGAACTATTTATGCACATGGGCTTGTGAAGACTAGGCTGTGATGTCTGAACCCACAGAAGAGCTAATGTAGCATAAAACTGTCATAAAAGCTTCTACTGGTTTTTCCAGAAAGGTGTCAGGAGAGGAAATCCACCTAATAGCAGTTTCTCTATTGTCAATGAAAAAATGACAATAGAGGAAAAAATAACAGTCTAAAATAAGTTATTTTGGTGGCTGGTAAAAAAAAAAAAATGAAATAGTTTATTACTGCCACCTACTGGTAAAAGCTGTTACCCACTAACACAATTAATAAATACAATTTAAATAAAGTGATAACCAAGACCATAAAACTTTGTAATCAGATTTGCTCTCCTCCGATTATGAAACAAAAATAATAATATAATCTAGGGAACTTTTTTTAAACCAAATAAGTTCAATCAAAAGTTTGATAAACCGTCTCGAAGACATCTTTCCTTTTATTCCGCTCAAATACCAAACGACTGTCACTGATGCATCAACTATGCTCAATGTTTTATGGATTGTTAGAAACGTTTTATTTATCTCCACAGAATCCAGTTGGTACAGATTGTTTTTGGGTTTTTTCTTTTCTTTTTTCTTCCTTTATTCTCAGAATTCTGACTTTGAACTCAAATGTTCTGATTTAAATGTCAGAATTTTGACTTTCTTATCAGAATTCTGACTTTCTTATCAGTGTTCATTAAAGACAGAATTCTGAGTTTAAAATGCTGTTAAAAAAAAATCAGAATTCTGTTAATAAAGTCAGAATATTGAGAATAAAATAAGAATTTATTTTTTTTAAAGTAAAGAAAAACAAAAAACTCTGAACTCCACCTTTATTGTCAGAAAGGAGCTAAAGGAGATTTTTTTTTCTTTAAATGTAATTATTTGTTTAAAGTCTGAATTCTGATGATAAAATGAGAATTATGAATTTAAAGTCAGAATTTTGGGAATTCTGATATTAAAGTCAGAATACTCAAAATAAATTATTTTTTTTTCATTTTAAAAAGTAAATAAAACAAACAAAAACTTCTGAAAACTGACTTACCCTCAGAATGGGCATATATGATATTATGTTTAAGTTTAAATAAGTGTTTAAAGTCAGAATTACGATACTATAGTCAGAATTATTATCATATTCGAAATCTGGGTTCAAAGGCATCATTCTGAGTTTTAAATCAAAATTATGCCTTTAAAATGTTAATTCTGTTAATTAAGTTAGAATTGTGGGGATTATGATATTAAAGAAAACCCGACCCCTCTGAATTCTGACTTTATTCTCAGAATGGGGCTACATGACGTTTTCTTTCAATTTAAATATGTGTGTTTAAAAGTCAGAATTCTGATGAAGTGAGAATTATGAATTTAAATGTTGAATTCTGATATTAAATTCAGAATTCTGACAATAACATCAGAAATCTGGGTTCAAAGGCAGAATTCTGAGTTTTAAGTTAATATTGTGAGATTCTGAATTTTGATAAGGATGTCAGAATTCTGGGAATTCTGATAATAAATTCAGAAAATTTGTTGAGTTCTGAGTTTTAAAGTAGAAATCTGAGTTTTTAATCAAAATTCGGAGTTTAAAATCAGAATTCTGAGAATAAGGTAAGAAAGCTTGGTTCAAAAGGCAGAATTCTGAGTTTCTGAGTCAGAGAATTCTGATAATAAAATGAGAAAATATGAGAATAAACTCAGAGTCTTGAATTTGAAATTAGAAATCTGAGTTTTAAGCCAATATTCTGAGTTTCTGAGTCAGAGAATTCTGATAAGAATGTCAGAATTCTGATGATAAAGTCAAAAAAATTGAGAATAAAGTCAGAGTTCTGACTTTGAAATTAGAAATCTGATTTTTAAGTCAAAATTCTGAGTTTCTGAGTCAGAGAATTCTGCTAATAAAGTCAGAATTCTGTGTATTCTTCTTGAACGGCTTTATCTCCATGTAATATTCTGTGTAAACACCTGGAGCAAAACCCTCTGATCTCTTCAGGTTACATCTTCAATCACACAAAAAATAAATAAATTAGATCTTCAGAGAGAAAGAGTGATAACAGAAATCCAAAGATACAATTAATTAATGATTTATTAAAAAAAAAAAAAAATGTGTTTTTTGAATTGGTATGACATGGAAGCATTTTGTTGAGAAGAAGCTGTGTGGCAGAAAGGCGCTCGTCTTAATAACAAACTGTAGAACGCAGTTGTGTTGCATTTAATGTTCCCTCATTCCAAAATAAAAATATAAAATAAAATAAAAAAATCCATATCTACTATTGATATACATTCAAAAGAAAGATCAACTTGTCAATCAAACTCAAACGAGTCCGATGTCAGCACTGGTGCGCGAGTAGAATCTCCATCTCCGTGTGTTTAACAAAAAACACATGTGACACAAGAACATGCGTAGAACTTTGAGTTATAGAACGGACCCAACAGAAATTCTATATATAAAAAAAAAAGAAAAAAGAAAAAAAGTTCACCTTTTTTTTTTCTTCTTTTTTTTTCTTCGAATGTTATAAAATTGAAATGTTTCCCAAACTTGTTGACTCCAGAAAGAAAAAAAGAAAAAGAAAAAAGAAGCGTACAGTGATTGTGATTGAAGCAGTCTTTTCATTGTAAACTAAAGAACTCGGAGCTTTCGTTGCGTCGTGACCCCTGACCCCAGACGTGAGCGGTTTATCAAATAAAACGGAAACAAAAAGGATTCACACAGTGCTTATTCAAGCAGACAGCTATAAAAAAAAGAAACGATCTATATTTTTTGTGTGTCGCCGACATAACATTTCATACAGGCAGTTCTCCTCAGACAGTCGTGGCTACAGTAACAGTAATATAGTCCATAAATAGGAATGACAGTAGACTAGGATCCGATGGCGGGATCGTGGAACAGCCTGAAAGGGAACCTGAAGGAGTTTTGAGTGTGGTCAGTTTAAGTAGGCCGGGGATGTGCAAACTGTGTCCGAAAGGTGTCGGACAAGAACCAGAACCAGAACCTGAGAAAGTCAAAAAGGTAACCCCCTTTTCCACCGAGCTGGTTCCAGGGCTAGTTCGGCGCCGGAGCCTGACTCGACAGCCTAAGCACCGGCTCCTGAATCTCAGAACTGGTGCCAGACAAGCACCTACTCTTTGCTGGTCTAGAGCCGAGAACCCGATTACGTTATACGGCGACGTAACGGCGCGGCTCTGACTCGGCTCCTTGCCAGTGGAATAGCAAAGACGGTTCTTAGGAGGTGCGCACTAGCACCGAACTAGCACCAGGTTATTTTTTGGTGGAAAAGGGGTAAGAGTGTGTCCGTGTATGTGTGTGTCTGTGTGAGTGTGTGTGTGCTAGCAGCACTATCTGTTAAGAAAACATAAACCAGTGTTAAAATAAGGTTACTGTTCTGCAAGAACTACTAAATACAAAAATACAACTCTGTTTAACTTGCTTTTCTTTTTTTTGTTGGTTTTTTTTCCTTCTTTTAGTTTTTTTTCCCTTGCTGGTAAAAACTGGAGCTTGAATACAAAGAGACACGACTATAAAATAAAGCATTCTTTCATTATCAAAGCCGCCGTGAAAATTCATCGGCTCATTCCCGCGCCGAGTGACGTCAACAGGAAGTCCCCCCCCCCCGACATTTGAACTCAAACGTTCCTCTGACCCTCGCTAACTCTACTTCTAGCCATCTTTACAACATCTCTACGGGCTGACAAGGTTGTTTTTTTCTACCAGTACAGCTTGTACTTTGCGCTCTATACGGTTCAGTACCAAAGCCTATCCGTTATACATTCCTTACATTGTCAGACTATTCTTACGCAAATTCTCGAATCGTCTAAAGAATCGGTTGTAAAAACAAACAAAAACAAACAAAAAAAAAAAAGTTGTAAGAACGTCCGGCATGCCCCGACATCTGAATATTAAAACAATTAAAATAAAATAAAAAAATCAAGTCACAACTTGATATATATATAAAAAAAACCTAAAAAAAAAAAAAAAAACACAAACATATAAGACTTGCCAATAAAATTAAAATTAAATACAGAATATTGGCGAGACTATTCTGTGCCACATCATGTCCAATAGTGCCGGTGGGACTTTTTCTCCACCTATCGCAAGCTTGTGCATTGACTGTATCGAATGGATAGTAAATAATATTTGTACTTTAAAAAAAGAAAAACAACAACAACATGATGACGGCAGACTTCGAGGAGAGTCTGTGGCCGGAACCTTTTTTTCTTCTTCTTCTATTCTTTCATCATTGTCTCAGCACAGATCAGAATTAAAGGCCCCTTGAAGAGCGAGCAGAGACCATTAGAATCCTGCTACTGGTTCTGCATTTACTCGGGATCTCCACACGGTGGCAGTTGCGTGATGCGTGAGAGAGAGAGACAGAGAGAGAGAGAGAGAGAGAGAGAGATAGGAGAGAGGAGAGAGAAAGGAGAGGGAGAGAGAGAGAGAGATGGAATGATTAAGTCACAATATTGGCAGTGAGTGGCTGGCTTTGTGGCGCCTAATCATCAATAAGGTCGACGCATACGCGAGTGTGTGTGTGTGTGTGTGTGTGGGTGTGTGTGTGCGTGCGTCACACAGGAAATGGCGTGCATCTGTGTGCATGCTTGAATTGTGGAATCCGCTCAAGGCGGCCAAGTCCATGCTGTCCACTCAGGCTCCTGCCTGATGCGGCGGCCCCCCGGTCCAGAGGCTGAACGCTGGTCCCCTGCTCCAGCGCCTTTTCCCAGCCCATCCACTCACTGATACCAGTCAGTCCGAGATGCAAAGTCTCTGTTTGCATTGTTTACAGTCAATCGTCGACATTTAACAACCTAAAAGCAGCAATGAAAAAGCCATCAGTTCGTGGAGAGGGGATGGCTTTTGTGCATTTTTCAGGGGGGTGGGTTGGGGGGGGTGGGGGTGGGAGTGTTGGCGTCATCTTTCCTCTCGCCATTTTTAGGGAGTCTGATCTATAAAAGAAAAAGGATCCGCCCCTTGGTTGAATGAAGTTGATTAAACTTTTTGACACTGATTCTGAGTTAAAAAAAGATGATGATGATGATGATGATGATGCCTGTGGACAAAGAGTGGATTTAAGACGAAGTATTCTCTGAACTATGCCACGCTTCATCCATCGCTGCCGCAGTCGCTGAGGGTCTCCAGAAGTCTCGTGGTGGGCAGAACGAGGATGTAACTGATTCATGTGAATATCAATGCTCAGCCGGCGGGAACTAAACGGCGGGTACGGAAACAGAAAACCGATCTAGAACGCCGTAATTTAAATAATTGGAATTAGTGGAAGGATTGTAATAAACCCTGCGAGGTCGGGAGCTAACTTCTCATTTCATACTCCGTCCTTGAATGTAACCTTAAAGCGTGACGGCCGAGCAACCTGAGCGCTCGATGAGAATCTGCGAAAGAAGGATGAAGAAAAAAAAAAAGAAGCTGAAAACAGACCCGACCTGGAGGCTGTAAGATGACGCCAAAGGTGCCTAAGTGGTGAATTCTGCCTTTTTACTTCAAAACAAATGATTCTTCTGACTGACATCAGTGTCAAAAAGTCTCAACACTCGCTCGTTTAATGTCGTATAAACAGTTAAGAGTGAGTGACACCAAGGTGAGGCGGGGGGGGAGGGGCGGAATACATTTTATAGACACTGAGGGATTCATTCGGGGGTGGAGGACGGTCAAGCAGTCCTCTCCTCCATAGTGGGCTTGTTGGTGGGGATGGGCTGAGCGGCGTACACACTCCTACTGTGGCTGTCCACACTCTGAAAGTAGGCGTGGCTTAACGCGGCGAAGGCCGATATCCTCCTGGAGGGGTTGAAGGAGAGGAATTGCTGTGGAGGAGAGAGGATAAAAATAGGATGAGATGAACTTATAGAGCGATCAGATATGGTGGAGTCATTTTGAAAGATAAGAAGATAATAGCGGCTATCAACAAACAAACAAAAACACTTAAAAACACTTAAAAAGAATAAAATGGGAGAAAACTGGGTTCGGCCGCGGCAGCTATCTTCTAACGGTTTTCATATTCTGGATTATGTTCGGATAATATTCACTTTCTGTCACACTGAGGTAAGATTTCCCTAAATCACACCAGTTCTTCCTCACACTAAGGCTCATGGGTGTTTAAAATTTGAAAATGATGCAGGAAATGGTTTGTAGTAATAACGTTATAACACGACGGCGATTCCATGACTTTTTTTTGTGGTTGTAAAATATGATCATTTAGATATATGCGAGTAATTATCGCGAAATAATTTTGTTCTACAAACCATTAAAAGAGCCCGTCCTTGCTCTTCCATGTCCGGAACCAGGTTCTCTATCGGCTTAGGGGGCCGGGGGCTGAAGGCACTCTGTGGTAGGGCCACTTCCTGGGGCCAATCCTCCGCTGAGGGAACGCCAACGACACTGAGGGAGAAAAAAACGGCCATTAGCAACCGGCTGCAATCCCTTCGTCTCAAGTTTAAATCTTTGTAATAATTATCTTAGGGTTAATTATTACAACGATTAAATATTCAACCTCCGAGCAGTATTTATTTATTTATTTTTCTTCAATATTGTTCCATTTTATTCTTATATTTAGGCTCAATGTGAGCTAAAAATTCTTCCACATCATCATTATTATTTTCCTTCTTGTTATTAGTAAACCAGAACAATTTGAAGGATAGGAAAAATAACTTTAAAAAAAATAAGAACAAGTATCTGCAGATTAGATCGGAACATTTGTGGGAGTTTGAATCCCGGCTTGCGATTCCCAATATTAAATGCAGGATCTCGGGAAGCTGAAAACAGGAAGCAGAGCAATTATACTTACTCAAAAATTTTTCCCAGCTGATCAACATCTGAGTTGCCTCGAAAAAGCGGTCTGGGGGGAAAAACAGAAAAAGGAAAGAAAAAGAAAAGAAAGAATTTAAATGGACTGCTGCTGCTTTAAACATTTAAGGACTTTGAGGACTGGAACGTCTTCAGGTTCTAACGCTGCACACATGAAGGTATGGACCACAGCGCCGGTGCATTCTGGTTCAAAGTCTAAACCTTTATTGACCTCCAGTCAGATTTAAACCACCGACAGGAAGGAAAATGTGAGCGTTTTTAACGTCGCAGCACGGTGGCGGCTCCGTCTCAAGTCGTCAGGATTGTGAAGCTGAGGAAAGAAGGGAGGACGGATGAAAGGAGGGAGGAGGGTGGCTGCAGGGCTGCCGGCGGTTCCTGTGGCTTTGGGCAGTCTTCGGGTGCCCCGTGGGCGGCCATGCCTGCCCTGGCACCCGCACAGTTCCAGTAGTCATCATCAGCACGAGCCCGCCGGCTGCCGCTCAGACCAGAAAAAAAAAAAAAAAAAAGAACCGTTTATCCCTTATAATGTGTGGAAGTGTCTGTTTTTTTCCCCCTCTCTCTCTCTGTGAGCGAGTGTGTGTGTGTGTGTGTGTGTGTGACAGAAAAGCTGCATTATTCTAGCATAGAAAGAGGGATGGGAACTAGAGCTTCCCGTTTCAGGTTCGTCTGAGAGGAAATGAGGAGGTGTTGTCTTCAGAAGAGGGGGACTGATGTTTTATTTTGTGAGGAGGAAGAAAAAAGCGTCTTTATGCTACGTTACGTTGTGGACGGTTATCCGTCAATCCAGTCCAGAATACTCTCACACTGGAGTGCTTTAACACTGTATATAAAAAAATAAAATCTGTATAATTTGTGGTCAAATACCAGCAGCTGCGGTTGCCAGAATTATAGCATCAACTAGAAAAAGCCCTCGATCCTAAAAGCCAAAGTTTAGGGGAAATTCCTGCAGATTTCTTCCATTAATCTCCGAGTTACGGCCGGCCTCTAAATCTACCCACATTCCAACAAACTCGGAGTTTCTCTCAGATACTCTGGCCGCTTGCGTCCCGCGCCTTCCGCTTCGGCGTCTCTGTTCAGCCCGCTCAGCCCGAGGAAATATCAAAGGAACTCTTCGAAATTAAATACCATAAAAAACAAATATACTGTTTACAAGGATGTTACATAAAACAGTAAATTACAATAAATTAAGAGTAATACATGAATAATATATGTAATAATCTAAAGTAAATCATTTACAGTAATAACTATCTATCATCTAAAATCCCTTTATTTCTACAGATACAAGGAGTTATTTGATTATTGTTTTTGCAATTTAAAGTAATTTTCTTTAATGTAAGGATATAAATAAAATGAATTTTAAGAGATTTTATATATCATAGTTTTTTTACTGTGATTAAGTTTGTACCTAGCGAACGTATTTATTACCGTGAAATACTGCATCCAGTATATTACTGTAAATTAAATGTATATTTTTATATTTATTATTTTACAGTGCATTCGTGTTTGTATGCTGTCCGTATCCAGGCCTCCAACAGAACCGCACTTCACTCAAGTCACCAGACTGGCCCGCCGTCATGCGCTCCTGTGTTTTCCCACTTGCAGGAAGCGCTGCATAGCTCAACACCCACACTTTCCTACAGACTCCACCGCTGGGAAATTAGTCACAGGGGTATTTTACAGCCATATCTTCCTTACAGTGATAGGAGCTGAAACGCCGTCACGCGTTTCAGCTCCTAAGTGAAATTGAGATTAAGTTTCTCAATTGTTCTCCATTCTTGCGTTCTGACGGTGGGATGGTGATGGTACCGCGTGTGCAGGTCCACTCGGGGTAAAGTGTGACGACGAGGCTGGAGAGACGTTGAAGATCAGACCAAACCTGTTCTGACTGTTGCAAAAGAAAAAAAGAAAAGAAAAGAAATCCACCTACAGCGATGTCATCATGCTAAAACAAGTAGGGCTGATAATTCCAAGTAGGTCCATTTTTAAACCTGGAGTGGTTTGTTGGCGGAGAAGGGGGGTGGGGGGGTCACAATCAACCTAGATCATGCATATAGATGCTAAAACGCATAAGACGTGAGCAGCAGGGGTTTGAATGACACCTTGAGATTTGAACACGCGCTCTAATGTAGGTGAGAGTGAACGCAGGTCCGACACCGGCAGGCAGCTGAGTCACCCTTCCAACCTCTGGAATGTGCGTGTGCATGTTTGCATGTCACAGCGTCAATCTGTCTGCGTGGAATATGGAGAGCTGTGTGGGTGTGTGAGTGTGCGTGTGCGTGTGCGTGTGTGTGTGTGTGTGGGTGTGTGTGTGTGTGGGTGAGTACACATACAAGCGTGCGACCAACAAACACACATGCGCATAAGCTCGCAGGATTTATCAATCGAGTTCCAAAGTGTGAGAAAGTCAACACGGATGTGGGGCCTCTCCCTCGCCATTAACACAACATGTCAGCCTTTTTGATTGGAGAAACGCCAACAAGCAGACTCTCTCTCTCTCCCTCCTTCTCTCTCTCTATATATATGTCTCTCTCTCTATATATATGTCTCTCTCTCTCTCTCTCTGTGTATGTCTCTCTCTGTAGGTGTCTCTCTCTCTCTCTCTCCTTCTCTCTCTCTATATATGTCTCTCTCTATATATATATATGTCTCTCTCTCTCTCTCTCTGTATGTCTCTCTCTGTAGGTGTCTCTCTCTCTCTCTCTCTCTCCTTCTCTCTCTCTATATATGTCTCTCTCGCTCTCTGTGTATGTCTCTCTCTGTAGGTCTCTCTCCTTCTCTATCTCTATATATGTCTCTCTCTCTCTATATATATGTCTCTCTCTATATATATATGTCTCTCTCTATATATATATATATGTCTCTCTCTCTCTCTCTGTATATATATGTCTCTCTCGGTATATGTCTCTCTCTCTCTCGCTATGTATATGTCTCTCTCTCTCTCTCTCTCTCTGTGTATATTTCTGTCTCGCTCTCTCGGTATATGTCTCTCTCTCTGTATCTCTCTGTATGTCTCTCTCTCTCTCTGTATCTCTCTCTCTGTATCTCTCTCTCTCTGTATCTCTCTCTCCGTATCTCTCTCTCTCTCCCTCTCTCTCTCTCTCCCTCTCTCTCTCTACCTCTCTCTCTCTCCCTCCCTCTCCCTCCCTCTCTCTCCCTCCCTCCCTCTCTCTCCCTCCCTCCCTCTCTCTCCCTCCCTCTCTCTCTCTCCCTCTCCCCGACCATGACTCACCCTGACACTATCCCAGCCATGCAGATGCAGACTTGCATGATATTTGCTCAAATTCCTTAGACATGTTCGCAACTACTTTCTCGAACGTCACGTTCGATTTGTTTTTTTCTCTCCTCTCTTTCTCACAAAGGCATGTTTGATGATGAAAGTGGAGCGGTAGGTACATAGATGGGAGGCAGCCTTTGAAGTATCGTGAGTCATAGGAAAAGCATTTTATGGCTTGATTTGCCCTTTTTTAACCTGCGCCGCAGGAAGACAGGGTCGAATTGGGCTGTCAATCAAAGAGGTTCTGACAAAAGGCCTCAACTGACACTTATTTATATATATATTTATATATATATATTACATTTCTTTTCAAAGGGTTCTCTTAGGTGACGTCGTAAAATTGTTGGTTATGTCAGGCATCAGTTCCAAAAAAAAAAAAGAAAAAATTGTCAAAGCAGTGAAACCCTCAGTTTGAGAAGGAAGTGGTGACCTTGAAGGGTTTATTCCTATAAAGCCCCCAATCCCTGCGTTTTACAAGCAACCCCCCTGACTGAACCCCTCAAATAAAAATCGGACCCATTAATAATCTCAAACAGTCCATATTGACTGAACCTAACTATTTCTATGAAGTGGGCAGGCTGCTCTAGGATCAGATCCCACAGTGACTCAATAATGGAGATTAATACAGTTAACTTGTTTTTTTTTTGAGCTCAGGAATAAAACAGATTCAGATTTCCTTGCGTCAATGAGCTTAATTTAGACGTAATCGGATTTACAGTTGGGAAGTTACGGACCAGAAACTGTTTTTCACAAAGAGCTCCCCCTAGTGAGTTAAATTAGAACTATTAGAGTAAAATATTATATACAAATACAAAACATAGATCTTCTCGACTGGAGTGATATGCACCCAAATTTGGACTAAATCGAATCAGCGTTTGATAAATTATGGCCTGATAACTGTTATTTTGCAGAAAAACTCCCCCTGGTGGACATTTGAGGTAAATCATTATTGGTTAACTTATGCGAACTGGCCGACGACAAATATTCCTATTCATTCCTACAAAAGGCTATCAAACGTATTTACCAATCCTCCTCAAAGACCTTTTAACCACCAGAGGAGAGGTCCGGTGGACTATAATCCCCAATTCACCAAAACGTACAAAACAAGAAACCGTGTTTTCTTCTCATCTCCTCTTGTTCTACACTTTCTCCTGCCGTCTTTCACCAGTCCTCCCAGGTGCCCTTTAATCTCTAACAGGTGGCTTTTAAAAAAAACAACATGTTAATCACTTGCGGAAAGAGAGACGGAGAGGGACAGAGCGGGTGTAGGTTCTGTTTGTGGCCTTCAAAGGGCTCTACCTTGCCTTCTGCCTTGAGGCGAAGTTGGACAGGTGCCAGGTTGTGAAAACACACACATATACGCAGAAAAGCTTTTTACAGCTTATTGTGTCAGGGTGAGACGAGAAGTAGCTTTACTTTGACGACACACACACACACACACACACACACACACACACACACACACACACACACACACACACACACACACACACACACACACACACACACACACACACACACACACACAAGGTATAATTGCTAACCTCAGACGGTGCCAGCTTTCCAAAGGTACACTATATGGAACAAGGGCAGAACTTTAATAATGGTCACCTTTACTTTCTCTACTGGAATTTCCTTTGGTGCGTATTTGATTTATTTATGGCTTCCAGTAACACCGGCATGAAATGCAACTTTGTGCTGTTTATGATTAAGTCCGGCACAAAGACTCAAAGGCTGGACTGAGGTAGTGTGTGAATACATTAACTGAACATCTGTAACTACTGACAACTATCTCTAACTGCACTATTTTAATTCATATTTTCTAAGTGCCATTGGAGATCGGACTCTTTTCTTTTTCTTTATATTTGCATCCACTTATATATAAGTTTATACATAAACATATATATATATATATATATATATATATATATATATATATATATATATATATATATATAATCATTTCTTGATTGAATTGAATCTAGTACCACACGATATGACTCAAAGGTCAGAGGTCAAATGAGATGGTGTGGTGTAGCAAAGAGAGAAAGTTGTAAAGAAAAGCCCCTCGTACCCAAACAGAAGTCCGGTGCAGGATCTCTGATGCTGTGGGGCTGGGGTTTTTTTTGCCCTAGACATAATCTGACCTCAAAATCAACCCAAGAATGTTTCAGAGATCACATGATCACCCCAGTCACCTGACCTAAACCTGGTGCTGCAGATGAGAGTCCACCAGCTTGGACCTCAGAACCTGAAGGAGGTGGAGAGTCTCTGTCTGGAGGAATGGTCTCAGATCTTCTCCATGTGTTCTCAGACCTCCTCACAGACTACAGAAGGAGACTCAGGATGTTATTGTAAGAAAAAGGGGGCGGAGCATAATATTAATAAAAGGTTTGATATTTGTGAATAATTGGAATTAAAGATCCTGGTTAAAGACTATCAAAACTTTTTTTTTTTATACTCATCTCCCCCATTTGTGAAAGGGTGCGAGTAGTTCTGTGGGTGGCTGTCTGTCGGTTCATGCAGAACACAGGTCACGGAATTTGCATGGCTGTGAGTGACAGGGTGAGGACGGTTGGGGAAGGAAGCATAAATTACAGACAGGGCGCTCCTGCTGGCGCTCAGCCCCGACTCAGACAGATTGTTCTTATCGACTCCGAGGCATACTACAGACCGGTTACAACCCCTCCCCTCACTGCCAGACACATTCCCGCACTCGCCAATGGCACATTCATATATTTTTGATTGATACCTTGATCATAAAACACCTCCCCATGCCAAGAAAAATGTCCCCTTTGCCTCCAAAAGGCCTTTTTTTCTCAGAAAGAGTGTCGTTATTAGCGCAGCGTACGAAGTTCGTTAGACCACAAACTGACAAATACCTATAACAAGAGGCTGAGTCTTGTCATGCTGAAACCACAGCGGGCCGCCTGCCATTACTGTAATGGTGCGATAAGCCAACTGAAATGAAATGGCTCCCGACGCATCTGACAGGTGTCATCGGAGCGAAGAAACTCAAGTCCAAGAAGCTGATCCTCGGAAGCTCGTTTTTTAAATTCAACCTCCGACTGTCAAACCGCCGTCGCTGAGGAGGAAAGTTTCCTACGGTTTCACAGCCTGACCGGTTCCCCCGGCTAGAAACACCGCCACCGAATGGTTAAACCAACCGGCCTTAACATTACAACTACATTTTTATTTACAACGTCGTATGGCACATGTCAGTTGGTTGGATATTTTAGGCAGAAGGGCAACATTGAATCCCCAGAATTGATGCGTTGGAAGCAAAAATAAGAATCTGACCGACTTTCACAGCCGCCAAATTTCCATAGCTAGGGGACCGTACGGTGGCCCAGAGGGGCAAACAGGCCGCAAATACAGAAAACACACGCAAATAGATAAAATAATTAATAAATTAGGGTAAAAAAAATTTGAGAGTGCGTGAACGGAATTTGGAAAACGTGGCTCAGAAGCCACAACACAACGGAAGTGTTTCCGGAGGACGCTTGAAAGTGTTGCGCCCCCGCGTGCGCTTTTTATTTATATTTAAAGAATGAACAAATATAATACACATATTTCTGTGCTGTCGTGTGGTTTAGAATAAAACCTCAATCAACGTTTTGAACCAAACAAATAAAGACTAAAGACACACACACACACACACACTCTGAAGATAAAAGTCCATCTTTCTTTTTTGTTGATAAATTCCATGATAAATTCCAAATCCGATTATTTTAAACAGAAGAGGGCTCCAATGTAGTTTTTTTTTTTTTTTTTTACCCGGAGACAGCAGTGGAGAAATCTGATTGGATAAAACCAAACAGTAATTTTTTTATGAGCTCCCTGGTAGCAGCAACAATTAAGTTAAGTTAAATTTACTGATGGTAAATCAAACTATTTAAAATACATGTAGTCTCAATTAAAATGTTTGTTAAATTATGTTTAAATAGCTGAGAACGCCTCGCTGGTTCTGACGGCCCACCGCTGCAAATGAGTCACATTTGAGGCGTTCAATCAGGGGATTGATTGTACATCGCAGGGGATTGTTGGGCTTTACGGGGACGTTCCCCTGCTGCCAGTGACGACGGCGTAGGTTTAGCTATGATTGTGTAGCTATTTCGTTGCAAAAAAAATTTGGGCCTCATTTTTGATTGATGGGTGTCACCGAGATTCAGGTTCGTCTCACCTTCGCCTGAACATCTCCGCGAAGATGCAGCCCACGCTCCACAGGTCCACCGGTGTGGCGTAACTGGACTGGAGCAGCACCTCCGGGGCTCGGTACCACAGGGTCACCACCTACAACACACGCAAAAAATCTGTTCAGGAAAGCCGCAACATACAGAGACACACGCAGACGGATCGCTCTCAGTTTCCTGCACTGCTCTGGGTAAATGTCACCATCTGAGGGGGCTGACACACACATTATTACTTCTTTGCCCCCATCTTGGGCTTATGTAAGATATGAAATCATATCTGGCAAGACAGGAATCCCTGCTCAGGTTCTGGTGCAACCATTTCCAATATTACATCAAACCGCTGCGCACCTAGCTGAGGTGTCAGGATGACAGCCATTTTGTGCCTTTTCACACTTAGCGTGCTATCCAAATTTATCCCTGTGAATCTGTAGGGAATTGTGTGTGTGTGTGTGTGTGTGTGTGTGTGTGTATGAGTAGTTATAGCCTGGAGGAAAAAAGCAGCATTGTTAACAGCTACAGTAGGGAAAGCCTCCAGACAAAACTCAGTGACCCCTAGTAAGAGAGTGGACCGGTTCCAGGTGCTTTCCTAAACTCAAGATTTTTCCAACAGCTTTTGGCTGCCGTTACCCCCTCAGGCCCTGCAGAGTGCTTATCGGGATCTTAAGAGTCTGAGGCCAGTGTTTGTAAGCAAACAGAGAGCCGTGTCACCTACATACGTATCTCTGTGACTTGGCTCTCTGTGAAGACGGACCCTGAGGTTTCCAGATCTTGTCCACATGCCTGTAAGCGAGACATCAGAGCAGGGACCTTCAACGGATGTAGGCAAATTATGAACCACAGGATGTTGGATGATTTAATATTCAGAGTCCAAAAATAGGTGTGTGTGTGTGTGTGTGTGTGTGTGTGTGTGTACGATTCTTTTTCTCCAAACTTCAGGAAGTGAACTCGTTTGCCTCCATGGTCCCACACAGACCCCCAGCATGCTTGAGAAGTTTAGCTATGATAGTGTGAACTTGAAGTTTTTCTTAACTTAACAGTCAATCCTGAAAAGTCTGGGATTTAACGGAATCGTCAGCGCCGGCCTCAGACCGTTCCTGATAACTCAAAAAGCGATTTCATGGATCGTTTATACCATCATAGATCGCAGTGCGAGGAAGAACTGGATCGATTTTCGGGAAAAGGTCCATATCTATCATTTCTGACACTAGGGGGAGCTTTAATACAGTGGGGTTTTTTCGAGTATAACTTTCTAACCGTTGGTCCGATTTAGTTAAATTATTGCGAATGAATGAATCGACTCCATGTGTATCACCTGGATTTTAAATTTTACTCTGGTAGTTCATACTTTATTCACACGGGGAGTTTTATTCTCAAGAAATGTTGGTTTTCGGCAATCATTTTCATACAGATTGGTCGAATTTAGTCCAAATTTGGTGCAAATCAACGGACTAAATGAGATTTATCACCTATACATCACATTTTACTCAAACTTTTCATATTTTTTCCACCAGGCAGAGCTTTCTTTTCATGGATAATGCTGTTTTTTGGACATAACTTCCAAACCGTTCGTCTCATTTAGTCCAACTTTTATCCTTATGAATCGTCTTGAAGAAACCTATGTGGTGACTAATATCTTGCTCTAACAGTTGAGGTTTTACTCACACGGCAGAGCTTTATGACTACGATGTTAATTAAAAAGTCTAAGTTCTGCTAAAAGGGAAAGTTCTGAGTCCTTTTTTAAATGTGTCAGTCGTCTGTGGAGCCCTCAGATGGTCAGGGAGGGCATTCCACAGACGAGGGGCAGCTGAACGGAAGGCCCTATCACCCATGGTGCTGAGCTTAGTCCGGGGAAGGAGGAGGCGGTATGAGTGGGTAGAACGGAGGGATCGGGTTGAGGTCAGTGGGGTGAGTAGAATGATGTGCAGAATCTGGTTCCTCAGTGCTTTTAGGACTGGAAAGTCAATGAAGGGAATGAAGTGCGTTATATTATTAGTCATCTTAATAAATGATCATTAATGATTGACGAAAGCTGGGACACGTGAGCACAGGCTTGGATGTTCCGGTCAATTATTTTATCTCAGGAGGTTGAACTGGTTTATTTATCATAGGTTAGGTCCATTCTTTGGGGGTGATGAGTCATTCACCGTGAGGGCAGTCGCCCGCTTTGTTCTCCTCTGGAAAGGACTTGCGACAGTTGAGTTGGTTACTTTATGGGTTTTTGGCCACTGCCCATCCAGGGAGAAGGATGGGCCGTCCTTCCCACCCAGGTGAGTTGGGGATTTCCACGACCGCTCCCAAAATATGTGAATCGTATTTGATCTGAAGTGAAAACCCTCATGGAGTACGAGGAGCTTCTTGGTCCTTGATTTCTGTGAGGTCAACCAAATGACCTTACAGAAATCAAGTGATTTCCCTTGAGCCAAAACCCCAAAACCCCCCAAAACACGGCTTTTGGCTTTTGTAATTACCTGTACCTGCTCCTCCTACTCTGCGTGTGGCGAGATGTTTGAAGGGTATCGCCCATCTCTTCTACTGTCGGCCATCTACTTTAATTAAGAACAGTCCATCCTAGTGGAGCAGAGTGGAGGCTTGGATAAAGAGGAATATTGGCTTTGCTTTCCCAACGTAGGACCAAGTAGCTCCTCCGGAGGCTGGCAAAGATCCTCTCTGGACCAGGATGCTGTAGCATGTGGTGGTTATCCTTAATAAGCAGTTGTCCAAATCGTTTTAGAAGATCCATGACTTCTGGATGGATCCTCGCTTTAACGCAGTCGACCACCCACTCGGATCAAGTCTGAAGTGAGATGGAACTCAGGAGCCAAACTAAACTGTTTATTTACACATTCTTTTGGGAAAACTCTCCTGATGTTCATGCCGGAGAAGAAGAGTTCCCACATATGATCTGTGAGGCGTTTGAGAACTTGGATCCGAGGAGGAGAGGAGGTGCCGAGTTGTCGCAACCACTAAATCCTCCCAGCGGCGGAGGAGGTTTGAAGCTACTTTAGGCGGAACTACCGGAGTAGCTCCGCAGAAAGTGGACTTTCTGGACTCAGTCACTGGAAGGTGAGGAGGGATTTGATCTTCCAGCAGGACTATGATCTGAAGCTCACCTCATGGATGTGCTGCAGAGGAGAGTCCACCAGTGTGGACCTCAGAACCTGAAGGAGGTGGAGTTTCTGTATGGAGGACTGGTCTCAGATCTTCTCCATGTGTCCTCAGACCTCATCACAGACTACAGAAGGAGACTCAGACTGTTATTGTGGCAAAAGGGGGCGGGGCTTAATAGTTACATACATATCTTAAGAGTAAAACTATATACATTTTTTGCTATGACTTTATAGTTGTTGTTTTTTTTATTATGTCACTTAGATAAAAGGTTAGATTTTTGTGAAGATTTTGACTAAAAGCTCATGGATAGAAAAAAAAAAGAAGACATTTTTGCATCTTTGCATTTTTTGTTTAATAAAAATGTTCTCGTATCTGAGGCCTCCAGATCGAAAAATTACCCCAGGCAGGAATTCCTAACCCAGGCCTTCATCAGGGATGGACGAGAGGACATTTTGGTCACATTTTGGACTTCTTCTTGACTGAATGACACTATTAATAGAGCGGGGGCAGCATTTTGCAGATCTGAGATACTTTAATCTCCTGCTTCCTGCTCCAGTGGAAACAAGCAGGAAGTTGAGGCCGGTTAACTGAGATGTGTCGGCAGAGCCACGAGACCAGAAATGAGACACGGCCTGAAAATGAACAGACTGCTGCGGTCATTCATGATTTTTTAGAACAGTGAAACCATCAAGAAATACATGAATGGGAAGTTGCACAGCTGTTGAGCAGAAATGAATCACCCATACTTTTTTTCATTTTTAACCCTTTAATGTCCTCACAAAGGGATATAAATGTGCAAATAATTATTTATTTCCTTTCATGTTGGACTTCTTTGGGGGCATTTTTTGAATCCATTACCTTAGGCACTCTAAATTGACCTTACATTCGGTCAAACATGTTTTAAACAGTCAGGAAATGGAAATGGAATTAACAATAGTTTAGATCGGTGTTTTGCTAACGCATGTTTTCTAAACTTTTATACCTTTATGAGACGTTTTTGGTTAAATAACTCTGTTTCTTAAGTCTAAAGCTGCTTTAATATGCCCAAAAAAACCCTGACATTAATAGGACTTCCTCTATAAGCCGTGGTAAATATCTCCTCCGCTGTGGCACCTTTGACGTCTGGTGACACCCAGGGTTCTATCCTTGGCCCTGACACTTTAGCATATGCATGCTGCCGCCGCTGCTTCACAGTAAAAACCGGTTCACTCGCATTTTTTCAATAAGAAATAGTGACTCAAAATGAGCTCAACCAAACAGCTGAGCGGGACATTAAAGGGTTGAAGGAAGGATAATTCAAGGTTGGACCATTTTGGAGGGAAATATGTCGAATTTGCAGAAACTCAAAGTGTTCAGCTTGATAGTTGGAGAACACATTTTCACATTTGTCCCCTGCTAACTTTGCCACGGCACCGCCAAAAACCCCGCAGTGACACAAACGCTATTCAAATATGAATGCTTGTGTACCGAGCAATAGTGTCAAATAGATGCAACTCCAGTTTGTAGCTCTGCAGAGTCGACGTGCAGGACTTGCATCAACATCTAGATGTATGCAGAGCCTTCTAGGAAGAACCACAGAGCGAGTTCTTGGGGTATATCCGCTTATGTGCAACACACAGCAGTTTGACAACCTGACCACAACAGCAGATAAAGATTATATATAGATCCGAGCTTATGCAATATGAAACAACACTATCTCTAGGAAGCAGCGAATACATGTCGCCTATAGTTTTTCATACCTTCCAATAATCAAAAGTTTAGACTTTATGCTTAATCTTGTCATTTAACTGCCTCAACATTTTCCCCCTTCAGTTCCCTCTGCAGACAATGACCCCCCCCCCCCCCCCCTGCTAACTCGTAACCGATAAAATCTTCACGATTAGCGTTCCGATTTCTATAGATAATCCACATTTCTGAAGACGAGAGCACAGCAGCATTAGAACTGACAACTCTGCGGCGCCGTTTGTAACATTTAGCTCCAAACGTTCCGTCTTAGTGTTAAATCTAAACCTAAATGTTCAACCGAAATGTTGGGAAAATACGCAAATTTACACTGACGTCAGCGGAAGTACCAAAATAAAAGCAGGATGGTTGAAAATGACTCGTTGAAGTTAGATGTTCCTGACCTCAACGCTTATCGCGTTTAGTTCCGCTTGAGAACCCGCTTTTAGTGGCCTGGGCCGGTTTGTTCTGCGCTGGCAAAGCTGAGAACCGGTTAGGAACTTGCCCAGAACTATAGCTCAGAAACCGCGTTGGTTTGGAAAGGGTCACGTTTACGATTTTCAGAATATTTGGTTCATCATTGAGATTTAGTGTCAACATTTTGATTTAGATTGAATATTCTGGTGCTAAACGTTGGCAAAATGTTAAAAACAGCATGTGCTACTTTAAAAGAAAATGGCGCCCCCTAGACAACACATCATTGAGTGGATTAGGTTGGGAGTTGGGGGTCCGGTGAACCAAGAAAGGGCAGATGGTCCGGGCTGGGGCCGACGTTAAAAAACGAATGGTTTGGGAATTAATCACGTATTAATTCCTTTGCATATTTGTTCACAAACTCGTGCAAAGTTTCTCTCACCAGCCCACGATCGGAACTCCTTTCAACAATCGTCCTCACGCCTTTATACTCCACCCGCTCCCTCTAATCTCTCCTCCTCTCTCCATAAAACGCCTCTCGTTTTGCGAGCGAGTCTGTATAACACATGTGTCTGAAGTGCAATAAAGTCCACGTACAACAGTTGGAGAGACTGTAACGTCCGTGAACGCATTTAAATCACCGCAAAGTTTCTCCCTCTCCATAAAGAACTCACATGTCTCTGCGTTATATAAATCTCAAGTACGTTATACTTAACGTCTTCAAACAACTAATCCGACAAAGGGGAATGTTACGGGTCAGGGCCAAAATAGAATAGAAGTGAGAAGAAGAGATCCGTCCGTGTAGAACGGAAACGCTTCGCTTTCATTGCTGATTAAAAATAATATTCAGTAGTACGTTATAACTTTCACGTTTTTTTTATGAAAACTTTCTCGCTAGAACGTGAAAATTATCACCTTATAACTTGAAAGATAATTCTCACGTTATAAAGTAACAATTTTCGCGTTTTCATATGAACATTTTCACTGTAGCGAGAAAATTATCACCTTAACGAAAAAGATAATTTTCGCGTTTTAAAATGAAAAGTTTCACGTTTTTACATGAAAAGTTTCACGTTTTTACATGAAAAGTTTCACGTTACAGCGCGAAAAATATCGATCACGTTATAACGTAAAAGGTTTCCCATATTCACCTGAAAATTTTCACGTTAAAATGCGCTAAATTATTTTCACGCTATAATTTGACAAGTTTCACGTGTTTATATGAAATATTCAAAAACGTGAACTCACATGTCTTTGCGTTATATAAATCTCAAGTACATTATACTTAACAGCTTCAAGCAACTAATCCGACAAAGGGGAATGTTCCGGATCACGGCCAAAACAGAAAAGAACTGTTTTCAACTTATACTTAAGTTATACTTCAACTTATAACACAAAAGATCATTTTTACATTATATGGTGAAAATTTTCACGCTTTTACAAGAAAGTTTCACGCTTTAACGTCATCGATAATTTTTATGTTATAACGTGATAAGTCTCACACTTTTACATGATAATTTTCACGCTACAGCTTAAAAATTATTTATCACGATATAACGTGAAGAGTTTCACATTTTCACGTAACTTTCACGTTGTGATGCGCTAAATTATTTCCACGCTATATTCTGATAAGTTTCGCGTTTGTACATGAAATACTCACTTAAAAACGTAAAAATAATCAGACTATAGCGTGAAAATAATTTAGCGCATTAACGTCATAAATAATTTACATGTTATGACGTGGTAAGTTTCGCATTTTTTCACGCTCTAACATGAAAATGATATATCACGATATAACGTGAAAAGTTTCACATTTTCACATAACTTTCACGTTGTGATGCGCTAAATTATTGCCACGCTATATTCTGATAAATTTCACGTTTGTACATGAAATATTCACGCAAAAACGCAAAAAAATCAGATTATAGCGTGAAAATTATTTAGCGCATTAACGTCATAGATCATTTTCATGTTATGACGTGGTGAGTTTCACATTTTTTCACGCTGTAACGTAAAAATTATCTATCACGATATAACGTGAAAAGTTTCACATTTTCACATAACTTTTACGTTGTGATGCGCTAAATTGTTTCCATGCTATATTCAAAATAATCAGATTATAGCGTGAAAATTTTTTACCACATTATCGTCATAGATCCTTTTCATGTTATGACGTTGTAAGTTTTACTTTTTTTCACGCTGTAACGTGAAAATTATCTATCACGATATAACGTGAAAAGTTTCAAATTTTCACATAACTTTCACGTTATGATGCGCTAAATTATTTCCACGCTATATTGTGACAAGTTTCTCGTTTTTACATGAAATATTAACGTAAAAACGCAAAAATAATCAGATTATAGCGTGAAAATAATTTAGCGCATTAACGTCATAAATAATTTTCACATTGTAACGTGAAAATTATCTATCACGATATAACGTGAAAAGTTTCACATTTTCACGTAACTTTCACGTTTTGATGCGCTAAATTATTTCCACGCTATATTCTGATAAGTTTCACGTTAGTACAGGAAATACTCACGCAAAAACGCGAAAATAACCAGGTTATAACGTGGAAATTATCTATGATATTATAGCGTGAAAATTGTTTTCGCACATTATAACGCGATACCGATAAATGTTTTTCCTTGACATGACAGCAAAGTGCTTCCGTAGTGTAGCAACAACTTTTATATGGGGAAAAAAAGAGAAAAAGCCTCATCCCTAACTGCAAAAACTGTCCTTTCCTTTCCCTTCCTCTTCTTCCAACCACGTTTGCATTCCTTCTTCCTTAGTCCCCCTTTCTCAACCTTCTCATTCTCAGTTCTGCTTCACATGTCTCATGATTACAGACTCCTACTCTCCCTCTCTGTGAGAACAAAAAAAAAAACCCCAGCCACATACGTCCAGCATGTAGGAACACAGGAACTGAGAAGGTTAGTCAGCGCTGAACGGCGGTTCTGCGTTATTCAATCCGTCTCTCTGCCTCTCAGACGGCCCTCGTCTCTTCCTCATGCTAACAGTAAAAGTCGGAAGAGGTCAGATAAAACCAAGGGAGGGAGAGAAAAAAAAAAGAGAGAGAGAGACATGGAGTGTGTGTGAGGCTGACTCCAGATTAAAGGACAACATTCTGGGAATTCCTCTCTGCTGAGAGCATCCTCCCCCTCACCACCACCACCATCCCTCTCAGCCCTCAGCGCTGCTCTCTGCTCCTCGCTCTGCTTCAGGGAGGAAATGGCTTCTCCTGCCCCAGAGGAACCCCCAGACCTCCCGGGCCAGACCTCCACGCTCGCCTGGCTTGCAACATCCAGCCTTGTGCCACCAGCGGACGCAACGACAAAAGGATGCGTGCAAGAAGGCGAGCGTGGGAGCGTTTGGTTTGGGTTCTGTGTGAACATGTGACCAAGTGAGCACCTGATTTTTCATGCGTTCACGTGCTGAAGCTCCAAGTGCTTTCACCATGTGTGTGTGTGTGTGTGTGTGTGTGTGTGTGCCTGCAAATGCACAGAAGTTATCTGCAGGGTGAGGTTCGATGCATTCAAGATAATTGCGAACTTGTGGACTCTTACGACTTAATGAGGTTGTTGAGGAGATCGGTACCATTCTCTTGTCTGTCTGTTATATGTGACGCCGCCGCCGCCGCGAGATGTTAGCCGCTCTTCGTTTGGAGACGAGGGAAGTGACCGCGAGCTTGACTGAGAGGAAAAATGCCACCGCGATGCTACGTGTTAGCTAGGGCTACGCTGTTTCCCCCCCCCCCCCCGACAACAAGGGTGTATCCCCGATTCCTATCCGAATGAAACCTTTATGAATTACGATGTCGGTCCGTGTTGACGTGACCTGCGATCTTTTTCCGACCCGGTGTTTACACGCATCGACTCATCTCATCGTGAACAGTTTTCTGACGCGCGCAGACGATCCGCGCTCCACTACAAAAGGTGGCGATAACGCTACGATGAGCTGGGCGCCGACCGGCCAACAAGCGCCCAGCAGAAGAAACACGACAAAGAGGGCGCGGACAGGAAGTGACTTTCCGCCCATCTAACCGTCCAACTATGTTAAACTCTTTCAAAGTTGCGATGAGTAAACGACTCCACGATGTAGACCGGTACTGTTTTGAAGTCATCGTATCTACGTTTACATGCAGCGACTGGTTATCGGAAAGACTTTCCGAAAGACTTTCGGTGAGCAAATTGAAAATTAAAATCGGCAAAAGTTCAAAAAGTTTTTTTTTTTTTTTTTTTTTTAAATTTGCAAATTTAAATTTGCAAATTTAAGAAACAAAATTAGGAAAAATACATCGTTAAATAAATACGTACCGAAGAATTATTCAAAAATAAATCATTAAAATACAAATACATCGATTTAAATGGATTGACTTCAACAATTTATTATAATAACTATTGATTCATTTCATCTATTTCGAAAAATAATGTATAATAAAATGGTATTCAAGATCTGCTCCAGAAATGGAACCAACCACCAGAACGGGTCCGAGTCTAAAAACCCGGCAGTTTTAGTCCGTAAACAGCGAAAGGCGGCATTTCCTGTCGTAGCTGACGATCGCGCAACATCGAACACTTTCTGAGGGATTTTTCAGGAACGTGAAACGTGACCAGACGGATGGAGATGATCGTATTATCTTCAGAGCTCTTCATCGCTCGCTCTTGAGCCCCGCCCTCCTCCACGCCCACCTTCGCTGCCGTGACACAAAATGTTGTCTTGTCCCTCTCCATGTGGACGTCCGAGGACGACCTTCAGCCGTGACCCCGCGCCATAAGGATGACTGAGGCCTGGGCTTAAGGCTGCTGCAGCGCGCCCCCCCCCCCCTCTTGCACCGGGGGCTGATGGGAGGTTGGCCGGGGGCCCGTGTTTACATTCCCTCCACTGAGGAAGCACAGGATGAAAGAGCGCCACTGCGCCCACAGACACACACCGTCTACACACAAGCAGCGGAGGCCGGAATAATTGTTGTGATTGAATCAATAAAGAGCCTGATTGGAGAAGATCAGCCATTACTGAAGAAAGTGGAATCTACCCAGAGTGCAGTTGGGGCTCTCAGGCAAGTAATGGCTCGACGCCGTTTCACGCTTTGATTACATTCCTCGAACAGATTAAAGTCTTCCTACGTACGTCTGAGGAGGAGAAGCTGATAAAGGCTCCGGAGCGTATAGAAGCGGACCACATATGGGGGAAGAGAGCGGATGTTATAATAATAATGAGCAGAGCTATGCGCGTCCAGAGTCCGGCGGCGCGCCGGCTGCGATGCCGTGCATCCTGCGAGCCCCCCCCAACCCCCCCATTTGAAGCTGCAGCAGTCAGCCATGTTGTAAACACCATTATTTCACTCCTCCCTCACTTTCCCTCTTTCTCTTGTTCCGCAAAAGGGACAATTTAACGTCCCGACAATGCGGCAGCAGCAGGCCCAGAAAGGGAATAAAGGAGCGCAGGGAGATGATTTAAGAGAGAGGGACAACGCCGGGGCTGAAAGCGAGCGGCGGCGTTAGAAAGAAAAAGTGCAAGAGCAGCACACAGACTGTATACAGTAAAACAGAAAAAGGGCCACTACAACTGTTGCCAAAGTATGCACAGTGTAGAGGAATGCAGCATGGGGCCCTCGGCGAGTGAAACAAAGACAGCACAGTCAGTGGCTCTCTCTCCCCAGTGCTACCACATCCGCACATCATTAGCTGGAAAATTCCTGATATATGCTGTAATTTTTTCTCTCTCTCTCTCTCCCCCTCTTCTCTTCCTCTGGCCGTTGCTGGTACAGACAAGGGTTTGATATCCAGATACGGGTGAGAGCCGGTGGGTGCTCATGCACCCAGCACACACCGCCCACTACCTCCTTTCCCCCACCTGGAGCGATGCCAGAGGAGCATCAATTAATACAGTTAAGTGCAGACGAGTGCATGTGTGTGTGTGTGTGTGTGTGTGTGTGTGTGTGTGTGTGTGGGGGAGAGAACACACTAAAACCGCTGGAAAAATCGTGCATGTGGGCGTGCATGCATGCAACCCTTGGAACAATGCGACTGTGTGCGTTTTGAATGTGTGTATGCACAGTATATCCCTGCTCATATACAGTATGTGTGGGAACTGTGTGTGTGTGTGTGTGTGTGTGTGTGTGTGTGTGTGTGTGTGTTTGCCTATGTCAAATTGGGGCCAGCCCATTTGCTCCAGCCGGCTGCAGTCAAAGCATAGTGGAGGACTTTTCCTTTTTTTCCCATGTGGAGCCGTTTGAGGAGATATCTAAACATTCCCAGAGCGCCCTGCACGTGCTCTGATGCGTGCAGTGCTGAGGATTGTTGGCCCCTCCCACTCCCGGCCGCTGCTCGCCCGTCCAAGGCAGAAACATTTCACCTGGGAAAGGGAGGGATTGACAGGGTCAACAGTCCCCGTTGATCCGGGGTCATCGCTGAGAATGGGTAGCAGGAACTTTTTAAGGAACATGCTACCGGTGCTGGAATTTGGTGTTGGCAGCCAACTTTACCTTTTCCTGTTTTTTTTTTGTTTTTTTTTCTCTCTCTGTAGGAACAAAAACGCAATAATATCCTCGAAAAGTCGGGAATCCTTTGTGTCAAGACGATAACTCAAAAACCTCTTCAACTGATCATTTTCAGATCTTATAGTCCCATAGACGTTAGTGGGAGGAAGAACTGGATTGATTTTTGAGAAAGGTCTGTTACATATTTTCACCACTAGGGGGAGATTGTTCATCCAAATTGTTCCGATTCATAATTTCTCAACCCTCGGTCCGATTTAGTCCACATTTGGTGCAAATCAATCAAGTCCAGATCATTTATATCATATTTGAAGTTTTTATATTTTACTCACTAGGGGGAGTGTTTTTATGAAAAACACTATATTTTGAAGATAACTTCCTAAAAGTTGGTCTGGAACAAATTTACCTCATATCAACCGTCTGAAGGAGATCTAACTTTTTGCTTTGATCTCCTTGAGACAATAACTCCTTTGTCATAATTTACAGTAACTTTTTAATTTATTTCGCTCACTAGGGGGAGCTACTCTTCTAACAAACAGTTTTTTCACCGTAACTTCCCAACCATATATCCTACGATGTCAAAAACCGGTTCAAAAGAATCTACAAAGGGAGATCCATCTTGTACGCATTTTATTTCACTATAATTATTCACACTTTACTCACTAGGGGGAGCTCTTTGTTGAAAACAGTTTCCTGTCAGGGACGACAGCATAGGACTAGTTTCAGTTGTGAAAAATACGTCACCAAAATATATTGCAACGCCGGCATTCCTTCAAAGCAGGAATACCTGCGAGCAAAAAACAGATTTTTTTTCAAGATGGACGCCTATAGTGAGGTAACCGCTGGAATATCTACACGCTATAGTACAAAACATACATAAGTATGTGAGCATGATGTAAGTACGGTGGTTCTGACCCATTAAAAACAATAACATTGTAAAATGAATCCTAAAACGTACAGGGAGCCGCTGGAGGGAGGCCAGCGCGGGGGAGACGTTCTCTCGCCTGTGAGCGGCTGTTAAAAGCCGAGCAGCGGCGTTTTTGGATCAACAGCAAATGTGAGAGGGCGGTCTGGTTCGCGCCAAAGTAAAGGTCATTACAGTGCAGACAGGTTGCAATAAAAGCATAGAAATAAGCTTTCAGGAAATCATTAAATGATAGAAAAAAGGTCGTAACCTTGGCTTAAAGTGTTAAAAACTGGATCCCGCGCCACAGAGTTTATCTGTTTGTCCGTTGTGACGCCAAGGTTGGAAACTGTGTGTTTTAGATTTTGGTTCAGACGGCTGCAGGGAGCCCAGGTCAATAGAAGAGGCGTCAGAGTCCAAACGCCGTGACCTTGGTTGTACGTTGCAGAAACGTTTAGAAAGGTTTAGGGCCAGGTAGGCTTTGATGTCATGAGCGGACAGCTGAAGTAGACGTAGCCGTAGGGTTACCAACATTGTAGTAGTAGTAATAAAGTTTGTTCAAACAAACGAGAGACTTTTTAACCCTTCAACTGTTTGGTTGAGCTCTTTTTGAGTGTCTAACTTCTTATTGGAAAATGTGACTGAACCCGTTTTTAGTATGACCCAGTGGCAGCATGCATAAGCTGAAGAGTAATGGGCCGAGGACAGAGCCGTGGGGTACACCACATGTCAAAGGGGGCCATCGAGGAGGAGGCGTAAACCGTGGCTGTTGAGAAAAATGCTATTCGAATTTATTTGGGCTGTTTTAAAGCAAATGAAAACTTCTTAAACAGAATTATGTTAACTTGATACGGGGGGGAAAAAAAGTGTAATAAAGGTAAAATAAGTTTTCCAAAAAAAACAAGTTTCACCAAATATATATATTTTTTAATTGATTTTCCATTTTATGGTCAATTTATAGTATTTAAGATAATCAATTAATAAATGCCCCAAAAGAATAAAATATACAACCTTTGTGAGGACATTAATTGTTGTGTCTATTTTAAATGCAGCAATCTGAGGAAACGACCAACGAAGAAGAAACTACGACCTCTAACAGGCTCCATTTTTTTCAGGGCGATGAAGGTAGCCAACCCCTGACCTCAGTGAGAAATTTCATTTTCCGCAACCCTTGTGAATTGGAGAATATACCTTCAGAGTCAGGTAGCAGTGTTGAAGATCTACAGGAAGCTTTTGAGATACTGAGAGATTCTGTCTTTAACCCTTGAATGTCCCGCCTGCTCGACTTTATGGTCAAATTCATTTTGAGACACTTTTTTCTAAAGCAAAAATGTGACCGAACCGGTCGGACCCCATCTCCAATCAGTTGGGCATGAGCAACGATAAAAACAGTGAAACATTTTTTTACGCTCAAAATAGCCCATAAAATGTTAAAATTGTGCATAAATTGTCACTAGAAACGTTTTTTTCCCCCCTTGTTTGGTTAAAGTTTCATATTAAAGCATGTGACGACTTCCTGAACAGAATTATGTTAGTTAATACAACCCAAAGAACGCGTCACATGATGTTCTATAAACGTCTTTCATCAAATAATTGAGTTAAATTAGAAACCGCAAAAAAATATATTTTCCCTTTTTTTTTCATATATATTTATAAAAAATATTTTTATTAAGTGAAGCTATGAAAAGCTGCTTTTTTTAAAATCAAGACATATTTTTTTATGGTCGGTGAGGACATTAAAAGATTAATAATGATAATAAAAATAATATAACAGGACAGGATCGGACATCTAAAGTCCCGTTTGGTTGTCGTGTCATTCCAACGTAACGTTCCAGCGTCACTAACGACCTCATCATCTCTTTTACATTACGGTGACCGTGAAACTTATTTTAGTTTCAAGGTTTAAAAAAAACAAAAAAAAAAACAGAAGAATTTGAATATAAACATTAACATAAAATCCGGTGGAACTCCCCTAGAGTTCTTTCACGGGAAATTTGAGTGGCGACGAAACGCACATGACACGCATGACAGTGGGAGCTAATGGATTCCGTGAGACCCCGTCCTGCCAGCTTCGCACCACAATGGCCGCCACTGTGCGGAAGGCAACAACAACAAAAAAAAGGTCGCCGGAGTGAAGTCACTCGAGGCTTTTGATCAAAACCCTTCTGTCACTCCCAGAGAAGCAGCCATTTTTAAACCCGCTTCCATTCCCACTAACCAAACGGGAAGACACACAGACGAGCCGGAGGCATCGGCTCATGCCTCAGAAGGAGATCTTCACTCAGGGATTAACTTTGAGATCTGCTTACCTTCCCGCTTGGGGCAATTTTATTTCTTTTTTTTTTTTTTCCCCTCAAAGAAAAGAAGAAAGTCCCTTCACTCAATCTGTTACTGATCGGATCCTCATCCATTCGCGTCCCCTCATAAATATGCCTCTCGAGAGTTAATTTTCGATTCGAGAAGCTTTATTGTCAATTCTTCAAGTAAGCATCAGACGTACGAAAAAAAAACAAAATCGCCTCTGTCCGATCGAACCACGATGAAGAGTCCATTAAAGTAAAACTGCTGAAAACACAGTGTAAAGCACTTAAAGTGCAAAAAGGAACAAAACAGTAACTTCCATCCAGACAAAACAATAAATAGTTGGAGGCAGATGTGGGAGGATCAAAGGAATTTCCATAAAGGAACGCCATTGGTCGGCTTCTGTGCCTATCTAAGTATTAAACCAATGAAATGTATTCAAAGGAGCATGTGACCGAATCTTGTCTCTCCTCTGCGTCAAAAGGCGTCTGCAAAAACTGCAACACGGTGTGAAAAATGAATGTCGTCGTCCTTTAAGACGTGGGAGCCGATAAGGAAACCGGAAAAAATCGCAGTAAGTAGGAGTTTAGTCTGGGCTTTAATGCTTTTAAACTTTTACAACAATAGTTTAAGCAGCAGGTAGAAAAACGTTTTGGATAATCGAGGTCGGCGCCCGACAGCAACGAATGGCGATGCCCGAAACGGCTAACGGTCTTCTGGGGTTTCTACGATCTTCCAGAGTTACTCTCGGACCAACAGCAAGAAGATCGTGAAGTTAGGAGCTAATTCTTAGAAGGTTTAAGGACCCTAACAAAGTTCTACCAACATGAAACCCCCTGCGTTGTGCAAAGGATCGTGATTGGGTTCCTCAAATGAACTGTTATGTTAAAAAAAAAAAAAGAAGCTCCCCCTAGTGGGTAAAATATGATATATACAAGGAAAATTTCCTGGAGTCGATTTGTACGCACCAGATTTGGACTAAATCGGATCAATGCTGGAGAAATGATTTCACGAGATAATGCCTAGTGTTGGGAATATACAACTGACATTTCCCCAAATCAATCCAGTTCTTCCTCGCACTAAGGTCTATGTGGGTAGAGAATCTGAAAAAAGAATTTAAAATAGTTTTTGAGTTATCAGCTATCACAAATCCATAATATACGACTTTTCAGGGATATAATTAAATAAAAAATGTCGACTGCTGTTTTTTTTTGTGTATATTATTCATTTTAAGTTCAAACATCCAAATAATCTGCTCAAATTTTCCCAACTCTGTAATAATTGACTTATTTTCCTTTTTTTTTTTTTAAGCTCCTAAGTTTATCTTTATTTCATCAGATAATTAGACTTAATGGTTTTTTAAGCATTTCATAATGGAGGTACTGCTGATGTGTGTTTATTTTAATCTGCCGGGGGGGGGCGACTCTGCCACAATGCATATAAATAAACAAAATAATGATAATAATAATAATAATAATAATAGAAAAGCGAGAGTCAGAAAGTGGATCTAAAAGAGGGGAGCAGAGTAAAGACCCCTCTCCTCCTCTCTGGTTTGTCAGAATGAGCCATCAGCTTTTCCCATTTGCCCGTCACTCAAGGCGGGACAATGAGCCTGTAGCAACACAGGGGTCATTAAAAAACCATCAACAAAGCAGCAGATCTCCGGGGACCGCCAGGGTCGGACTAAATCTGGACCCCAGTACCAAACTAAATGGGTGGTCCCTCTCCATTTTCCTTCTTTCTTTTTTTTTTTTTTTTGCTGTTGGAGGTGAAGGTGGAGGGAGGGGGAGGTGGCGGTGCCACATGGTAGGTGGACGATGCTGCCAGTGGAGCAATCACTCAAACGCAACCGAGCATGTGCAAAGGCGGCGGACTTCATTGTAAAAATGTTTTTAAACACGCCGACCGCATTTTCTGTCAATGACATATTAACCAGCCGACATGTTCCCCTTGGTGAGAAAGCAAATCCGTTGCGTAAAGGAGAAGTTTGAGCAGTGCTGGTAAATCATCC